>CM068832.1:71813500-71828500 GCA_028554795.2 Sinohyriopsis cumingii | reverse complement strand
GTTGGCGTGTATGACATATATCGATATACCAACTATTCAGCAGATGCAATAATGAATATATGCCTAAATGTGTGTCTAAATTTATATATGTCTAAATAATTGTAACCTTTCAAATCATAGGCAGCCACGTGCAGGCACCACCAGACATCTTCATCAATAAATAATGTTTTGTCTTTGTATCATAATTCCCAGCTTTCACATTTCATTATTCCTCAGGGATTAAATACCCAAATGTGGTACACTTGTATTTCCACAGATACAAGCATGGTACCAATAATAGACACAAACTGTTTTTACAGATGGAAACCATTCACATGAAAATATTTTAAGTCAGAAATGAAGGTGTACAATATGCTAATAAACGTAATAATTTAATTTCTCAGAAAATGAATTTGTAATGTGCAAGTATAAATTTCAAATGATATACAATATCTTAATAAGCAAGGGATTCTATCAAAAAATTTGCTTCCATGAATCAATGATTTTGTATTTTTAAAATCTACGCTCACTTCTAATGTGAAAGCTTGTTTGACATTTGTTTCTGTTTATGTAGGTGATCCAAATGTCGTGCAAGTTTGAGTAAACGGATCAAGACCTTCTCTCTAGTCCAACTAAATTGCAACAATAATGTTTGTTCTCGTAGCAGGAGTGAGTGATTCGAAACCAAAGAGCATTCTCTTTCCACCACAGGAAAGATCTCCACCTTTGATACAGTATTGCTTACTTGCCATGTCTCAAAAAGAGTAAACGCATAGCCATATATATATATATATATATATATATATATATATATATATATATATATATATATATATATATATATATATATATATATATATATATAGTTTGAAATTTAAGATGTATTTTTCACTTGTCTCTTAGGTTTCCACAAAATGCATCATTCTAGTTTATTGTCATCACAATTTTTCCAGCCTTTGATTGTTGAATGATCCACATCTGTGTCGAAAGGCGAATGTTAAGTAACTAAGTGTAAATAAAATTAAAGTTGTAGTCAGAGCATGCTTTCGCGGGTTGCGGCATCATTCAATCCATGCACGTGTCAAAATGCATAGACCGGGTCTGCTATTCTTAGGCGTGGAATTGAAAATTATCAAAGCTGAATGGAAATATAATTTCTCTCTAAAACAATATCGGTTCATGCTACCATGCGACCTGTACCGATAGTATGTTCGGCCCAAAATGGTCGAAAGTAGTTAGGTGGGACACCCTAGGGACTAGGGGAGTTTCATGTTAAAAAGGCAATATCCACTCTTGGGACTACGTAAATTTAACATGGGAAGCAATATCCACTCTGGGGACTATATAAATTTAACATGGGAAAAAAAAGGTATCCACTCTGGGGACAAGGGAATTTAACATGGGAGAAAGGAAATATCCACTCTAGGGACAAGGGCAATTGAACAATGGGAGAAAAAAATATCCATTCTAGGGACAAAGGCAATTGAACATGGGATTTTTAAATAAAAAAAGATAAAAAAGGGGTTGGCAATTGAAAGTCAATCTCTTTTCGAGACCTATGAGTGGCTCTGAAAAGGGCCTTTGGGTTTATGTTAATGTATCCATTAACATAAGGGCAACCGTATTGGTCTTCTTCTTGTCCTTAGGCTGCGCCTCACTGTAGGACCGTAAACCAGGACTCTTTTGAGGCATCCTTGTCTTTCTACGTAGATCCCACGTATCCACAGACTGGTGTCTGTCCTGTGGACAACGGTCCACTTGGGTCGGACATACATTAGCATGTCCGTCCTAAACATCATTGAAGACACAAGGGTGGATGATTCAACTGTGGTCCACATCTTGAGGCGACGAGAACAGGTGAATCAATGCAGTGTGAACTGCGCTTATTTATAGGTAGAGGCAGGATTGAAACGGATTGAGTTCATTGACCAATCCAAACACGCGTTACAAAATTCAGTCAGCCCGCATCCAATCCAAAGAGAGCAGTCTGTGACGTCACGTGGTCTATATAGATTCGCTAGCGCGCCTGTGTGCAGTCAATCTATGCGACAGTGATTCAACATGACGGAAACTCAGAAAACGATCCATTGGGGTGCACCAGCAGTGGAGACCGCCCAAGGGAACCCGGACTTACTTTCACAAGAGGTACATTGGGATTTTGTGGATTTTCTTACCTCGCAAGAATTTGTTCCGGAACCTTCGTCTCCTTTTTCATTACCACAAGTGGAGAATTTTAGACAGAGACAGAAAGAAGAATTGGAGAAATTTATACAACGACAAAAGGAAGCGGAACAAGCTTTTCTCCTACAGCAACAGCAGCAAGAAGAAGAGGTAAGAAAAAAAAACAACAACAAGAAGAAGTAGCAGCAAAGAAACAAGAGGGTGAAAGTCAAACCGTCACGGTACTGTTGGACATTTTAGCGGAGTTAAGAAGTCTGAAACAAATGTATGAGACTTCTTTATTACGACCGAAGAGAATACGACTTTCCTGAGCTAAACACGTCAACCCTGTGACTAAGCCTACCGTACCACCCTTAGTGATTTCAACCCAATCATCATCATCAACAGTACGCAGTCCAGTAGTAGGCCTTGGCCGTGGCAAAGGCTTAAGGCAGTTAAAGTTGATTGCTTAAACTCACCCTACACCAAAAACGGCCCTTTTAAGGGCCACCCACTTCCCTCGAAAAGAGATACACTTTCAATTGCCAATAATTCAAAAAAAAAAAAAAATTTTTTTCCCTATGGTACGTGTATATGGGTGCGTGAGTGTGGCTTCTTATTTTAAAATCAAAACTCAAAGACACTTACCTTATTTAATTAATGTATTCTTTTCTCAATAGTTACAATCCAATTCACAATTTACAACAGAACACTTTAAAAAGTTCATAGACTTCTTCTATCTCATTGTTTACTGTCTCTGTTTTTTCAATTTCTTCACCGTCACAGTTTTTACCTCTTCTTCCTCCTCACTTTCTTCCCTTCTTCTTTTCTTCTCCTGTTTCTTTTTCTTCACCTGGCTGCTTTCTTCCTCTGAAGAATCCCTCTCTTCTTCTGAAGAATACCTCTTTTCTTCTGACTCCTCTTGTTTCTTTTTTGGGCAATCTGGAGACCAATGTCCTTTTTCTTGACAATAATAACAGGTATTTTGACTTTTGTCTTTTCTAGCCCCTGTTTTTCTTTTTTGACGGTCTGGACACTCTGAAGACCAATGCCCTTTCTTTTGACAGATATAGCAAGTATCTTGACTTTTATCTCGAAAGGAAGGAGAGTAGTCCGTCGGCTGGTATGAAGAGAATTTTCTAATGACCCCTCGCAAAGTTCTGATGAAACGTTCGATTTGGCTAGTCTCTTCCATCGTTGTGCTCGGTTTGAGAGTGAAATGAATAGTGAAAGGACAAGACACACACCCTTTTATATACGCTGGTCTGCCAGGATTATAAATTAGTCTATGGTGTTTAAACTTGAGTCATTTGACGTTTTACACTCAAAATGAAACGATCCTACTCATTCGAAAAGAAAGAAGAAGAAAGTAAGAGGCAGAAACGTGATCTATCGCCTCGTACCAGGGCTGAAGTCTTGGCACAAATTCATGCCAGTGATTTTGAAGAGGACATGAGTGAACCAGAATCCGAACCCTTTAAACAAAGTTCACCACCCTTAGTCAACCCTGAAAAGTACTATTCCATTCGCGAGACGGAAAAGCGCTCCTCTAGAAAATTTAGAACCACGGCTTACAAATACTCAGTGAAGTTTAAAGATTTCAAGGCTGAAGTACCGTTAGAGAAAGCAGAAAGGTTCATCACTAGGGTGTGGGATTCTTTGCTCACTGTACTCAAGCGACAATGTCAACCCAAAGAAGACGATCGCTTGAGACTTTCCATACAACACGACGGTTTGAAATCCCCTGTTTGGATCGAGTTTAGCAGACCCGCAGAATTGACTGCTTCCAAAGTCATGGGCAAGATTCAACACGTGCAACAATCTAATGACTAGTTTGACATCACCGATGGAAAAGCCGCACTGGACATGACCCACGTCTCTCCTCCTCAAGGGACCGGACAACGCAATAAGGTGTTATTGGTGAACGACCTTCGCATCACCAAAACGAGCCTCGTCCGAATTCACAACCCTCAAGGCCAGATGTGTTTAGCCAGGGCTATCGTGGTGGGACGAACCTATGCCAACAAGAACGACACGGTAGAATGGAAAAGAGCCTGGGAGAACATTCGAAAATCAAACCGAGCCAAACAACGAAGTGAAGCAGAACTCCTTTTACAACAAGCTGGCCTGTCCAAAGACACACCCTGTGGCATTCCTGAGATGCAAAAATTGCAAGATGTCCTAGCTCCATTCTACACCTTGAAAGTGTACTCTCAAGAAGTGCGCGGGCCTCTGTTGTTTCGAGGCCAAGACTTTAAGGATGGAAAATACATTCACCTTTATCATCACGATGAACATTTCGATACCATTATCACTATCAGTGGATTCCTGGGATACAAATATTACTGTGAGAAATGTGACTATGGTTATAATAATCGAGAACAACACAAACACTGTGGATCGAAATGCTCAGGATGTTTGGCCTCTCCACCCTGTCTGAGCGAAGGACCAGTGCCTTGTTCAACTTGTCTGCGCACATTTGTCAGCCCCGCCTGTTACCAGCAACATCTCAAGACGCAAGGTTCACAGCAGAAATGTGCTTGTCAACTCCTGAGATTGTGCCCTACGTGTGGACCAGGCCTACGTACCAATAGTGCCAAGGCACACGTATGTTCAGGAAAGAAAAAATGTCACATTTGTCACCACATCGTGGACTTGGAACACCAATGCTACGTGCAAAAATACCAACCCCCACCAGAAAAAGAGGACGGTCACAAGAAGAAAGGCAATTTCATCTTTTTCGATTTCGAATGCATGCAAGAGACCCGCATTCACATTCCTAATTTCTGCGTGGCTCATCGAACGTGCGAGAAGTGCATTCAAGAACCTATCTTCAGTCATTGCCCTCACTGCAGTAAGATTCCCGGAGGGCGTGGAAAAATCTTTCGGGGACCGAACACGTTAGCCGATTTTTCCCAATGGGTCTTAGACCCCATCGACAAGACGTGGAGCCAAGAGGACATCGAACGTTACGGAGATTGTCATCGCCATGCCACGGTGATGGCTCACAATTTCTCCGGATACGATGGACAGTTTCTTTTAGGTACTATACGGAACATGGCACCGAACGTCCTAAAGTGACCTTGAACGGAGCCAAAATCATTTTCATGCAAGTGGGACAAGTGCAGTTTAAAGATTCGATGAGTTACTTGGCCATGCCTTTGAGTCGAATGGCTAAAACGTTTGGAATGAAAGAAATGGCTAAAGGGTACTTTCCACACTTTTTCAATACGGAAGCCAATCAACACGTCGTTCTACCCCATTTACCTGAGGCTCACTATTACGACCCCGACAACATGCGTACCGAACAACGAGAAGTTTTCTACGCTTGGTACCAGGCTCATGCCTCCGACCCCTTCGACTTTCAAGACGAAATCTTAAAGTATTGCCGTTCCGACGTGAACATTTTACGGCGTTGCTGTGGAAAATTTCGAGAACTGTTCATGGAACACCGAGAGGTAGATCCTTTGAAATAAGCTTGCACCATTGCCAAAGCGTGTTCCTTAGTGTATCGACAACGATTCATGCCTGAAAACACCGTGGCTGTCATCAGTCCTCAAACGACCCACTATGTCAAACGTCAATACTCGGTCAAAGCCCTACGTTGGTTACATTACTTGTGCGAGAAGGAAGACAAATGGATTCAGCATGCCCGCAACGGAGGAGGCGAAAAGACCATCGGAACGCATTCGGTCGATGGCTGGGACTTAGAAAACCCGAAGATCGTGTACGAGTTTAACGGTTGCTTATTTCACGGATGTCCCGTCTGTTACCCTGACCGTGGCACTAAAAATCAGTTTTTACAGCGAACCATGGAAGACTTGTACCAGGACACTTGTCAGCGACGCCTAAAGTTAGAACAACAAGGATACCAAGTGGTGGAAATGTGGGAACACGAGTACGATCACCGTTTGAAAACCGATCCCGAATTTAAACGCCTCGTAGAAAGTTACCAGTGGGTGGACCCGCTGAACCCGAGGGATAGTTTGTACGGAGGAAGGACCAATGCCACCTGTTTGCTGTACCAAGCCGACGAAGAGAAAGGAGAAGAAATGAAATACTTGGACGTGTGTTCGCTGTATCCCTACGTGTGCAAATATTGTCGCTTTCCTGTAGCACACCCACAATTGTTGACGGAACACATCGACCTGAAAAACATTCGACAATACGAAGGTCTGATCAAGTGCAAAGTTTTGCCTCCCAAGGACTTGTACCATCCCGTGTTACCTCACCATTGCCAAGGCAAACTGATGTTTCCTTTGTGCCGTACTTGTGCCGAAACGTACAACCAAGACCAACCTTGTCAGCACACCCAGGAAGAACGGGCCTTGACGGGAACCTGGGTCAGCGTAGAATTGTTCAAAGCTCTGGACATGGGATACCAACTTTTAGAAGTGTACGAAATTTGTCACTTTCCCAAGACACAACAATTCCACAAGGGTGACCCCACGCAGAAAGGCATTTTCGCCGACTACGTGGATGCCTTTTTGAAACTGAAACAAGAAACCAGCGGCTATCCTTCCTGGTGTCACACTCCCGAAGACCAAATACAATTCAAAGAGAAATACTATGAACAAGAAGGCATCACTTTAGACCACATCGAGAAAAACGAAGGCAGGCGATCGTTTGCCAAAGTGATGTTAAATTGCTTGAGGGGTAAAATGGCACAAAGACCGTGTTTACCCAAGACGGAATATTTGACAGAACCTTCCCGCTACTTCCAGATGATTCACGACAAAACCAAATACATGAAACACGTGGACGTCGTTCGCGAGGATTTGATCTTGGTCAATTACGAAGAAGATCTGGACTTTGTACAAGACGACCCTTTTTGGAAATGTCATCATTGCGGCTTACGTGACAACTCATGCTCGCTTAAAATTGTACGAAGCTTTAGAACTGTTAAGGGAACGCGTCCTGTACTTTGACACGGACAGTTGCATTTACATCCATCACCCGAGTCAACAGCACCCTGACATCGAAGGAGACCTTTTAGGAGCCTGGACAGACGAGCATCCTGACGACAAGATTCTAAGTTTAGCCAGTGGTGGTCCTACAAATTACGGTTACGAATACCGGGACAAACAAGGAGAAGTGCACACTCAGTGCAAAGTGAAAGGATTGACTCTGAATTATCGTACCAGTCGAGTGGTCAACTTTGGGGTACTGAAAGAAGCCTTGCAGTCTGGAAAAGATCAAAACTTTAAAGTGACCACCTATCAACCGAACAAGATTGTACGTTTACCCACTCACCACATCGTCAGTCGACCCTTGGAAAAAGTCTATCAAATCGTGTACCAGAAGCGAGTGCGACTTCCCAATCATTTCACCTTACCGTATGGACACGTTGGTATTGGTCTGTATATAAAAAGAAACCCTAGGCAAGATCGATATTTCATTGTGACTACCAAGACCACGCGAACAAGATGAATACTTTCAGAGAAGCACAAAACAAGTTCAGACAGGTGCAATTCAAGTGTGGGGCTTCTGAAGTGGAATGCGATTGTGAGCCTTGCGATGGGTACGATGCTGTACGTTGTGACCTTAGCGATGCCGTAAAGCATAAAGGGAACTTTGTTCTCACTACCCCTATCATGGAAAGTGATGCCGTGCGTGTAAAACCTGAAGGATGCGAAAGCGATGCGGCTCGTCAACTTGGACATTTTACTGGGTTTCGTTTTAAAGGGGGATGTTCACCTGAGCAAACTCGTGTCCATGTCACCCAGCCCTCATCGAAACGAACCTGTGAAAGACGAATATTCGTTCCCTGTGCGTTTGTCGGAATACTGCGATTTTGAAAATCGTTTTCAATCGTTCAAAGGAAAATGGCCTAAGTATCTGGGAGGCCCGACCCCCGAAGAATTAGCCAGAGCCGAATTGTTCTACTTGGGCGAAGGAGATAAAGTCAAGTGCTTCAGTTGTGGTGTGTCACTTCACCACTGGGAACCGCAAGATTCGGCCTACGTAGAACATGCTCGATGGTCACCGAATTGTCATTACTTACCCTTAGTGGGACCGAGACATTGAAGTAACTTACTATAATGTGTTTATGGATACTTTACAAGAGAACATTCGCACTTTGCCTGTGGAGTTGAGAGAAAGGATTTACCGAGAGCTGGTCAAAATACAAGTGAAACGTAAAGAACATTTGCATCCGTTACGTCACCGGTGTTTGAACCACTGGTACCTGAATGCTATACAAGGACTGATTCAGTTGAAAGTGTTCCATTGTACAGACATTGATCAACGATCCCCTAGTTTTAAAAAGGATTGGTTTGCTATTGATGATTCTATCTACTACATTGTAAACTTACTGCATCGAATTCCAGAGGAAGAGTTAACCAATTACCGACATCTTGTACACAATGTAAACTTAGTGAAAGAGGAAACTTCTGAACGAATTGTAATGTGTAAATTAGTGACTAAACGATTTAAATTCGACACTGAAGTAAAACCATGTCTGTTCAAACGGTACATTTCTTGTGTCAGAAAGAGGATTTAGTGTGACCTATTCATGGATACTTTACAAGAGAACATTCGTGCTTTGCCTGTGGAGTTGAGAGAACGCATTTACCGAGAGCTGGTCAAAATACAAGTCAAACGTAAAGAACAGTTGCATCCGTTACGTCACCAGATCTTTAACCACTGGTACTTGAATGGTATAAAAGAACTGATTCATCAGAAATTGTTTCAGTGGTCAGACCTTGTTCAATACTTCCATGACCCCGATGATCCACGTGTTGATTATTTTGGTTACTTCGAGATTCACCTAGTGCAACGCATTGAGGAAGACAAGTTAAAGGATTACCGACATATTTTACGTGGAATCTACTTAGCGGAAGAGGAAACTTCTAAACAAACTCTGACCTTTAGGTTACAGTATGCAACATTTAAATTCCCCACTGGAAAACGAAGATCTCTGGCTAGAAAGTACGTGTATTGTTTCCGAAACAAAGAGACTATAAAAACAGGCTGCTATGCCACGACTTTTATCACATGTAATCCAACAGATTCCGTGGAAGGATCTTAATGACCATATTCAAACCGTGGATCATTACCATCGATTATTACAAGAACTGTATCCATTCAATTTGGGTCGACAAGTGGTGTGTGTCTTAGTGACTTGTTTTCTGGGATTTCGTTTACCAGCCGATTCTTTGTGGACTCTTTACGATCAGTATTTACCACCCCATTCAACATGAAAGTAGTGCCTTTAAATGTTCACGAGAGACTCCTTTTACTCAAAGCCTTACTTTTTCATCTGGATACTTCTCGACCTCTACGGGAAAAAAAGATTCGTCAACTTTTAGCTACCCAAGACGTATATGACGATGTGTGTGTAGCTTGTGACTTACACCCCCATTGGACAGATGTCCGTGCCAGGAAAAAAATGGGGTTTTGAGGCTTGGACCCAAGAAGTGGCCCAGTATGCTCGAGAGTTGTGATCCTTCCTTTCAACGTCCATAGAAAAAGTTACTTTTCAAGCTGTGTTAGTGACGGTGCCAGAAGAACCCGTCACCCAGGACAGGACTGTCGTGGACAGGCCTGAAAGACCCTTTCGGGAGGACACTTGTGTAGAACTGGTCAGAACTTTACCCAAAACATGTTGTACAGACACTTGTTTCTATTCCACGTTGGTGGTTATCATGTGCCTTTTATCGTTGTACTTAAGCCTTTGGCTTTTATGTATTTTTGTCTTTCGTGTTCATGTTTAAAACATTCAATAAACGTGTCCTGAAAAAGTATATAAAATACTCTTGTCTTGTCTGTTTTTCGTGTCACAAGTGACATTCCTGACACTATGGCTACTTCTGCTGTCTCTGCTCCCTCTTCCTCCACTGTCAAAGTCATCGACGAACACTTAGATCGTGCCAGTTGGGAGGCTTTGTATCTTCGCCATCCCTTTAACATGCTCATTGCTGGACCTAGCGGTTCAGGCAAAACCGAATTCGTCAAACGTTTGATCGAACATAAACATCATTTGATCGATCGACCACCTCAGCGGATCGTGTGGTGTTACAAAGAGTGGCAATCGGCGTACAGCCTCTTGCGAGAAAGTCAAGGCGATTCCATCGTGTTTGTGGAAGGCATTCCTAAAGAAGACGACGGCATCGTCTCTGACTCCCGTCAAACCCATTTGGTCATTTTTGACGACATGTTAGGAGAAGACGAAGAAGAAATTAAACTGTGGTTCACGCGCAAAGGGCATCACCGTAATGCCAGTGTCGTTTACATCACCCAAAATTTGTTTCAACAAAGTAAAGCCCATCGCACCATCAGTCTCAATGTGCATTACGTGGTCTTGTTTAAAAGCCCTCGAGATAAATCGCAAGTGCAAGTCTTAGCCAAACAGTTAGGAACGCCTTGGCTGACTCAGGCGTACGACGATGCCACTCAAACTCCACACGCCTATTTACTCGTCGATTTGAAACCTACGACCCCCGATGATTTGCGATTTCGTACCCACTTGCTTCACCACTGGTGCCAGGACGGAGGGCCTGTCCTGTACATGTCACCGTCCTCGACATAACTTCACTCCACAAAAAAATCTATAAAAACCTCAGACCCTTTTCGTCTGTCTCACACAGTGTGAACATGACGTCCCTTCAATCACATCTTCCCGTCAAATTGATTCGTGCCTTGTATGGCATCAGTCGAGAAAAAAATCCACAAACACGAGCTCGTGTCTTAGAAGCTAGTCTCAAAGAACTCTTACGATGGTTCACGGTGACGGCACGTCAATTACTCCAAGGAATCATTCAGATTCCTCATCAAACCAAACGCTTTTTTGATCGAAACAAAGTCGCTTTGACCCAACAGGCCGATCCTCGCATCGACACTCAAACCAAAAAACAAATCATTTTGAAACCTGGAGGGAGCGGTACTCTAGGAGGGGTCATCATTCGCTCTCTCTTAAGATGGGATCCTAATGCCCCCAAACTTCTCCCCAAGAAAAAAGTCAAACGAAGCTCCAAGAAGAAGAAAAAGACCAGGTCCCCAAGGAGAACTTCTCCAGTGGTGGGACCCTCCTCTTACCAGACACCACCCCGGAAAACGAAAAGAAGCCCCCAGAAAAAGAAACAGAGAAAAGTCCCTAGAAAAAGAAAAGTCCACAGAAGAAAACTAGTCGCAAGAGAGGCACTTCGACCAGGACGCAACCTTACACTCGCAAACCACGACCTGCGACGGCGGTGACCGCGTCTCCGGCATCCTCACGTTCATCCACTTCTCCGTTGATGACACCAAGAACTGAAGAGTACCTGGAGACGTTGATCACATCAAGAACTTCTCCGATGATGACCCCAAGAACTTCCCCAGTGGCAGGACCCTCCAATTTAGTGGCAGTGGCTGCTGCTCACAAAGTACCTTCTCCCAAAATCAAAGTCCAAGAAAGATCGGGCATGTTACAAAGTTTACTGGATTTGTGGAAGCAAGATCTGGCTCGATTTAGTCCGTTGCGTACCCCTGCACGACGTGTCATGCCTGTCCTGAAGTTGATACGACGTAAAGACAATCAGTGGCGACGCGTTCCAGTATAAAAAAGGCCTGTGACCAAGTCGGGGGTATCAGTGTTTTTGGTGCTGAAGACTCAAAGATGTCACCCTCCAGAAAACATCCCTCTTCTAAACAGTCCCAAGGAAAGAAAAGAAAAGGACTGCCTCCTCGTTTAGTCAAACATGGGGACATGTTATCTGTCCTGTCCAAAGCTTCTCCACCCCTACGAGAAAAACTCATTCAATCAGCCTCCAAAGAGGTCATCGATACCGTGTGCGAATGCTGTTTGAACGTCTTGAGAGGTAAGATCCCTTTGTCCAAACACCAGAAACAATGCTTAGGCAAACATCGTCACGTTCTTCTCCAAATGGTTCAAAAGAAAATTCCCATTCGTCAAAAGAAGAAGATGTTGGTCCAACGTGGAGGCATTTTACCCCTCTTGTTAGGTCCCTTACTGAAAGGAGTCTTGGGAACCATGTTGGGAGGACTGGTGGGAGCAAGATGAAAAGGTCCTCTGAAGTCCCAAGATCTCAGAATCGACCCCTGACAACCCCATGGAAGGACGAAAACTAGCTTTAGTGCCTTACAAACGATGGATGGAATACTATCGTTGGCAAGAACAACACACCCCGCATTTACCTCCCAATCCCCATTTGAGCGAAATGTCCCAGCTGCAACACGAATTGCAGTCCTTGATGGATCGCCAAGATTTGTCCGAAACAGAAAAATCGCAAAAGTACGGTCAACTCTTGTAACGACTGCAACTCTTTCACCAGAAAGCTTTAGACGAAACAGCTCTACCCACTCTGAAAGATTTTAAGACCTTGATGAAAAGTCCAGCACCATCATCACTACCACCACCACCACTACAATCCCCAGGGGTCACCAGAGATGCTACCCCACGAAGACCTGAGGAAGAAGAGATGCGAGAAGTGTTTCAAACACCGTCAGCAGCTCCTCTTTCAAGTAAGATTGCAGCATCCTTGTTGACCCCGTCCCCCACACCCCAACGAGAAGAAATGAAAGCTTGGGTTAAAAAGATGATGTCCACTCCTCCTTCGACAGAAGTGCAAAAGAAAGAAGGGAAACCAGAAGTGAAAAAGAAAGAAGACCAAAGCCATTCCATTGACACCTCCACCACCACTACCTTCGACATCTACTCTCGTAGCCCATCGGACACGTAAATCCGTTTCTAAACCACCCTTTCGACCCACCCAAAGTAGCATCACGGAAGAGTGGGTGACTTATTAACACAAAAATGGAAAAAGTCTTAGCCAGCATTTACTACGATTCCTCCCATCCTGCGGGTTACGCAGGAGTTCAAAAATTGTATCGTGCTGCCAAAACTCGAATGAAAAGTCTCCGTTTACCTCAAGTGCAACGATGGTTACAAGAACAAGCTACCTACACTTTACACAAACCCATTCGACGCAAGTTTTCCAGAAGTCGCACCCGAGTGGAAGGCATCGATCATCAATGGCAAGCCGATTTAGCCGATGTCTCTCATTTGGCCAGCTACAATCGCGGCTACAAATATTTTGTGTCATCGACGTCTTTTCCAAATTTGCCTGGGTCGTGCCCTTGACTTCCAAATCCAGCAACGAATTAGTGCGAGCCCTGCAACGAGTGTTGAAACAAAGCGGTCGTCACCCTCTTCGATGGCAAACGGACAAAGGTACCGAATTTCTGAACTAAGCTTTCCAAAAAGAATTAAAGAAACGTGACATTAATTTTTTTTGTCACCGAGAATCCCGAAACCAAAGCTAGCATCGTGGAACGTTTTCAACGCACTTTGAAAGAACGCATGTGGAAATATTTTACGCATCACCACACTCTGAAGTACATCGACATCTTACCGCACCTGGTGCAAGCGTACAACCAATCTTACCATCGAAGCATTGGACGTTCCCCGCAAGAAGTGACTCCCGAGAACGAAGTGCTGGTGTTTGAGCACCTGTTTGGTACGTCCCCGACGAGGGCTGTCCCCAAGAAAAGTGGAGAGCTGACCGTAGGAGATTGGGCAAAACCAAACGCACTTTCGACAAAGGTTACTTACCTAACTGGACGACCTAATTGTTTCGTGTCACTGGACGAGTGCATGGCCGTCATCCTGCCGCCTATAAATTGGAAGACATGAACGGAGAAGTGCTCAAAGGAACGTTTTATTTGCCCGAGTTACAACGTGTCACCAAGACGACGTGTACGACATCGAAAGCATTCTCGAACGCAGAACCCGTAAAGTGGGCAAACGACGTGTCAAAGAAGTGAAAGTACGTTGGAAAGGATATCCACCCAGTTTCGATTCTTGGATCGACGCTTCGCAAGTCATCGACTATAAAAAGAAGTGACCATCATGCCCTTTCACACAGACGCAGCTACGTCGACCACTCCTTCACCCAGTTCTTCTCTGCAAGATTTACAGAAACAACCTTTGTGGGTGTGGTGCGGAGAACGTGTGCCTAAAACGCAAATCGTCTTTTTCTGCCAAATCTTTGTGGTGTATTGTGTCATCGGGGCGGCCATTGCCAATTTGAGTTTGCAACAAGGAGACAAACAGTTGTGGACCATTTTATTGAGCAGTTGCATCGGTTACCTGCTTCCCAATCCCTCCCTGAAATTCTCTTCCAACGGGAACCACCGGAACCTTGTGTCCAGTGCCAGTGCCAGTCACCACTCCAATAACAACAACCCCATTTTGGGCGGAGACACGCCTCTGACGTCCAGTAACCCCTCGGACAGCCACAGAACTCTGGAATTATGAGTCACTAAAACCAATTTTACTTAACCTTACCCAGTGACAGTTCCATGGAGGTGTTTTCCAACAACACGTTGTTCTGTTACAGGGCCAAATTACCTCAGGCCATCCCATTAGATCACGAAGCCCATTGGGAAGTGGCTTTGGTAGAAATCATTCACCAGACTCAAGTCCTTAATGTCCTTCCCAATCAAAATTTGTTTTCAGTGGAAGTTCATGACGAGCAAATGCAACAGTACTTGAATACCCACGTCAAATATGATCACAAAATATATAACCCAGAAACTCAAAAGACGACCTATCGCTTGATCATTCCCCCAGGCTATTATTTTAGTGGTCAACATTTGGTCAGCACCATAAGCTCTAGGTTTAATGTCGTGCTTCTGAAAGCTTTGGAGAGTGTCAGAAAAAGTGTCATCCTGGAGTACCACAAAGTAGCTCGTCGCTTCCTGATGAAATTTCCTGAGGGGCACAAAACGTTGTCTTTCTTATTTTGTCCTGAATTGTTTGACATGTTGGGCGGGGACATGGACATGAGGATGGTCATGATGAAGAAAAACGAATTGCCAGTCATTTCCGACAACGATTCTTTTAGCAAGTTCTTTCGAACC
>CM068832.1:71398995-71813400 GCA_028554795.2 Sinohyriopsis cumingii | reverse complement strand
TGTACCTTGTGACTTACATCCCCATTGGACAGATGTCCGTGTCTGGAAAGAATGGGGTTTTGAGGCATGGACCCAAGAAGTGGCCCAGTATGCACGAGAGTTGTTCAAGGAAAAAAGTTACTTTTCAACCCGTGTTAGTGACGGTGCCAGAAGAACCCGTCACCCAGGATAGGACTGTCGTGGACAGGCCTGAAAGACCCTTTCGGGAGGACACTTGTGTGACCTTACCCCCTACTATAGAACTGGTTAGAACATTACCCAAAACATGTTGTTGTTGTACAGACACTTGTTTTTATTCCACGTTAATGGTTATCATGTGCCTTTTATCCTTGTACTTAAGCCTTTGGCTTTTATGTATTTTTGTCTTTCGTATTCATGTTTGAAAAAAAAACATTCAATAAACGTGTTCTGAAAAAAGTATATAAACTCTTGTCTTGTTTGTTTTCGTGTCACAAGTGACATTTCTCACACAATGGCTACCTCTGCTGTCTCTGCTCCCTCTTCCTCTACTGTCAAAGTGATCGACGAACACTTAGATCGTGCCAGTTGGGAGGCTTTGTATCTTCGCCATCCCTTTAACATGCTCATTGCTGGACCTAGCGGTTCAGGCAAAACCGAATTCGTCAAACGTTTGATCGAACATAAACATCATTTGATCGATCGGCCACCTCAACGGATCGTGTGGTGTTACAAAGAGTGGCAATCGGCGTACAACCTCTTGCGAGAAAGTCAAGGCGATTCCATCGTGTTTGTGGAAGGCATTCCTAAAGAAGACGACAGCATCGTCTCTGACTCCCGTCAAACCCATTTGGTCATTTTCGACGACATGTTAGGAGAAGACGAAGAAGAAATTAAATTGTGGTTCACGCGCAAAGGGCATCACCGTAATGCCAGTGTCGTTTAGATCACCCAAAATTTGTTTCAACAAAGTAAAGCCCATCGCACCATCAGTCTCAATGCGCATTACGTGGTCTTGTTTAAAAGCCCTCGAGATAAATCGCAAGTGCAAGTCTTAGCCAAACAGTTAGGAACGCCTTGGCTGACTCAGGCGTACGACGATGCCACTCAAACACCACACGCCTATTTACTCGTCGATTTGAAACCTACGACTCCCGATGATTTGCGATTTCGTACCCACTTGTTTCACCACTGGTGCCAAGACTGAGGACCTGTCCTGTACACGTCTCCGTCCTCGACTTCATTTCACTCCCCATACAAAAATCTATAAAAACCTCAGACCCTTAGACCCTTTTTCGTCTGTCTCACACAGTGTGAACATGACGTCCGTTCAGTCGCATCTTCCCGTCAAATTGATTCGTGCCTTGTATGGCATCAGTCGAGAAAAAAATCCACAAACACGAGCTCGTGTCTTAGAAGCTAGTCTCAAAGAAGTCTTACGATGGTTCACGGTGACGGCACGTCAAATACTCCAAGAAATCATTCAGATTCCTCATCAAACCAAACGCTTTTTCGATCGAAACAAAGTCGCTTTGGTCCAACTGGCCGATCCCCGCATCGACACTCAAACCAAAAAACAAATCATTTTGAAACCTGGAGGGAGCGGTACTCAGGGAGGGGTCATCATTCGCTCACTCTTAAGATGGGATCCTAATGCCCCCAAAGTTATACCCAAGACAAAAGTCCAACGAAACCCCAAGAAGAAAAAGAAAAAGACCAGGTCCCCAAGGAGAACTTCTCCAGTGGCAGGACCCTCCTCTGACCAGACACCACCCAGGAAAAAGAAAAGAAGCCCCCAGAAAAAGAAACAGAAAAAAAGTCCCCAGAAAAAGAAAAGTCCACAGAAGAAAACTAGTCGCAAGAGAGGCACTTCGGCCAGGACGCAACCTTACACTCGCAAACCACGACCTGCCACAGCGGTGACTGCGTCTCCGGCAGCCTCACGTTTATCCACTTCTCCGTTAATGACACCCAGAACTGAAGAGTACTTGGAGACGTTGATCACACCAAGAACTTCTCCGTTGATGACCCCCAAAAGAACTTCCCCAGTGGCAGGACCCTCCAAATTTAGTGACAGTGGCTGCTGCTCACAAAGTACCTTCTCCCAAAATCAAAGTACAAGAAAGATTGGGCATGTTGCAAAGTTTACTGGATTTGTCCAAGCAAGAACTGGCTCGATTTAGTCCGTTAACTACCCCTGCACGACGTGTCATGCCTGTCCTCCAACTGATACGACGTAAAGACAATCAGTGGCGACGCGTTCCAGTATAAAAAAGGCCTGTGACCAAGTAGGGTATCAGTGTTTTTTTGGTGCTCCTGAAGACTCAGAGATGTCACCCTCCAGAAAACCCCAAGGAAAGAAAAGGAAAGGACTGCCACCACGTTTAGCCAAACATGGGGACATGTTATCTGTCCTGTCCAAAGCTTCTCCACCCCTACGAAAAAAACTCATTCAAACAGCCTCCAAAGAGGTCATCGATACCGTGTGCGAATGTTGTTTGAACGTTTTGAAAGGCACGATCCCTTTGTCCAAACACCAGAAACAATGCTTAGGCAAACATCGTCACGTTCTTCGCCAAATGGTTCAAAAGAAAATTCCCATTCGTCAAAAAAAGAAGATGTTAGTGCAACGTGGAGGTATTTTACCTCTCTTGTTAGGCCCCATACTGAAAGGAGTCTTGGGAACCATGTTGGGAGGACGGTGGGAGCAAGATAAAAAGGTCCTCGGAAGTCCCAAGGTCTCAGAATCGACCGCTGACAACCCCATGGAAGGACGAAAACTAGCTTTAGTGCCTTACAAACGATGGATGGAATACCATCGGTGGCAAGAACAACGCACCCCGCATTTACCTCCCAATTCCAATTTGAGCGAGATGTCCCAGTTACAACACGAATTGCAGTCCTTGATGGATCGCCAAGATTTGTCCGAAACAGAAAAATCGCAAAAGTACGGTCAACTCTTGCAACGACTGCAACTCTTTCACCAGAAAGCTTTAGACGAAACAGCTCTACCCACTCTGAAAGATTTTAAGACCTTGATGAAAAGTCCAGCACCATCACCAGTACCAGTACCACCAGTACCAGTGACCGAGACAGAAAAAGGAGAAGAAGAAGAAGGGTTTCAAACTCCACCAGAAAAAGTACGCAAGTTAACAACACCACCTACCTCCAGAATTGGATGGATTAAAAAGATGATGGCCACCCCTTCTTCATCACAAGAGAAAAAGAAAGTGAAGACAGAAGTGAAGACAGAAGTGAAACAAGAACCGATATCTCCCGCTCAGACATCCTCCTCTTCAACACCTATTGCCGGTCGCACACGCAAAGCATTGCAATCCAAGAAAGTACCCCAAGAGAAAAAGAGTAGCATCCTCCAAGACTGGGTGTCTTATTAACACACAAACACAAAAAAAATGGAAAAAGTCTTAGCCAGCATTTACTACGATCCCTCTCATCCTGCAGGTTACGCAGGAGTTCAAAAATTGTATCGTGCTGCCAAAACTCGATTGAAAAGTCTCCGTTTACCTCAAGTGCAATGATGGTTACAAGAACAAGCTACCTACACTTTACACAAACCCATTCGACGCAAGTTTGCCAGAAGTCGCACCCGAGTGGAAGGCATCGATCATCAATGGCAAGCCGATTTAGCCGATGTCTCTCATTTGGCCAGCTACAATCGTGGCTACAAATATTTGTTTTGTGTCATCGACGTCTTTTCCAAACTTGCCTGGGTCGTACCCTTGACTTCCAAATCGAGCAGCGAGTTAGTGCGAGCCCTGCAACGGGTGTTGAAACAAAGCGGTCGTCACCCGCTTTGATGGCAAACGGACAAAGGCACCGAATTTCTGAACCAAGCTTTCCAAAAAGAATTAAAGAAACGTGACATTCATTTTTTAACCACCGAGAATCCCGAAACCAAAGCCAGCATCGTGGAACGTTTTCAACGCACTTTGAAAGAACGCATGTGGAAATATTTTACGCATCATCACACTCTGAAGTACATCGACATCTTACCGCACCTGGTGCAAGCGTACAACCAATCTTACCATCGAAGCATCGGACGTGCCCCGCAAGACG
Source organism: Sinohyriopsis cumingii (assembly GCA_028554795.2). NCBI lineage: Eukaryota > Metazoa > Mollusca > Bivalvia > Unionida > Unionidae > Sinohyriopsis > Sinohyriopsis cumingii. Next base: position 71,809,365 of record CM068832.1, on the reverse strand, counting down.
TGACTCCCGAGAACGAAGTGTTGGTGTTTGAGCGCCTGTTCGGTACATCCCCGACGAGGGCTGTCCCCAAGAAAAGTGGAGAGTTGACCGTAGGAGATTGGGTGCGCATTGGCAAAACCAAACGCACTTCGACAAAGGTTACTTACCTAACTGGACGACCGAACTGTTTCGTGTCACTGGACGAGTGCATGGCCGTCATCCTGCCGTCTATAAATTGGAAGACATGAACGGAGAAGTGCTCAAAGGAACGTTTTATTTGCCCGAGATACAACGTGTCACCAAAAAAGAATACGACGTGTACGACATCGAAATTATTCTCGAACGCAGAACCCGTAAAGTGGGCAAACGACGTGTCAAAGAAGTCAAAGTACGTTGGAAAGGATATCCACCCAGTTTTGATTCTTGGATCGACGCTTCGCAAGTCATCGACTATAAAAAGAAGTGACCATCATGCCCTTTCACACAGACGCAGCTACGTCGACCACTCCTCCTTCACCTAGTTCTTCTGTGCAAGATTTACAAAAACAACCCTTGTGGGTGTGGTGTGGAGAACGTGTGCCTAAAACGCAAATCGTCTTTTTCTGCCAAATCTTCGTGGTGTATTGTGTCATCGGGGCAGCCATTGCCAATTTGAGTTTGCAACAAGGAGACAAACAATTGTGGACCATTTTATTGAGCAGTTGCATCGGTTACCTGCTTCCCAATCCCTCCCTAAAATTCTCCTCGAACGGGAACCACGGGAACCTTGTGTCCAGTGCCAGTGCCAGTCACCACTCCAACAACAACAACCAGAACCCCATTTTGGGCGGAGACACGCCTCTGACGTCCAGTAACCCCTCGGACAGCCACAGAACTCTGGAATTATAAGTCACCAAAACCAATTTTACTTAACCTTACCCAGTGACAGTTCCATGGAGGTGTTTCCCCACAACACGTTGTGCTGTTACACGGCCAAATTACCTCAAGCCATCCCCTTAGATCACGAAGCCCATTGGGAAGTGGCTTTAGTAGAAATCATTCATCCGACACAAGTCCTCAGTGTCCTTCCCAATCAAAATTTTTCTGATGTGGAAGTTCATGACGAACAATTGCAACAGTGGATGGATAGCAATGTCAAATATGACAAGAAAACCCGTACACAAAATCAAAAGTACACCACCTATCACTTGTTCATTCCCCCAGGCTATTATTTTAGTGGTCAACATTTGGTCAGCACCATAGCCACCAGGTTTAATGTCGTGTTTCTGAAAGCTTTGGAGCATGTCAACAAAAGTGTCACCATGGAGTACCACAAAGCAGCTCGTCGCTTCTCGATGAAATTTGAACGAAGTAAAATCATGTCCATTTTATTTTGTCCTGAATTGTATGACATGTTGGGCGGAGACATGAACATGAGAATGAGCATGATGAAGAAAAACGAATTACCCATCGTTTACGACAACGAGTCTTTTAGCAAGTTATTTCGTACCCCAGTAGAACTGAATCAAGCACTGAATTTGATGTTCGTGTATTCCGATGTGGTGGAGTACAACGTGGTGGGACACACCTCTGTGCCGTTACTGCGTGTCATTCCTTTCAAAGTGGATTCTGCCACGAACGCTGACGAGGAAGGTGGAAACACTTACGACGTTCACCGCGAATTTGTCCATCCTCACTATTTGCCTGTCAGTAAGTCGTATTTGGACACGGTTAACATTACTATAAAAGGAGATTTGGGACAAAATATTCCATTCACCAAAGGAAAAGTCACGGTGAAACTCCATTTTCGAAAACGGTTCTCTCACGATTCGTAAGTCATGTATCCAGTGTACCGAGGGGTTGCTCGACAGCGAGGACACGGTTTAGGAGATATGTTAAAATCGGCCTTTCGTTCGGTGGCCCCGGTGTTGAAACCGATGGTGACACGCGGATTGCACGCCTTGAAAGATGCGGCACTGACGCAAGGCAAAGAATTTCTCCAAAATGTCATCATCGACAAACAAAACCCTAAAGAAGCCTTCATGAGGGCAGGCAAAAATGTCTTGCTGCAAACGGGCAAAGACATTTTAGGCCGACGAGACACACCTATAAACGCCCTGCACGCTACCGAGTCAGGCATTCAACAAGGACAAGGCAGAAAGAGACGACGAAGAAAACACCCTTTCACCAGACTTCAAGCTAGAAAGACCAAGAAAAGAAGAACCGTTCGAGACTTAGACGTTTTCGATTATTGAGAAAGAACAAAACAAAATGATGCACCGAGAGTCTTGCGCATGTTCCAAGTCGGAACTGGATCTGTTTGCCATGCCACCTACCATGATGACCATGCAAGAATCCCAGTGGGTGGAATTTCACCCCGTCTCCTCTTTGACGGATTCCGCTCCCATCGAGTTTGAAATCAAAGGACAGCCCGAAGATTACATCGATCTGAATAGCAGTTACTTGTACCTGAAAGTCAAAATTCTAGATAAGACTGGAGGTGCTATAGACGATGAAGCAGTAGCTCTCGTCAACAATTTCATGCATTCCTTGTTCAGTGGAGTGGACTTGTACTTGAATAACAAACTGGTCAGTAGCAGCATGGATACTTACCCTTATCGTGCCTACCTGGAAAATCTCTTGACGTACGGAATAGATGTCAAGAACACTCATCTCAATGCCTGTGTGGTATGGGAAGCTGACGAACCTACCAAGTTTGAAATATTGGAAACTGATGAAAACAAAGACAACAATGATGGATTTGTAGAACGAAGAAAGAGAATCACGGGAGTCGACACAAGTTTAGAACTGATGGATCGTTTGCATTTGGACATGTGGTTGCAAGAAAAGTATTTGCTGAACGGGGTGGATGTCCGCCTGAGACTGAATCGTAGCAGTACCGCTTTCCATTTATTGGCTGATAGTGACGGTTACAAAACCAAAATCCAAGAAGCCAGACTCTACGTACGCCGTGTGGAAGTGTTACCTAAAGTGGGAAACGACATCAGTCAGACGTTGAGCAGAACGACCGCCAAGTATCCCATACGACGCGTGGAAGTGAAAACCTTCACCATTCCCAAGGGACAGCGATCCATGATCGAAGATCATCTGTTCCAAGGACAGTTACCCAAACGTTTGATCGTTGGTATCGTCGAGAATACAGCCTTCAACGGAGCTGCCGAAAAAAATCCTTTCTACTTTCAACACTTTGGCGTGTCCAAAATCGAAGTCAGTCGCGATGGCAAAACCTTGTGCACCCGACCGTTTGAACCTGACTTTACCAAGAAGAATTACTTGAGATCGTACTTGTCCCTGTACGAAGCCACCGGACAGTTAGGAACCAATACCAGTCACGGTATTACGTACGAGGATTATGCAGGAGGCTACGCTTTGTGGGCTTTTGATTTCACTCCAGACCAAGGCAGCGACGAGGGACATTTCCACCCTATAAAATCCGGCCAGATTCGTGTGGAAATTCAGTTTAAAGACCGAGACCCTGATGAAACGGTGAACGTCATCCTGTATGCAGAATTCGATAATACGATAGAAATCAACAGTTTGAGAGAAGTCATTCTTGATTACTAGAAGCCATGGAAGACTGTTATCCCTCTTTACCTAGTGGAGAAACTTTGGTCATGAAATGTGAGAAAACTGTGGAAGAAGAAGTGATCATGATGAAGTCGAGATGGCCAGAACAAGAAGCCCATTTAGTCTCCTGTTTTGCCAAACACTTGGTCGAAAAAATGACGGAATTGATCAAGAAAAATTGCTATGGATGTCAAAACGATCATCCCAGTCAAATTCAACACGATAAATGCCTGATGTTGAGTCAAGAAGAAAAATTGGACGAGTATCTGGACGAAGCTTGGAGTCTCATCTCGAACAAAGACGTGTTGCATCAGTGGTATAAAGACTTGCGTGAACATTCTTGTCCACCATTAACCACTCAAGAGATCCATCGTATCGAAGCTCTCCTGAATCAGAGTGAGGAAACAGAACGAATAACCATTTATTCGTCAGACATTTTCAAGCAAAAAGTCAGGATCGAATTGACGACTTATTATTACCTGTGAAGAAGAAAAAAAAGCACACACAAAACATGGATACCTGGGAACTTATTACCTTTTGAACCACAGTTCGTATACCGCTTCTTGGAATCCTGTCGTCTGTGCTAAAGATGAACTCCCTCATCGCAAACCTAAAGACCATCAAGCTTACGTAATCAACACGGACGATAATCATCTCCCAGGAACCCACTGGGTAGCCGTCTACTTTCCTCAAGAAGGATGTGTGGAATATTTCGATTCGTACGGATTGCCCCCTTTGGAAGACGATATCATTGACTTTATGAGAAGAAATGCTCAGACTACCCGATTCAATAACGTGAAATTACAAGGCACAGATTCCTTGGTGTGTGGACAGTACTGTGTGTATTTTCTGCATCATCGCAGCCTGGGCTATTCCTTAGAACATTTAGTGACTCATTTTGATCCTCGTTCTTCTGCTAGAAACGATGTGAAAGTAGATCGATGGTTTTGTGACCATTATGCTTATCTTTTGTCTCAAGCTAGGAAACGTAGTGTCCATCAATGGCTTAATGATTTCCAACAGTGGAAATCACAATTTCATTCACAACGTTGTCAGCCCTGTTTAAAGTAGATTGTCAATTGAGAAAAAATGTTTGTGATTTGAAAAAATTGTTTGATGTTATATTGTTGGATTATTGTTAAAAATGTTAGAGTTGTTGTTTAGTGTTAAGTGATTTTTGAATAAAAAATGTTGTGTTTTGAAAAAAAATGCCTTTGTCTTTTGTTTAGCTATAAGAATGTTGTATTGATGCTCTTTGATTTCTTACTATCCCTCTCATGACACTCACTGAACGTTGAGGCTCGAAAACCGTGTGGGGGATGTTTTCCTTCACGTCCGCGCTTTGACTTTAAGAACCGGGGTTGTTTCCAGTCTAACCATCCATTGTCGACTCATCCTCCTCGAAGATGTGCTCCAAACTAGCTAAGCTCAACGAAGCCTACGTGAATTTGCATAGGGTCAGACACAGTCTGATACCGAAGCCAGAAGAAATAGAGAATGTGAGAATGTTAAAAGTCACTGAAGACCTGATAGAAGAGCTCTTCAGAGAAGAAATGAACAGGGAAAAAGAAGAATGGACAGAGAAGTACAGACGTCAGAGACAGCAGCAACAGCAGCAACAACAACAACAGCAGCAGCAGCAGCAACCTGAAGCTGACAGAGGCTTTGTCGATTGTCGTATCGACACCAAAGAGTTCTTCTTCTCTTTCCGAAGAAGCAGACCTATCGCCAGAAAGTCTATCCTCAGAGGACATCGCATTCTTAGAAACTAAAAAAGATTGCTATAGCAAACAAAAAAACAGCCCTTTTCAGGGCTACCCCAATACTCTAGAAAAGAAATAACTATCCATTTGCCAATGTGTGTAGGTAGAATAGTGTGAAAATAAACACTAACTCTTTCTTAAAAAATGTGAGGGTATGTGTTTGTGAGTTTGTGTGTTTGTGTTTGTAAGCGCTCACGTAAGTTGGTGTGGATAGTAGATTAAAATCATGGTTTTTTTGGTGTTTGAGGTGTACATTTGGGGTTAGATTGCTTTGCGTATGTAAATAGTCTATTGAAGTGATTTATAAAAAATTTTAAAATAGTGATGGGTAGCATTAAAAAAGTGAGTGAGTGTTTCTTTTAGGTCCCCGCATTGTTTTTTGGTCATGATCTAGGTAAGATTAATTTTATGTTTTTAGGGGATGTTTTCCTTCACGTCCGCGCTTTCACTATAAATTGAAACTCGTTCGGCAGTCTAACTACCCTTGTTGATTGATCAACACCAAAAATGAATAGCAGAATAAGCAAACTTCTTGAACTCCAGATACATCTGGAATATGTCAGGCGCCTGTTAAATGAACTGGCCGCGGAGGCTATAGTAGAAGAGAGAAGAATAAAGAAGGAAGAGGAGGAGAGAAGACAGAGGGAAGAGGAGGAAAAGAAAATAGGAGAGAGGATGTCGTACAATATTCCCGAGACAGAGGATTGGGGTGTTGAAGCGAATCATCCTCCCTCTGCGCTCCCCAGAAGAAAGGTGAAAGGAGACTGGGGAAGAAGATGCGTGTGTGGCGCCAGACCAGGAAGGTGCCATCATTAGATAGGTGCATCTGGAGTTCAAAAAAACAGCTCTTTTAAGGGCTACCCAATACTCAAGAAAAGAAATAACGATCCATTTGCCAATGTGTGTAGGTAGAGTAGTGTGAATATAAACACTAACTCTTTATTAATAGTGCGAGTGTTTGTGTTTGTGTTTGTAACTGCTAAAGTAAAGTTTGTGTGAATAGTAGTTTCTTTACTGTTTCTTAGCGTATGTGGAGAGTATAGTTTGGGTTTTATTATATGAAATGAGAAAAGTGGGGATGTTTTCCTTCACGTCGGCGCGTTGTTTGGTCATGATCTAGGTAAGATCAATTTTATGTTTTAGGGAGATGTTTTCCTTCACGTACGCGCTTTAAGTATAAGAACCCACAAAGTTTGATGTTGTAACCATTCTAAGGAATAACTGAGACAAAATGACTCAAGTATCAGTTCTATTTAATCTATTGAGAGACATCTATTTCTGGATAATGGATGTAGAATATGTTTTAGGAAGAATAGAAGAGGAATGGAGGCATGGAGATATGAAAGACTTTGTAACGAGTCAAGTTCAAGGCCTAAAGACAGCAAGAAATATCATAGCAGGAATGATTGAAGAAGAAGTCAATAAGTCAAGAGGCTTCATTAACCCACCTTACTTCAGAGTGGGAAGTTTGAAGGAAGCACTGGATAATGTCATAAAAGTCCGGTGCTTCCTAGAAAAAATATTGCACTGGACAGAGTGGAGAAATGTAAAATGGGGATTGGAAAAGGTGAAGAAAGGGGAAGATCTGATGAGAAAAGTAATGGAGGAAGAAGTAGAGAAGATTAAAGAGAGATGGAGGGAAGAAAGAAAAGATGTGGAAAACAAAAAGAAACAGGCAGAGTTTGAGAGGTTGAATCAGAATTGGATAAAAGTTCAGGAAAAGTTTAGAGCTCTAGGTCATCCTGACTGGATGCCAGAAAAGGAGAAAAAGAAGACAGGAATAGTGACAAAAGTGAGAAGATGGTTGAAGAAGTGGAAGTGTTAGAAGAAACCCAAAGGCCCTTTTCAGGGCCAGCCATATTTCTCGAAAAGAGAATGACTTTTCAATTGCCTACCCCTTTTTTAAATTTAAATTTAAATTTAAATTTTAAAAAAATTTAAAAAAAAAAAACCCATGTTCAATTCCCCTTGAGGCTAGAGTGACCCAAGACTTTTTCCCATGTTCAATTCCCCTTGAGGCTAGAGTGACCCAAGACTTTTTCCCATGTTAAATTCCCCTTGAGCCTAGAGTGACCCACGATTTTTCTCCATGTTAAATTTCCATTGAGGCTAGAGTGACCCAGGGGTCTCTGTAATGCTAATTCCCATTGAGGCTAGGGTGACCCCCCTTACTACTAAAATGACTTTAGCCCTTGCAGTTTCCGCTTAAGGAGATGTGTTGCCTCCAACAATAATTTTTCACAGTATGAGAAAGCTAACAAGATATTCATGCACTGAAAGAATGGATCATATGTGCGCAGGAGAAGGGTTGGGTTTTGATAAGATGATGCTGCAATGGATTTTAAAAAAAAGTACAGTTTTAAATTTTTGTTAAATAAAAATTTAAGTTGCAGTGCATTTTCCGACATGTAATTTTCAAATGATTTAAAATGTGCCCACGTCTTAAGACTGGAAAAGAAACTATGTGTCCCAGAACATACAGTGCACAAAAATATACATGCAGAATTTATTTATGGTGTCCCAACATATACAGTAAATACGGTAGATATAACGTTTTATGAATAACAAACTGTTGATTGAGTTGCAAAGCTAAACATAAGTGAAACTGCCATAATGCTTCCATGCTCTTACACACAAATATTAATACTATTGTCACTGTACGAATTGTTTGCTAATCATTAGAGAGTGATTTATTTATTGTATGATCTTTATATTATTATTTGGCAACATAAAATTGATTTTTCAGCACACTTTAATGCAGTTCACTTAGCTCTATAAACTGTTTCAAATTTCAACAAAATGTTTCCAAAGTTGACAAAGGTTGCTGCAATTATACTGCAGAAAAAAAATTTGTTTTTCCTTTTCTTGATGAGAGCCACATTAAACTATATTAACATAACTATTTCTAATAAGTAACATTTCATTTGAAATGTTAATTGCCATAAGTTTTTAGTTTATTATGATATTTTTAAAAGAAAACCTCTTCTGGAATGATCTGAAAAAATCTTTTAAATTACTTCATTCCTTCATAGAAATTCAGAAAAAAGAAATTCATGTTCTGTTTGCTAAATAAGATCATTCTTACTTCATTATCTTATTTTCACCCGTCCATTCCTCCTTTCTGGGAAATAGTCCAAATTGAACTACGTTACAGCCTTACCCATGATCTCGGTATCTACCACAAGAGTGGCTGGGGGAGATATAATTTTTTATGAAGACTAATTTCTAGTTTTTAGGAATTAAATATGGGAAATAGAATTTAAATATATTTTTTCTAAGTCCCATTCAAATGCAAATTAAATGGGGGGCGGCGGCAATGAAACATCTTCCTTGGAAGTGTCCAAAAGAAAATAACACAAAGCATACTTGTACATATACATCCAGTAGTTTTTGTTTTACAGCTTTAACTATTCATGTCAAAATACACAAAGAGTGATGACTAAAATCTGTATAGTGGGTATGACCTTAATTACATCAAAACATTTTTTGTAGGAAAGTATAAACAGAATGTAAACTATTGCTTGTATTTCTTTCAGGCAGAGTGGAAAAAGACATATATTCAGCTGGGACTTATTTGAAGAAAATCAGTTCCAAGCATAAAATATACTGTTGACCTGTTCAGTGATCTCTGCTTTTGTAAATAAATACACATATATCATTATTTTTTGTAAGTTAAAAAACATACAACAAAGTCACAGACTGGCAGTTTGGCATTAAGTTGCAATTGCTGTCCTGGGTTGGCTTTTGTGGTGTTTATGAAATATATATTTAAAGATGAAAATGTTCTGTCATCAGAGAAAGTGAACACAAATTAATTTTACTCCTGTTCACACTTTGGGGGTTACAAATTCAGAATTTAGATGGAGCTGACTCCATGGCCAGGCTGCTACATCAAGTTTCCGCTCCACAGCAGATGATTAAAACAAATTTGTTTGTTTTCCCCAACCATAATTCTTCAAACCCAGAAGGTCTGCGCAGGTAGTAGTATTGGTCTGCTGGCTGTTTTCAATGTTTCAAACGTTTCTGTCAAAATCAGAACCTGAAATGTAAGAAACAATATAAACAAATACACATCAACTATTTCAATAAACAAACTTCAAGTTAAATTTCATCCTCACTTATACCTCTTTGACATGATGCTGCTAAATGGGTGAAAAAATCAATAAATAATTAGCTAATCAAAACAGTGTAATAAATTCCTTGAAAATATGATTCATGGTTGGGAACCACAGGTCTGTATTATTGTCCATCTTTTTCGTCACCTTAGTAAATTAAAGAGAAATCTTGTACAAAGTCAGTTTTTCCTTATAGTTAAATTCTGACTGAAAGTGTTTATCTTTCAGATCCAGTGATGAATGTCTTTCTCATGATTGAGAGCAACAAGGTTATGCTCCACTGAAATCAATGTACCCTGGCATTTTAAACTACCTTCCCTGGGTACCAATTATGTTTAAATGGAATAGCCCTAAAAGCAAAGCTTACAAATACGGAACATATAGTGAATAAGCTAAATCTGAAAGAATCGGGGGTAGCGGAGAGAGCTCCACTATTTAAATAATTAGATTATCATATTTGCATGCCTTATATATTGTACTTGTGTCACTAACTGAAAACAATTGAAACTGAAACATGCAATATTATGGAATTTGAAAAGCACTGCAACTTTATAAGGTCAGGGTAGTTTTCTGACATTCATTTTTGTGAAAATATGAAAAAGCAGTGGACCAAATGCTATTTAACCAATGCATGATGTTACTATAAGTACATAGGCAAATAATACAACCATAAATTTGCAATTCTATCAAACGGATTGTTGTAACAATTGTAGAAAGTGAGTTGTTATATTAATAAAATCTCTCTTTCTAAAAATAGATGAACTTACATGTTATTCATGAAACCATACCACACGATGTGTGTTTTTGATTGTGTTTATTTGGTTGGAAAGAAGGGTCTACCTCGGTCACATATCGACATTAATGCTTCATTGTGTTGTGTACGAACAGTCATAGTAATGCTTAATTGTCAACAATGAAATTAGGATTAACAGTAACTGATAGTTTATTAAGCATTTTACCAACTTACACGACTGTAATCTCATAATTCATATTAGTTAAAATTAATTACGATGTGCTCATATGACGAAATATACCCTGCATGTATTTCCATACAAACATACATATAAAAGTATGAATACCATGGGCATGAATATAATAATTTTTATACATGTACAAAATATATGCATTATAAACAAAAAACACAACTTTTTCAATTTGAAAAAGTGTTGCTTACAATGTTATATGGATACTGAAAAATAAAAGATACAAGTTAAATAAGAGAAAGAATATATATATATATATATATATATATATATATATATATATATATATATATATATATATATATATATATATATATTGATAATGGCACAAATCCAAAACAGTTCCCAAGGTTTTAGGCTAAACAAGCTCATCATCAGAGGAAGAAAATAACACTTAACATGAAATCGTTGAAAAATTTAGATTCCTAGAATCGCTCGGGGTAAATTACAAAAAGAGATACAATACAAAGTCAAAATATAATAGAAGAGAAGATTTTTGCATCTCACATAGTGCACACGTAAGTTTTGACCTTTTCTAGGTTGTGAACAAAGGACTGAAACACATGATGGTGAGAGATCAGAGCCATCTACAGAAAATTGGTAAAGAAATTATATTCCGGTAGAGTTATAAGGAAGTTATGAAGGAAAGATGCTGAGATAATTTTGTGTCAAGATAATGGACAAGAACTATAGTAATAATGATGATAATAATAATAATAATAAAAGTAATAATGATAATAATAATATCAAAGACAACAAAATCAAAAAATATAATTATTTGGATAGATATATTAGCACCAAAATTTCGTCAGGTACAAAACCAGTGACAGGCTGTAATTTTGATAAGACTGCAATGGGAAGGTTAAATTGTTTCATTAAGGCCAAACTCAACATGAGTTTTCAATTGTAGTATCCAGTATAATTCCTTGCTTGTGAGTTCAATGTCAATATATATACAGTGATATTGAATTTCTTGCTTTGCTTCCACTTCTCCCCCCCCCCCGCCCAAAATAAGTCACTTCTCAGTAAAAGGAATTAAAGTCTAGCTTGACTCCTGTAATATGGCTGTTAAAATATCAGAAAATCATCACCCTGGTACCTGCTGGCATTTATGACATATACTCAATCGTTTGCTATCAGGGTTAATCTTTTGAAGTCTCAATCTCTGAGCAAAAATAAATATTTCCCATTTTGACATCATATGGCCAGATTTAGATACAATTCAAAGGATCACGTTTTGCTGTAGCAATGTTAAAATCATATGCCATGGTAACTAATGAAGTTTCTCATAAAGTGTTGTATATATTAGTGCTTGGCCGTGATATGGGTACCAAAAGTGTTACACATATGCCAAAAATTGAATATATGTAAACAACTATGTTTTCACTGGTTGAACTTATATTTAATGAATATTTATAAAACTGACCTCAGAGATTCATATTTTGACTTAGTACTTACATAGACAAATTTTGCTGAATTAAGTACAAGTACAAAAGCCATTAATAACTCCAAAGTTAGAAGCAGTTCTTAATCGGCAAAAACAGTAATATGTTATGGTGATTAATAAACGTGGTCTGCCAAGTAACTGCCATTTTTACAGATTCAGAAAAGCCTACATAAAACTACAGTGAAAGAACACACCTTCTTCAGAAACACCAATTCTAACAATAAAATTACTAAGGTCTAATTTAAAATACCTTTGATTCAGATGAAATTTCTGTTACCTGAACATAATTGGCACCAATCTGATTGTAATCACATTTGGTGCAGCATATAACAACTTTGGAACTCGGGGGCCCCGAGTGGCCGAGAGGTCTAAAGCGCTCTCCGTTACGGATCACTGACATTTCACCACTTTCTGTGTGGGTTCGAGTCTCAGATTCAGCCAATGTGGGTATGCGAGAATGCTTGCCAGTAGCTTCTCGTGGGTCGGTGGTTCTTTCCTGGGTTTTTCCGGGTTCATCCTCCACCAATAATATTGGCCGCCATGTATAGCCTATAGTCTGCTGAAAAATGGCTACTGGCAAGCTTTCTCACATACCCACATTGGCCGAATCCATGAATTGAACCCATACAGACAGAGGTGAAAATGGCATTGATCCGTAACAGAGAGCGCTTTAGACCACTCGGCCACTTGGGGCCCCCTATTTGGATTTCATCAATAGCAACTTTAACTATGTTAAAGTAATATATTACATAAAATATATAATAAACCTTCTCAACAGTTCTGAGCAAATATTGGTCACAAATAATAAATCTTTTTCAAAGTAAAGTTGACAAGCAAAATTACCTTGTGAATATATTCACATCTTTTTAAGTATAACATATATATATATATATATATATATATATATATATATATATATATATATATATATATATATATATATATATATATATGACTATGCATTTATATATATGTATATATGTACATATATATCTATGTATGTATATCTATATATGAATATATGTACACATATATGTCTCTGTACGTATATATATATATATATATATATATATATATATATATATATATATATATATATATATATATATATATATATACATGTACATATCTATGTCTATATATGTATATCCATATATGTATATCCATACATATATATATATATATATATATATATATATATATATATATATATATATATATATATATATATATATATATATATATGTGTGTGTGTGTGTGTGTCTGTATATGGGGCCCCGAGTTACAGATCACTGCCATCACATCTCTGTCTGCGTGAGTTCGAGCTTAGGACTTGGCCAGTGTAGGCATGTGAGAAAGCTTGTCGGTAGCTTCTCGTTGGTCGGTGGTTCTTTCCGGGGTTTAACCGGCTTCTACCTCCACCATTAATACTGGCCGCCATGTAAAACCTATAAAATAGTGTTAAACCCTATAACAACAAATATATATATATATATATATATATATATATATATATATATATATATATATATATATATATATATATATATATATATATATATGTGTATATGTATATATGCCTATATGTGTCTATATATGTGTCTATATATGTATGTCTGTATATGTATATACGTGTACATGTATGTCTATATGTGTCTATATATGCATGACTATTTATATGTATATAAATATGTCTATATATGCCTATAAATATGTCTATATATCAATATATGTATATATTTATACATATATCTATATATGTATGTCTATATATGTATTTATATATGTATGTCTGTATATGTATATATATATATATCTATATACCTATATCTATAGATATGTGTGTACATCTATATATATATATATATATATATATATATATATATATATATATATATATATATATATATATATATATATATATATATATGTGTGTGTGTGTGTGTGTGTGTGTGTAATAGGCAAGGTTGGCAACACAGTCTGTAGGTAGGTAGAGCTGTTTTGATGCATTAAAATAATAAAACTGTTTTTACAATTCATACCTCTCCACTCTGTATGAATGCTAAATTCCATATGCCATTGTGCCATAACTGTAAGGACAGTAGTTCCATAGTAATCCAGAAAAATGTATTCTATGATTTTCTGTTGATTGCATATAGTACAATCGTTAATGTATCAGCTCTGGAAAGGAAGATCAACAATTTTTGCTATGAGATAACACTTGTATGAGTGCCTTCAATGCTTATTAGGTATACATGTACTATGATAAGTCAAACTGAGCTTAATGGTCAAGTCCACCCTGGTAGAAGCATGACATGTGATAAATTTGGCATCCATGCCCATATTCCTTTGTTTGTCCATATCCTAGATTAAAGACAATGTTCAAGTTTTTAAATGAAACTTTATGTTAATTGTTTTTACTTTATAGCTAAATAAATGTTATTCTTAAAATAATATCTTTAATGTTAAAACATTTATGTCAGGAGTTCTGTTGTACCATTAGCACTGCCTTTGGAAGTGTCTTGAGTATAAGGCCTGGAGTACTGTTTTGATGTTGGCCATGGACAACCTGTTGAAAGTGTGATGACTGTGAAATCAGGAAACTGTTTTGATGTTGGCCATGGACAACCTGTTTGAAAGTGTGATGAATGTGAAATCAGGAAGCTGTTTTGCTGTTGGCCATGGACAACCTGTTTGAAAGTGTGATGACTGTGAAATCAGGAAACTGTTTTGCTGTTGGCCATGGACACCCTGTTTGGAAGTGTGATAACTATGAAATCAGGAGTACAGTTTTGTTACTGGCCATGTAAACCTTGTTTGGAAGTGTGATGACTGATATCATGAGTACTGTTCTGATGTTGGCCATGGACAGCCTGTTTGAAAGTGTGATATCTTGCAAGAAAGAATACTGTTTTACTGTTGGTCAGGGATATCTTGTTTGTATGTGTCATGTCTGATTTAAGGAGTAGCGTTTTCCTGCTAGCCATGGACACCTGACTTCAAAGTGTTATGACTATAAATGAAATCAGGTGCAGTGTTTTATTTTTGGCCATGTACACCTTGTTTGAAAGTGTCATGATTTTGAGGTCAGGATTACTGTTTTATAGTTGGCCATGGATGCCCTATTTGTAAGTGTCATGTCTGAAATATGGGGTTCTCTTTCACGGTTGGCGATGAACACCCTGTTTGTAAGTGTCATGTCTGAAATATGAAATACTGTTTTACTGTTGGCCTTGGAGACCCTGCTTTTAAGTGCACTCGTCAGCCTGGTGTCAGGATAATGTGACTGGGTGGGACATGATGCCACATGTCTGCAGCATGATGCACAAATGCTAGGCATCACTTTTAACTGTCACGCTCCAGACATCATAGCTATATGACTGCATTGAATAGTGTCTCATTTATCCTGGTGCTATCACAGTCTTTATACTAAATTAGCCATGAGGCTATTGCCTTTGTGACCTAGAGGACAAGTTTTCAGTTTTACAATGGAATTTAAGAAAATGCATCATAAGGTATTCTGATTTTTTCAAAATATTTCTTGTCCAAAAGACTAAATAACAGAATACACATAAGTTCCCTTTTTAAACGTATTTCCTATCCTTGCAGACACCACAAATATGGCATGATAAGTGAATACCATGAACTTAACCCATATCTAGGACATCACATGTTTGTCCACTGTTTTTTATAATTTGAGTTAAAAGCAACTTGATCTTCTTTGACACCTTCATAAATCACACCTTAAAGGTAATTAGATCTCTAAACACCTTTATCAGTCACACCTTCAATGCATTCAGGTCTTCTCTGGCACCATTATGAGTAACACATTCAAGGCATTTCTGTCTTTTTTGACACCTTCATGAGCCACACCTTTGCAGCAAGAATCAATGCATCAAGTTGAATCATCACTCAACAGCCATACTGAGCATTGAAAATATTGTTGCATACTGAGCATTGAAAATATTGTTGCATGAAAATTCCAAACATCTGTGTAGGCCATGCACACTGTCTTGAATTTTATACCTTTTAATTAATGCTAGATTTATATAGGCTGTTGGTATGTAATGCATCTAGTTTCTCATTTTCTCCTTTACGTTTTCGTTCTCTTTTTATGTTGGGATCAAGTTTTGATAAAATCTTTTGAAAATTTAAAATCCCAGGCCTGTCCACTCATTATTGTTGTCTTCCCCCATATTTTTCTGTCTGCCTCTTCTTTTGCATGCTCTCTTTGTGCTTTGTAAGATTGTTTTTACATTCCTAGATGATCAAGAGACATGTCTATGTCACTCAATTTGCATTTTATTTTTTTCACAGTGGTCAGGAGGTCTTCATAGGGTCTGATGGCACAGTGGATCTTATTATGGACCTCTTTATTTGTCATGTGATCAATACATTATATGAGCAGGCAAGTATCTGAACAGGATCACCATAGAACACACTTTCAATCTCAGGCCCCTTTGCAAGAAATATCTTCCTCATCAGCAACAATTATACCGCGTCTTCACAGACTACAAGAAAGCCTTTGACAGGCTATGGCATGCAGACTTATGGGCAACTATGAGGATGTACAACATCATCTTATACCTAGTACATGCTACAGAACAAAGCTAGGAGTTAGATCAAGCAAACAATATTCCTTTTAGAAAGGATAACGTTAGCAGAATTGCATGTAAAATGTTCGAGCATTTATTTAACTAAAGTGTTTTATAGTGGTTAGATATTAGTAAAAATAAAGTTCTCTGTTTGGCAATAATAATTAAAATGCAAACCTTTAGTTCTTAGTAAAGTGCATTTCTCGTCCAGTAAAATTAGCACTTTACCTGGCCACCTGCACGTTCTCTAATCAGCAATAACTTTGTTTCACGATATACGACACTCGTGTTGGTACCGTTGACTTTATGGGTAAATATCTCAAATACATACATACATACATATGCGCGTTTAATGAAACAGATAGTCCACCGACGTTGAATGTCTGGCGGCATCAAAGAAAAAGGCTGCATAACTTTAAAACGTTTGTATAGTGTCCGCTAAAATTCAAACGCAAACTGAACTCAGTGGAACAAATTACATATTAGACAAATTATTATCGAGGTTTACCCACCACCCCAGTTTCCTATGCGTTCACACGTTATAAGTATACCCCCATAAGCACGCGTATGCATTTGGGTCAACCCCCCTCCCCCTCCATGCGTACGAACTAAATGGACAGCCCCTATCGGAATTTCTCGGATCATCAATAAATCCTATTCCATATTAGGCCAAAATTACCGACATAATGACTTGAACATAATTGCATCACTTAGATTTAACCTCATTTATTTTGTTTAATATATAAGTAAATGCAGATCCGAGACGTAGATATCCATGTATGGCGAGCGACTATGTGGTTCACTTGGGTTTAAGTCAAGGTGGCCAAATTGCATCACTCACACTGATCACGAGAAATATGTATGTTTTAATATCCAGAACATTTAGAGAATTCTATAATAAGCCATGGAGGATTTTTGCTAAAAGCTAGGGAAACTTGTAGGAATATTAATGGTTTTAATCAGGACAACTTTGATACGGTGGCAACGACGAATGTTTATTATTCAATATTTCAAAGTTTCTTCCTTGGATAATGTTTTTATGATCCGTTAAATTTGTTTAAGACAGTAATTTTATCCCATTCGCTGTGCAGTTGAACTATACAGGATATTGTTTTTAAATTATGATAATGGTCTATTCTTATGTTAATGTATTATGAACACTGGTCTGTTTATAAACGTCCAATGTGGACATGAAATTAATTTCACCCTCACTTTGTAATAATACAAAATTCAGCATCCATTATTATTTTTATAAAAGATGTAGGATTTATACTAACCCATTTTCAATCGTTTTTCACACACCAAGCGTTTTACAAATTAGAGTTTAACTGTCATGTGATTATGCGGTTGAATGTAGAGATGTTAGGGGGCACATTTAATGACAGGTTGTCTTACATAATAATCCCAGGAAGTCAGGAACAACCAATTCTTTTAAAAGTTTAAATTTGGACTTATCATAGGACATTGCTTTTCTAAGATAGATAGATTTGCTGTATGTATTAAAGTGGGTTTCGTATTATCAAGTATGGCTCATCGTTGTGGAACTAAATGTACATAAAATTATTTGTTATTTACATTTAAAAATCTAACTATGTATGTCTGTTTGACATAAAACTTATGCCTATGGTCAGGAAAAGAGAGGAAATTTGTATTCCAGTAATATGCAGGTGCCATGAACGGCCATTAGTTTGTATGTTGGGTACATTTCCATGGGTACATCTGCGTTTTCAGTATATTTCTCAATAATATGTACTTGCTGGTTATATCTCTCACTTACATGTATATTTTGAGTACCTCAATCACTTACATGTAACTTTGGACTACATCTCTCACCTACATGTATGTCACATAATAAGGCAAGAAATAACTTGGTTCTGCCTTAGAACGATTTGATTATCTTTCGTTGTACATGCGTACAACGTTACCTAGGGTGAATAATTGTTTTTCCAGGTAAGCGACTGTACTAACATGTATCTCGTCGAAAATTACTTGCGACCAGAGACATTAAAACCACGATATGCACGGGTATTTTACCCTGACTATTATTCACTCTCCTATGGATTTATGGTAGATTCCATTTCTAACCGACAATGGTCGTTTTGCATCTTGTCAAGGAGTGAACGTTCTCCATTGTGTTCTCCAGCCATAGGGGTAAGTTTTAAATTCATATTTTCTTTTATATGTGAAGCGTATTCAGGTTTTAATGTCATATCGTGTAATAATGCATTTACTGCCACGCAGATTTGAAACGTTGTGAACTTTTAATTTCAAGTTGCTATTAGAGTTTAATTTATTAGCATATATCTAAAGATTTGTCAGAACCTATTATGACCAGTTTGATTTTATTGTAGCTGTTCAGGGCTGTGTAGAACTGTCTGAAGTTGTTCAGTGCTGTTTAGAGCTGACTGAAGATGTTTAGGGCTGACGGTAGCTGTTTAGGGCTGACGGTAGCTGTTTAGTGCTGCGTGCTGTCTATACGTATGTGTATACGTTTCTGTACACGTGGTGGAGCCACGAATGTAGACGTAGCCAATACAAGGGTGCTGTATGCTGTCTGTACGTATGTGTATACGTATGTCTGTGCGTGTGGTGGATCCGTGAAGGGTGTGAGCGGCCGATAAAAGTGTAGGCCAACCCAAGGACTCGGTGAAACTGCGGTTCATCAGTTTATGAATCATACGACTGTATAAGTTTCAAAAGGCATATGTTTGTTCCAAATGATGTTTCAGTTGAGTACATTTTCAATTGCATGAGATTATTTTGAATCGTATTTGTATTATAGGAGATTATGTGAAATCTCGCTTACATTGCATAATCTAGGAGATTATGTGAATCTCACTAACAGTGCATACTATTATTTGAAACACATTTGAATTCCTTGAAATTATTTGAATCTTAATCATATTCCATAGTGAGATTATACGAATCTCTCTTACATTGCATAATATTCTTTGAAACGTATTTGCAGTCCATGAGGTTATTTGAATCTTACTTTCCATACGTAAGATTAGATGAATCATATTTTCATTTTTCAATTTGTGAATGTTTGTGTAGAGTGATTGGATCAATCGTATGTTGAGAGCGTGAGAGAATCATTGTCTTTATACACTTATTTTTTTTCTTTATTAATTTATTTCATAAATTTTCATCGTCCATGATTGTGTTTGCTTTATTCATTTAGTCCAAAACCCACTCGGTTTCTATTGTTACAATGTACGTTTGAGTAAAGCTCTCATTTTCATGTACGTTATGAGCTGATCTCTCACTAACGTGTACTTTTTGAGTGCATCTAACTTACCTTTACTATTTGAGAATGACTCACATAAGCAAATTTCACACTTACATGGGTATCAGGCCTGACTAAACATCAAAAATTATCTTCCTCTAATTGAGATTCGTTAATATCAAAAAGGTGCTAAAGTGAACTGTGATTGTATTGAATTTTGCGTTTTAATACAGCAATTGACACATAATAAAGTTAACTACTTCTTTATGCCTATGCAAGACAATAAATGAAAAGTGACCCAAATAATGCGTTTGCTTGTATTGTAGGATGGGAAAGTCAGTACAGTTAGATCTCAAATTCAGAGTCTTACTGAAGTCAAATCCTGCCTACACTCAAATAACAATGAAAAAATGTTTTGGCTGGTTCAAAGCCACATTATGCTATTGGTCCATAATGGATCCATTACTTAAATGGAAAATAGATTTTCTGCCAAATTTGGAATGTGGTTCCATATTCCTTTGCAGCTAATGAACTTGATGATTCAGATTATAAGTAAACTGTGTACATACTTGTGAAATGGGCCGGTATTTTGATAATAAGTATTTGAGCCATCTTAACACTATCATTTAAAGTATATTGTATGATGTTTCTGTGCCATATCATTAAATTAGAGATATCATGAACATCGTATTTACACTTCGGGAATTTTCCCCACTTAGAACGGTTAAAGTACAGGGCTCAAACTTTGATCATGAAAATGGGAAAAGTGCCATCTCCCTCCAGATTAAAAACGGATAATCAAATTGAGAGAAAAGTGATTTAGACGTTATGTTTACAGTAAGGTATCCTTTGCAACTTAAAGTATCTGGTGGCAGTAAACGGAAATTAATAGCTTTGAATTATCGGTAATTAGTGGTTTTAACTGAAACAGGTCTTTCTGCGTATTATATAAGGTGTTAATAAAAGAATGAGTCTTTTGAAAAGGGATGTTCCTGATACTGGCAACAAACTGTAAGGATTAAGAAAATCAGTATCTACACACATATCTTGGGAAGAACTTTTAAAAGGGACCAATTTTGTGAGAGCTTTGCGAAAATATTATAAAAATAGATTAATTTCAGTCGTCAAATCATACCCGAGTAAGATCCAACGGTAACAGTTTTCTGTCACGTTAACTCATTTCAAGTGAGTAATCTTACATTGTGTTAAATATCATTATGTAAGTAATATCGGTCAATTATATAACAATAATCAATGTTTTATAATAGCCGTTCTCAAGCATGAAAAAGGATAAGAAAAGAGAACCCAGTGAAAGGAGCATTTGTGCATTCATACATCTTATCTAGACACGAGATGAAAAGTCTATAGTAACCTAAAGTCTCGAATTGGCAATCAGAGGTTTATTCAAGGATAAACAGAAAATCTCAGTTAAAGGCAACCAAGGTATATCATTATTATTAATACAATCAGTAAAATACTAATACAAAAATAAAACTTATTAAACAATATAAGTTGTTGATAAATATGTGATCTTTATCTAGTCCCATACAGCAATATTGTATAGTCATCTTTCAATGATTAGTTATCTGGCTCATGAAGGTAATATATCCAACGTTTATAAAAATAGCTATTTATTGTCAATTACTCGAAATGCGATTATAAACAAGTTTGCAACCGGTTAAACAAATCTATCTCCCAATTTACTTGGCTTTGTTATTTTATACATGTATCCAGGTAATTCGCGCCCTCGCTTCTGCTTGGGTATGTACTTTTGGACACCGCTATGCGCGTGCTATCGAGGAAGGTTGTTGATGAGAACTAGATCTGTAAGTGATTGGTATGAAGTAAGATGCTATTGGATTAAATGAATCGTTACCTTGAGGATATGCCATAATCAGCGGTAAAGTGACTGGTATGAAGTAAGATGACATGGATTAAATGAATCGCTACCTTGAGGTTATGCCATAATCAGCGGTAAAGTGACTGGTTTGAAGTAAGATGAAATTGGATTAAATGAATCGCTACCTTGAGGTTATGCCATAATCAGCGGTAAAGTGACTGGTATGAAGTAAGATGACTTGGATTAAATGAATCGCTACCTTAAGGTCATGCCATAATCAGCGGTAAAGTGACTGGCATGAAGTAAGATGCTATGGATTAAATGAATCGCTACCTTGAGGTTATGCCATAATCAGCGGTAAAGTGACTGGCATGAAGTAAGATGCTATTGGATTAAATGAATCGCTACCTTGAGGTTATGCCATAATCAGCGGTAAAGTGATTGGTATGAAGTAAGATGCTATTGAATTAAATGAATCGCTACCTTGAGGTTATGCCATAATCAGCGGTAAAGTGACTGGTATGAAGTAAGATGACATGGATTAAATGAATCGCTACCTTGAGGTTATGCCATAATCAGCGGTAAAGTGCAAATGCCTCATATACATTAAAAATGCACATCACAGCAAAACTACCGATTCTAGTTGCTTTCTCGCAAGATTGTCCTGAAAAACTTATTACTTCAGCTCACCTTCCCATATCAAGAGAACAGAGAAAAGAGATAAATATATGCGCTTGCTTAACTGTCCTCTTCTTTGCAAATAAATAAATAATCAAATTTATGTTTTACCATATAAACACATTTTTTAAGGGGTTTCACTTACTTGGATCAAATTGTAACAGACTAGATAAGAGTTTTTCTCTTAAGCACATTGAGACTACCTTGACATTTCTTGTTTTAATACTCCTGAAATGAATAGCAAATGTTCGTAGTTCAGAATTAGTTTTAAAAGTGTATGACTGTTAATACAATTATCAAAATCATTTTACGTGTATACTTTTGTAGTTAATCTTACAGACATTCAGACACAGACACACACCGCCAAGTTGCATTAGAAGCCCAGAGCAGCAGGGAAGTCGTACAGACCAGGTGGCTCAGATAAATTTAAGCCTCCCACACAAACTTTATCCGTAGAAGCCTCAGAAAGCAGAAATAACGCCTCCTACGCAAATTAATCCGCAAAATTTCAACCCAAAGTGCATTTTCAGGCATAAAAAAAAACAGCATTTTTTTGGGGGGGGTGTTGTAAAATTTATTTGTGATTGCAAGATTGGGTTGCGGATGTTAATTTTATTTCACATTAAAACAATATAGTTGAAAATAAGATGAGTCGGAAAACTAGCACAGTTGGAGAGCCTCAATCTGCTAGATTAGCGCGAGAGCAATTAGCGGCATTAAAGAAGTTCATTCCGACGAAGCGATTATTTAAGAGAAATGTTCGTGGTTACGAAGATATGCAACATGGAATTTCAGAAACTTCGGCAAAATGGTTGAAGCCAGTAACCGGAACAATTGAGCAGGTTGTATATGGTGACGAAAAAGATCCAGATACCAGAAAACGTGGAATTTTTCGTGCGTTGAAAGGTATTGAGGATCAATCACAAACATTACCCGAGCGATTAGCAATAGCAGCAGCGGCGCAACAACTTGCAATTGCTGATGGAGAACAACCTGGAGGAAAAAAACCTGGAAAAGGAAAACCTTTAATGATAAAAGGAAAGTTTAATATTGAGAATTTAAAAGAAAATTTTACCGAGGAGGGATGGGAGATGATATCGCGACCTCTCTCGGCATTGTATACTATAGAACAAATTGGTGATTTTGCGGAAAATTATTTTAGCGATCGAAATGAATATTTGACTCCAATAGGAAAAAAAAGATATGGGACTCGTGATAATTGGTACAGCATGGTATATAAAGTTTATACGGGAAAAACACATGTGAGTGTAGTAACGGATCCACGTTACAGAAGATTTTTAGAAGCGGCAAGAGATACACAAAGATTTAATAAGCAAGTGGCGGAAGAAAGAAAACAACAGGAGAAGGAAGAAAAAAATCTAGAGAAAGAAAGAAAACAACAAGAAAGAAAAGAAAAAACTAAAACACGAGGAAGAAAAGTAATACCACAGGAAGATATTCAACCACAGGAGCCAATATTTCAACCAGAGGAATTAGGAGCTAGACCAAAGGAAGATATTCCACCACAGAAAAAAGAAAGAAAATCGAAAAAGAAAAAAGATCAAAGTGATGAACCGATAATTGTACCCGAATATAAATCATCACCGGCTATTAGTTCGTTTACAATTGATCCTAGTGTATCAGCGGATAATTATTTGAATCCAAGAAGATTTTATTTACTTAGCCACTATGATTCAGTAGTTCAAATAGCTGCGGATGATTCTACGGAAAATAAAAGATTCTTTTTGCGAAAAGAATTTGATGCTGATAAAGTTAAAACTGTTGATTGGTATGCGATAATGTATTTTGGTAGTTTAGGAAAACCAGTAAGATATTCCGATGAAGATTTTGGGAAATTTATATCGGATGTTGGTAATTACAGAATAGAGTTATCAGAGGGAAAAGCAATAGCAAGAGCAAGAGCAAGAGAATTTTTAGCAACACCTAAAAAGGATATTCCTGCATCAGCATACTCCTACCTCGATCCATTACCTACAGATGTTTCTACTTTATTACAACCTCTTCCTCCTCGTCCCACTCCTCTTTCATTACCTACAGGTAAGGAAAGTTCGCCACCTGAGAGAAGTGGTACTCCTGAAAAGGCTCAACTGAGTAATCTTCTTACTATAAGGGAAAAATATCCTAAACAAGATAGTCCTACAAGGGATTTGCCACCGAAGTCATCGTCGTCAGGGACATCTTCAACGCCGTCAGACGATTTATTCTACGTAACGCCATTACAATCTCCAGAAACAAAAAAAACAGGAAGTGGATATTCAGTTTGTCCCGATAGTGTTGTCAACGATGTATCTCGCCTCGAAGTATTAATCGGAGGAAAGCGAGCCGGAAATAACTCCCGTGAGATAGTCAACGAAGCATCAGATATTTGTCAGCGATTATTCCGTGGTGGTATCATCGATTCTCACATTTATAAAGAGTTTGTCGATGAACTCATCGATTAAATCAACACAATTGAAATAATATGATTATTCATAAACATCAACGCAGACCTAATCAGGTTCGCATAGTAAACTCTCGATTGCCAGTATACAAATATATTCACGGTAATGGATTCGGCGATATCATTGGAAGTCTTGTCACGCGAGTAATACCTAAAATTGGACCCGTGATTAAGCAATTTGGGTTGAAAGCGATAGGAAAGATAGGTGAGACTGCTGTTTCTGGTATCGGTAATTTGGCCAGTAAAGGCTTCAACGCTATCAAAGATAAAATATTAAGTTTAGTACGTAAAAAGCAACCCGTCAAATTACCCATTACCAGCGAAATGCCACCTGAAGTCAGTAAGGCCATAAATGATGCGGCAAATAAAAAAATAAATGATCTAGCACAGGAAGCTGCTATAACAAATCTAGCGCAGGAAGTTGCTAATACAAATCTAGCGCAGAATGTTGCTAATACAAATTTAGCAAATACAAGTTTTGTTTCAGGTAGTGGTCTTCGTTTTAGACGATATTATTAATAATAAATGTTCGCACAAGTGTCAAATGAAGTATTTGATATGGACGAGCCAGTAGGTAGGGACACATCAGTGCGAGATTTCCAGTATTTCTCGTACGATGTAGTTGAGCCAGATTCAAGAAATCGGAAGGAAATTCAAGTCCACGATACAACAAGATATTTTCTTCCATCTGAGGCTTATATCGAATTTGTTGGTAAAATTGTAAAGGCAGCTGATGGTACCAACTACGATGCGGATTTTGGTGTTGGGTTTGTCAATAATGGTATCATGGCATTATTCAAGAATGCCACTTACATGATTGATGGAAGAGAGATTGAATCAATTACGAACAACGTTGATATAGCAACGACTATCATAGGTCTAGCAAGATACTCGGATGATTTTACCAGATCAGCCGGTCCTAGTATGATGTTTGCCAAGGATAATTCCAACTACCCTGAACATTTACCATTTGATATTGGTAGACCGGTAGACCCCGCTGGCCAACCCGCTGATGTTCGTTCAGCGATGATTGCCCCCAATGGCAATTACAATCTTGGATTTGCCATAAGAAAAAATATGTTGAAGGGAGATGAACGAAAATTCTCCTGTGCAATTCCATTATCTCATATTTTTGGATTTTGCAGACATTTCAGAAAAGTTATTTACGGAGCGAAGCATACGATATCTTTCGTTCGAGATGCCAATGATGACAGAGCCATTTGGAGAGATCCTGGTGATCCTGGTAAAGTTGTCCTTGAAAAAATTACCTTGTGGATGCCAGCAATAACACCGTCGATGATCATAGAAGAAAAATTATTATCATTTATGAATCAAGGAGGAAAATCCATCATGTCTTGGTTGACAACAATGACTGACTCCAACGAAAATGTTAATATGGACGGAATTTTTACCTGGCGAATTGCGTCACAGCAGGGCTCTTCCGCACCCAGACATATCTTTGTTGCTCTGCAAAGCATGATCAGAGACGATCAAAATCACAGTAATATGATATTTGATAAATTCGAGGCAACAAACGTATCGTTGAGAATAAATGGCCAACAGGAGCCATCAGAGGAAATATCCATTGATTTTGAAAATTATTCCACGGCACGCGCGTATCATCGATTACTAAGTTTTATGGGACGCGATCAAAATATTGATACCGGATTGCAAATATCACAACTAGATTTTAATACACTCTATCCTATCTATTATTTTTCCCTGGAACATCTCGATTTAGTAAAGCAGTCGGTTGTCGATATTCATTTCAAAGCCAGAATTAACACAGGAGGACCAGCAAGAGCAATCGCGGTTATTCTTAGTGATAGAACAATGATCCTGGAGGGTATCAGTGGTAGAATGAGAGTTATCGATGCACCCGTAGAGAACATGTAATAAATTCTAAATTTAGATTAAGTGATTATTAATATGCCATACGATCACGTCAGCGTAACTCTGACCCCCGGTCAGGTGAAAAAACTTCATGCAGCAACAACAGCGCGACGAGGTTTAAGTTTAACCTTAAAAAGTAATCAACTTCACGGTGGACCTAACAAACTATCGTTAACTAAAAATCAACACGGACATTTCACCAGAGCCAGATCAGCAAATACTGGTATTCGTCTGAATCTCTCGATAGGAGCAATCAGAGATATGATCAAAGTAGGTGGTATTTTTCCTTTATTCGCCGCTATTCCAGGATTAATAGCTGCAGCGGCCCCCATGATTGCAAAGGCAGTAGGATTAGGTGCACTTGGTGGGATAGGTTCCGCATTAGGAAGGAAGGTCGTCGGAGGAAGATATCGCAAAAAAAAGGGAGGGATATTCCCTCTTCTCCCCCTTCTCACAAAATTGATGCAGCCGCAACAAGGATCAGGACTTTACCTAAGACGACCCCCGTACGGATCCGGTCTAAGTCGAGCCTACCAGCCTCAAATTTAGATTTAATCAGTGAAGCAAAAAAAAAGAAAATAAAATTTTTCAGGGGCGTATTTATGCGAGATCAACTACCGGATAAACCAAATCCTACCGAGACAGGAATAATAAACCTCGATAAAAATTCTGGTCCTGGCACTCACTGGGTTGCTTACGCGATTAATCCTCGCGAAATCATTTACTTCGACTCATACGGATTAGCACCGCCAAATGAATTTATCAAATATGTGTCAAAACTAAAACTTCCGGTTTGGTATTCAACACTTCCAACACAAACATTAGCAGATCCACCAATATGCGGTCCAGAGTCAATTAACGTCCTTGATGCAATTTCAAAATCATCCAATCCTTATCGCAAAATTTTATTTGAATATACCGTAGATAAATATCATGGTTGACATTTACGGTAGATCTCTCTTCAGAAAAGAAAAAAAGGGAGCAGTCGACATCGATACATCAAAATTCGCAACCAAGAGCGATATTAACAATCTTTTATCGCTGTCAGAAGTTGATCCTGGTGAAGTTGCTGTATTTCAAAATACAGAAGGGCGATTACAAACTAGTAACGTTAAAATAACTGATATAATCAAGCGAGACGAATACCGCGATCACATTAGTCAATTTACTCGCCAATCGGAGATGGTATTAAAATCTATTGCTGATATCGCCGATATTATAGCAAAGTTACCCCTGAAGGCCGATAAAACATTACACGACGATCTTCAGGATAGAATGACAAAAAGACTTAACAGGCTAAATAACGACCTTAAAAAACTTGACGATGTTTTAGATAAATTTAGCAAAAAATTTGACGAGAATATAAAAACATCCAGTGATACTTCCTCCGTATCAGATAAAAAAGCCGATCAAGCATCACATGACGATCTCAGCGAGAAAATAAAAAAAATCAACGAGGAAATTACTAATATTCTTGCCGAAATTAACGAAGTAAATATCTCGATGAGTCAGAAAATCGATAAAACATCAATCGACGATCTCAACAAAAAAATAAAAAAAATCAACGAGGAAATTACTAATATTCTTGCCGAAATTAACGAAGTAAATATCTCGATGGGTCAGAAACCATCGATCGACGATCTCAACAAAAAAATCAACGAGGAAATTATTAAACTCGGTAATGTTGTTGTTCCTGAATTTACCAAGGGGATTAACGTGATGCAAGGACAAATAAAATCCATCAACGATGAAATTAACGTGGTACGTGAATTAGCGCGTCAAAAAGTCGATACATCAACGTACGACGGAGAAATTCGAGATTTAAACACGAAACTTCTTGCTGCAACAGCAAAAATTGATCAATCCGCCGATAAAACTGGTCACGCCACTGACGTAAAGCAATTAGGTAAGGAAATTATCGAAACAACCACAAAAATTAACAATATCAACACAAAAATATCGTCAATGAACCTTGAAAGATTATCGCGAATTTCGATACCAGAGGAAGTAGAAACAAAAAATCTTACCTGCAGTGTGCCACTTGTGGTAGAGGTACGAAAAGAGGCATGGTGGACACCCGTGAATAACACATTTAAATTTAAACCGCCAATTAGTGGATATTATCGAATATTTATTCAATCTCCGATAGGTTTTAAAATAAAAGCCGCAGGTGGTAAAATTTTTGGTGAAAATTTTAATTATGTTATGTACACAGGTTACGAGACTACATTTGTGCTGGAACCACCAGATAGAACCAATATGGGACCGTTTGGTTATAGTATAGTTTTCGAATTTTTGTCGGGATTGGAAACAGTTGGTGTTCCAGATGAAATTGATGAGACGGTAACTATCAAAGTAGGAAATTACAAGGAATTAATCAAATAAATAACTAATAAATGACCGCATCGGATTACCGTTACAATCAGGCGCGATCATGGCAGGATTCGTTGCGAAAACAACTTGACGATTATCAGATAAAAATAAATAAATACCAGCGCAAATTAGTTATCATTGATGTTGCTGTTTACGCAGTATCAGCTGTGGTCGCTGGTGCAGGAATAATTTTATCCGCGGTAACAATGATAGCGCCAATCGTTGCAACAATAATAATCTCGTCAACAACAGCAATCGCGGGTGTTCTTAATATCATCGCGAAAAAGATATCCTCGTGCACAAGTGAGAAACTATCTTCGTACAAAAGTAAACTAACTAAGATCAATGATGCGTACTCGAAGTTATCATTGCTACTTTCTGAAAGTCTCAACGATGGTATTATATCCGATCTAGAATTTTCTTCAATGATTAGTATTTACTCGGAGATTGAACAAATGAATATTAATAATGTCCGAGTTAGCCCAGATCGTGACAAACACGACACCGCCGACAACAACGTTAATATCGCTAAGTTCAACGAAACCCGAGTTTAGTATTAATTTCTCAACACCAATTAACGTTAACGAAATTGCATTAACACAATTGCGCGTCTACAATAGCTGGCCTAATGTTAGATCAAAATCATTCGGTAATTTGATGCCAAATAATTCACTTGTTTTTGCAAATAAAAATAAACCCGATGGAACACCCGATTGGATCGTCGTTGGTATACCAACCGGTAGTTACGAAATTGATCAGCTGAATAATGAGTTTACCACTAGAATATCAAATTTAACCGGCGATGCTACTCCGGGAATAAAGATATCTTCACATGATCCAACACTATCGTCAATGATAGAAGTGAAATCACCGTACGTGGTAGATATTTACCAATCATCGATCAGGAATATATTAGGTTGGCCCGAGGTCGCACCTCTGATAAAACCAAAGAAATCGGATGTTATTATTCCAGGTTGGTATGAGGAGGCAATTCCAGAAATACCGGAACCAAAAAAGGAAGATTTTACAACCAACGAAGGATGGTATGGAGATATCAAACACAAGCCTCTGATCCACAGCGCCATCAATCTCATGAATAACCACAAATTTAACCTAGTAATGTTCGCTTTCACTTTTATTAACGAAAGAATTCTCTCATGGCTGCCTCTTCCTAAAATCCCCCCAGATGTGAAAATCTTCGACGCTACCCACATTAACAGGATAATAGCCCCCATAGACGGTATCTTGGTAAGAAGAACCCTCGACGAGTTTATTCAAGAACACGAATTACAATTAAATTTATTGCGAGGATCATTTCATGAATGCATCCTAAATAAATCTGGTTCATGTAGCGAAATTATAAAACACGTGAAGATTTTAAATCAACTTGCGAATGATATTGAATATTATCATGATATGTTTATTCGGGCGATAGTCGACGATATATCAATTGCCGAATATGTTCTTCCTATTAGCAAATTCGAGTTGATCAAGAACTCGGGTGAGAAACAAAAATTCATGAGAGTATTTGAATTAACCGAGGAAACACTGCCAAATTTCAAATTTCCCAATTCTGATTTTGATGCGATGAGAAAATCCGTCACTGATACCATTGATGATTTATTTCCGAAATTACATGCCGCATGGACCAAAAAAATACATTCAGAATTGATTCTTAAACACAATAACGATCCTGACAAAGGTGGACGACATATATCGCCGGGTATCGTTAATATAACGGAAGTTATCGCGATTTATCTTCATGCGGATGTTGTCGAGGGTAGTTATAATGTTGATTCGTCAGTGTCGAATCAAGCAAATCAGGGTTTTATTTTATATTCATTTTCACCTAGCGCATCTCCTGGTTATTTGATAATCAAGGAGCCAATGAATCCGTTTTACCTGCGATGTCATAATCGATTATTGACAAGAATAAATTTCAAACTAACGGATCAGAAAGGAAATTTACTTGATATACGAGGAGAAACTGTAAGTATCAATCTTTTGGTGAAATCATAGATTTTTAAATCGCAAGTGAGATTTTCCAAATCTGTCTCCGTGGGAAAAATGGGCGAAAAAAATAAATAAAACCCAGGAGAATTTTCAAAAAATTAATCTTTTTTTTTTTGTTTTGCGGAGATATTCAATTATTCTTCGTCACTCTCCGAATCAAATATTATTGGTACATAGGAGAATTTGATCCACGAATCAGCATCATAAGAAAATGTTGCGTTATATTTTCCTTCTGCCACAAATTGTACTGATCGTGGTTCAATAAAGAAATGTTTTGCTGCTGCACTCATCGATGTAAACGCGATTTCCTCACCTGTTGCCTGATTCACTGATTTAACAGTCTTCGAATAATTAGGAAATCCACGGTTATTACCAAATCTTGAATTTTCACTCTGGGTTACCGCGCGCAGATTGGAAAGTTTATTGTTAAGTTTATTACCGTCAATGTGGTCGATAACAAGTCCGATCTCTATTGGTCCTTTGTAGCATTCGAACACAAATCTATGATTCGAATAACATTCTGTTCTTTCATTTCTTTTATGGACTGTAAATTTGAGATATCCCGAATTACAAATACTACCAACACGTTTCTTTGTTTTGATGTTTCTGACATTACCATCCTCAGATGCTTCGTAACCTTCGATGATGGGATGCGATTTATACTCGCATGTGATTTTCATTGTGGGAATCGCTGATTTCATTTCCATATATGATATTCTCTTTGTTTAAATCGTAATTTGCTTTGAAACGATTAATATAATCTTCTTCGCATTTTATTACCGAGGAGGATCTTTTCTCATAATATCTCCGTAACTCACGATATTTTTTCCCTCCACAGGAGAAACACAATCGTGTCTTTCCTCGAATGCCAACTTGACAAATTAAACATCGCTGTGGTCCTTTGTTACCTCGTCGAATTTCGTATATGTGAGCGCCACAATATTCACCTCTGCAGGATTTGTTACATGATTTTGTTGATCCAACTGTTATCCACGCGCATTGCTTCATTATATTTAGATATTTGTCTAAAATATAATAATGGATTTATTTGATCTTGATGAGGCAGAATATATCATTCCTGAAGTTGATAGTGCGAAGAAGGAATTTTTTGATGATGGAGCGATTCATGTTTGGTCGACATGGAAAACTAACTTTGTTGATGCTACGATGAATTTGGAGCGAGCGAAAAAGATAATCGAACATATAAAAAACTCACACAAAGAAGAGAGATTTATTTTCGGAATAAAATTTATTGCACAAATGCCCGATGACATTTGGATTATTCGTGATAAACGAGATCCGGTACGCGGCGGTAAGAAAAATGTCATTCTTGATAAAAATTCGAAACCGGGATTGCTGCTGGGGATTGATGGTCCTTATTATGCTAGGGCGTATCCTTCTAGTGCTGTTGTCTATGGAATTTATCGGCTGAATAATAATCCTGATGTGAAAAATCTACCTGCGATGAGGGAATCTCCGATGATAAATTGTGTAGCTGAACGAGTTATCGAACACATGAGGAATGCTCGTCGTGGATCTGGTCTGACTCAATTGAGATTGGATAAAATTAATTCATGGGCAAAGACAGTTGCTGATGGCGCATCAATCGATGATGTTGCTGCGTTAAGTAAGAAACTTAAATTTCCTATTACGGTTAAAACACTATCGGGAGAAATATTATATTCATCGCCGTATAATTCTCGAGGAACACCAATCGAAATTGTTGATCATAATTCACATGCGTGGAGTCAGTCGGTAATGATATTTCCGCGAGATCGTGTTGTTAAGTTTTATCCCGTGGAATCTGGGAAAGATAGTTCCGATGCAATGTTTAGATATATCAAACTATTAGCCAAGTCCGATCCAATATCGATTTGGTTATTTTCTAGCGAAGAAAGATACGATCAATTTATCTTACCACGCGGAGATATTTACCGAGATGAAATATTACATGAATCGATGAAAAATATCGCGGAGAAGTATTCGTCAAATCCAGATCAGTTACTGACAAATTGCTTTACTGTTCCGTCTGTTGCTGCTCACGCTGCCAGAGAGAGAAATTCGTGGAAACCTACAAGGAATGAATTTCTCAATGATATTCAACTTAGTTGTATCGAATACGGCCATGGAGGATTATGGAATACCAAATATTATTTCGAGGATATGATTTCCGTTGATATGAGCGCATGCTATCCTGGAAGTTTCCTTGGGTATGGCGATTGTGCAGATTACTTTGCTAAATTCGGTCATCCTACCAACGAGATGACGAGAGTTGCAATTAACGGACCGTTACCTGATTTTGTCATGACCGGATTCGCTCATGTTACTTCATTCGAACTTGCTGAAAATTTGCATAAAATTTGTTATATTTGGTTTGGTCGGCATTTATCTCAGCGAAGATGGGTCCCTACGGTATTGTTGAGATATATGTTGGATTCGTCGATGTTAATATCATTGACGGTAAGTGAAGCAATTATATCGTATAGAAAGCAGACCGAGGTGTGGTTACCCACGGATTGTGAGAACGCGAAAGAT
The DNA here is from genome assembly GCA_028554795.2 of Sinohyriopsis cumingii. Taxonomy (NCBI): domain Eukaryota; kingdom Metazoa; phylum Mollusca; class Bivalvia; order Unionida; family Unionidae; genus Sinohyriopsis; species Sinohyriopsis cumingii. The sequence goes on along the minus strand of CM068832.1, from coordinate 71,775,897 downwards.
ATTGGAAGAAAAATAATTGGTAAATTTACTCAAGGAGGATCAGTTGATCATAAACATCGCCACGCTAGGTTATTTATCAATGATGCTGAGATGGATTTTATTATTGCCGATACAGTATCGCGTGGAATATTTTGCAACAGAGAAAATATTATTATTGATGGAGAAAAGTTGGGTACCGTGATCACTTATCTTGATGGAGAATCAGCACAGTATACTCATTTAAGATCATCAATGCTCGCTTATGTGAGTATTAATTTGCTGTCGATGATAAATAAATTTTCTGATATCGCGGTAAGGGTTGCAACGGATTCATTTTATATCGATAAGAAATTCCAGTGTAGGTTGGAGAATTTAATTACCGATGGTTCCTGGGGAACTTGGAGAATAAAAAACGAGGATATTCTAGATTATTGTGAGGACGCGGATGTAGAAGATTGCGATAAATTTCATAAAGATAAATGCGATGAAGTATCAACAGCAGTATCAGTGTTTGATCCGATTTCACGAAATAAATTCGTTTACCTAAATGGTCCTGGCGGTAGTGGTAAAACCACACGAGCGATAAACTTATTTTCAAATTTTGATATGATCGTGTTAACTCCAACTCACAGACTAGCGAGAGAAATAAAACAACGTGGCGTTAATTCTTGTACGTATCATAGTTATTTCAAATACAGCGGTGGATTGTGGGATCCGGCTCGAATGGGAAACAAATATATCAACAAGATTATAATATTTGATGAAATTTGCACGGTAAATTTAGTTGTGTTAAAATTATTCCTGGGTTGGCTAGAAGAAAAAAATACTGCAGTAATAATGTGCGGAGATCACGGCCAACCTGATCCTATTGATGGTGAATCTCCTCACAGGTGGCTTAGAAATTTTGTAGATTATTATGAAGAAATTGACGCTGATTATAGATCTAATGATATTTTACTGACCGAGTTTAAAAAAATGATTCGATTGCAACCTAATAAATTTCAATGTGATGTGATGAGAAAAATAATCGACGAAACTTCGATGGATAATTTTCTAACTTTGTGGCGTCCAGATCATTTGATCGTTGCTAGCAGAAAAATTGTTCGCGATGTTATTCAGGAAATATTATTCAAACTTCATTGTGATAAATTTCCAACATTGCAGGTGCCGTTGTGTTATAGGCCAACTGATACTAGGAAACAAAATATCAATGTTATTTTGCCATGTGGAGAAGAAAAAATATTAGTTTTGAATGATATTATTTTCGTTGATATTAATCTTGTCAATGATGCAATAAACGCAGAAAGATCGCCATGGAAACTCGGATACGCAGCAACGATACATTCATCACAAGGATTAACAGTAGATGGTCAAGTCTGGATTGTCGATGATAGAATTTCCTGGTCAAATTTAGTTTATCTAGCCGTGTCTCGAGTAAGAAAATTATCTCAGTTAGGTAGAATTAAATTTCACATTAACGACGATGGTGGTAATTGAGTATCCTTTGGTATTATTTGTAATTCTTCTTTGGTAAATCCGCGTTGTGGCGCTAGTGAATCTAGAAAATAAATCGCTGGCCTTCCTGATGATCTTGTTACAGCTGATATTTTATGTGTCGTAACACTCCAGTTTGGATCAGTTGCTCTTTTTCTGCCACCCTCGGCTTCTCCTTCCTTATACAAATACCTTACAATAACGCTACCTAGCACAGGTGGAATAGTAGAATCTCGCTTTAGTGGTATTTTTGTCTTTGTAATTGCAGTTGCGGGCTTCATTGATATTGTTCGTGTTACCTCATTATTTAGTGCGTTAATCACGTGAGGTAATCTTGTTACCCAATCGTGAGATCGTTTATCTTGGATAAATTCTCTCGCGTACTGATATCCGAATAATCGTTCTGCAAGAGTTTTATTGAATCTCTCAACGATAGCTTGATTGTGATGAACACCTACAATACCGCGACGGATTTTAACATTATTCTTTTTCATCAGTGAAGTAACCGCGCCAAGAAATTCTCGACCTGGATCAACCTGGAGAAGCTTCGGCCATGTTAATGGAGATCGTGAATAAATTTCGCTAAACGCCTTAGCAATATCTGTTGCTGTTTTATTCGATAACGGTTCCGCTTCCTTGTATCTGCTAGCAATATCAACAACCGTCAGAACATATTTGTATATAACTCCGTCAACGGTATCGTAAGGAAGAAACATAAGATCAGCCTGATGGACTTCATTAGGGACGCTGACAGAGAAACTCGCATATGATATTTTCTTAGGCGGAGGAAGATAAATTTGCCAGACTGCTTGCCTCGATAGCCACGATTCAGCGACAGATTGCTTTACTTTTGCTGCCTTAGCAAGTTTGGCTATTGCTGATTTTCCTCGCCAAAATCCTCGCGGAGAATAATATATTTGCTCCATTATAAATTACCAGCACCTAGTACTAATTTACCTTTCATTGCTCCTTTTATCAACCAAGTTGCCAATTTCTCTTTGAAATTTTTATCAGGAATAGCATCTATTGCGTGAATTAATTTAATATCAGCGAGATGTCTTTGTTGTAAATCTCCGCTGCGATATGCAAGATCGTGATAGTAGCATGCGTTATCGATAGCGTTTACTGGATCCTCGCCAGGATTTGGTTGATTATTATCGTTAAGTCTTATATCTAGCCTTGTGCCAGGTCCGCAGTAATTATATCCTGGTAAATGTTTCTCTCCGGGATATTTCGCCCAGGGAGCTCCAGGCAGATTTGTTAAGGAGGTTGCGATGTCTCCTCCGGTTCTACTTTTTTTTTTACAAATCTAAACTTAATTGTCTTACAAACTTCACATTCTCCCTTAATTGCATTCCTGTTGTTGCGTGTAACGACTTCGATTGGATTTATCGTAGCAGTTCGAGTGCGACACTTAACACAATATGAATCCATAATATTCTAATAACATGAATGTAATTGATTTTTCAGCCACAAAAAAACGCGAGCAAATAAAACACGTCGAGGCATTACCGAATTCGATAAGAATGATAATTATTGGACCATCTGGTTCTGGAAAAACGCAATTGTTGCTAAATTTGATAATGAGATGGTTAAAATGGGATAAATTATATTTGGTTGCGCCATCTGTTGATGATCAGCGATGTTATCAGGTATTAAAAGAATTTAGCGATAATACTGAGGATGGCACGATAGAATTTATAACGGATATCAATGAGACTCCATCAGTGGAGAATTTAGATGGCGATGTTAATAATCTTGTCGTATTCGATGATGTAATGCTGGATAAGCAAACTAACCCAGCTAGGATATTCTCGCGTGGCCGACATAGGAACACCGATGTGATTTACGTGACGCAGCGATATACGCAAATTCCGAAGGTAATTAGAGATAATTGTAATATTTTATCAGTTTTCAACGGCGTTGATACTCACACGCTGAGGAATATTCATCAAACTTGGTGCAACGGCGATATGGATATAAATAAATTCAAAAATTTCTTCAGTCACGCTCAGGCAACACCGCACGGATTTATCACGATTAATCTTCATGATCCGCGCAGTAGATATCGAGTCGGTCTTGATCAAATTTACTCATAAAATTGCAACCCACCATAATTCATTATGGCACACACAAATTTTACAATACCCCCCCAAAAAAAATGCTGTTTTTTTTTATGTCTGAAAATGCACTTTGGGTTGAAATTTTGCGGATTAATTTGCGTAGGAGGCGTTATTTTTGCAATCTGAGGCTTCTACGGATAAATGTTTGATAGGAGGGTTAAATTTATCTGAGCCACCTGGTCTGTACGACTTCCCTGCTGCTAGCCCAGTAATTTCAGTGGTTCAAATATAATTGCATAAAAGGACAGTGGGGTATCGCATACACGTATTGGCGACTCAAATGATATTGTGTATTCGTTTCCTGTTTTATATTCAATCTAATGTATGTACAAAAAGTTGATTTAGGGCTGTAGACGGTCTATATGTAATGAATGACAATAACTCAAGATTGCTTTATCAGTCAAATGCGGAGACCCTGTAAAAATCATACCGATATTTTAGTCAATTTAAATTAGTTTGTACATGTTGAATAAACATGTAAAGGTTTTGATTACTTTGATATGACAACCCCTGCTGCATATCATGCTTAACCAACCTGCCGAAATACTCGTTATCTTTTCAAGAACACCTGAATGGCTGTGAAGTGAACAACGTGCCTAATCAGACTTTTGATATGCTGATTGCCTTGTCAGTTGGAGTTTAGGTGGCACAGCAAGTTTGAAATTGTTCCGTTGTAGAATAACTCGACTTTACGACGTTTATATTTCATCTTGTTTCTTGTAGAAATGCTGCCAAAGAACTAGCAGCTCGAATACCGATTGTTCTGTTAAGAGTATTCGGAATCGAAATTCCGTTCTTCGTTTCAGCTGTAGCGTTTATTATACAGCCTTAAATGGGGTTTATATTACAATGTTGTCCGATCGTGGTTTTTCTGTCAGTCAGCCAGTTCTGTTTATGATAAAAACACGACTTTTTCATTAAGCACAGTTACTTTGTGAGTAGCTTGTCTTTGGGAGAGAGAAAAAAATCAGTGTCACAATTAGTCGAAGTAGAATAACTTCTTTCCATTACAAAAAATGACATTTGCAACATATACTGGACGGGTTTGTTGATGACTTGTGTCTGATATAATAAAATCTCATGCTAATGGTAGGATAAAAGGTTCAAAGGTAATTTACTCCAAAAAGCAGGTATCCCTTTTGATCAAGTTAAGCATTATATTTGTAGCTAAATCGCATTATATTTGTAGCTAAATCTTTTGATGCTACCATTTAATTTTTGCAAGATATGTCAAGATACACTTGCAACGCTGCCATATAAAGCATAACTTAACTTTGCATATCTTAAAAGTACACTAGACTAAACCACAATATACTGACAACATGACCAGTTAAAAGATATTACTCGTTTGCAGTTCCCAATCAAGCCCATAAAACTCCTACTGCAGAAAAGATGTTGAACCTAAAATTTCTTTATTGTTTAATATTGTTTTAATAGTTGGATTCGTGTAGATGCTTTCTAGGTCGTTTTCATGGGGGGGGGGGTATATGAAATATTACTCTAACTGGAAATTAAACAATATTTAATTATGATAATATGTATGAAAACAGACCAAATGCTAAATAAAACATAAATATCGTCATACCCTCTTCAACTGGGAATCAGAAGCTGAAAGTAATCAATCTGGTCAGTTGGTTTAGGACCAAAAAATAGTATGAAAAATGCAACATCAGCAACAATAAGGAACAACACACGAAAGACTGGTATGCTCTTGTATCATTGTTTCTATGGCTATATCCTAGATTTCAATATTTCTATCAAATAAGTCAGCTAATTTATAAATATATCGCAAGCTGGCACAGGTTAGAACTTGCCATATTGGTTTGTATTATATTTCCGTTAGCGAAGTATGCTGAATTTCTTTAAATGTGTTTAGAAGACGTATCACTATTGATCAGATCATGTGCAAAGTTAGAAACAACAGTTTGTGACCATCATATAACAGCCATTTCCATCCAAAAGACACATTGAATTCGTTATACACCAAGCAATGGAGATTTACTTAATTCTGTAGCCATCTCGCCGTATGGGTTGAACATGTACCAGAGGGATATCATTTTGAACTTTTCACCAAGCACCCACGTAGTGGAGGAGAGTCAAAAGGCCAACCTAAATATTACTCGAATGCTATTTTAGTAATATTTGGAGTAAATAAGATTTGTGTGTGCAGTCACGGGAAGAAGGTTTAATATTTCTAACACGGTTTTGCGTTCAGATGTCTCAGTTAATATATTGGAGAAGAGAGCTTTTACATATTATGTGAAATCAATGTTGTACCATCAAAGTTGCTCTATTTAAGTTAGATCTTGTTGTTCAAATTTAAATAAACATAGATCCCGCTAATGCATGTCCTGTCAAACTACATGCCCCAGGTTCACCTCGGATGCCTCACTTTGAGATGGTGTACGTCATGATGACTTCCAAACATTTTGCATATACATTCAAACGTCATGATGACTTCCAAACATTTTGCATATACATTCAAACGAACAGTTAGGCTTCTCTAATAACTAGATGTCTGAGAATACAAAGTTATTTTCATCCCAGTTAGCGAGGTGCTATGAAGGAATTAATTACTCACCAATACATGATAACACAATTAATTACTTACGCGTCAGTCCACTGCTACTGTACTGAATACACCATATAAGTCATGTACATGGGTGGTTATTCGAACACGAAGGTAAATGATGCCTGATTAACTTTAAGCTTATTCAATGCACATAACCTTAAAATATTATGTTTTATCCTCGTTTAAATGAGAAGAGATTTGATCCTTTCTGGTGAGTTTACATGTATATTTTGCTCTGTCAATCAGTCAATCAGTCCGCAAAATCATGGCTAAACGTATTTTAAAAAGTGGCTAGAAAAAGAAAATCAGAAAACAAATTCTGAACAAAGTTTTAATCCTTTAAGAAACATGGGTAATGGTTTGAATACTTCAATTGACTGGAAGTTAGTAATGATTAGAAGATGTATTGCAAAGTTTGCAATGCCTCAAAAACATACCTTTGGTAATGGTGTAGTTTTATTCCAAATTTCTTTTACCAGCATTAAGCCAATTTAAATAAGCTCTCGTCATCGCGTGCTGATTTTAACATCCTTAAATATAACTATTTTGCCGTGTTTGTTTTAGCTGATGCATGTCAGAGGTGATTATATATTACAACTGAAAATTGCTCTATGAACATAAACCGTTGTTGTTGTTGTTGTTGTAGGGTTTAACGCCATTTTCAGCACAAGATAGGCTATACATGGCGGCCAGTATTAATGGTGGAGGAAGAACCCAGAAAAACCCCGGATAAAACCACCGACCCACGAGAAGCTACCGGCAAACTTTCTCACATATCCACATTAGCCGAGCCCGAGACTCGAACCCACGCAGACAGAGATGAAATGGCAGTGATCCGTGACGGAGAGAGCTTTAGATCACTCGGCCACTAGGGGCCCAAACACAAACCGTATCCGTTATAATGTCAGTGCCATCATTCATTGTCTTGTTTTCTACGCAGCAATTATCTTACATATTGTGTCAATGGGTTCTTTGTAAGTTGTTGTTGTTGTTGTTATTGTTGTTGTTGTTGTTGTTGTAGGGTTTAACGCCATTTTTCAGCACACGATAGGCTATATATGGTGGCCAGTATTAATGGTGGAGGAAGAACCCAGGAAATCCCTAGAAAGAACCACCGACCCATGAGAAGTTACTGGCAAGCTTTCTCACATACCCACATTGGTCCAATCCGAGACTCGAACCCATGCAGACAGAGGTGATACGGCAGTGATCCGTAACGGTGAGCGCTTTAGACCACTCGGCCACTCGAGGCCCCCTTATATAGTAAGCGCCTTGCAGATCTTGCGAACTGCAGTAAACATATTCTAGATTTTGCAAGTTTTCTTTCCCATACAATATATATCTTACAGATCTTGCAAGTTGTTTTTTGTTTTCATATAGTAATTATGTTATGTATTGTGTAAAATCGTATTTTTCCATACAGTTCCTAATAAAAACCTCCATGCATTCATTTCTTTTATAATTATGCAGGCAGTATACATACTAAAACGACTGTATTGCTTGCTTCCCAGTAATTGCAGCAAGCCGATACAATATCGATTATTCACGAAAGCAAGAAAAAATCATTCAGTGAGTTATGCTTCAACTAAGACAAGGCCTACGGTAAACTCCATTAAAGAACCGTTTCGTCACGCGGAACGAGGACAAAACGCATGCTAAGTGATTGACGTAAGTATTGTACACTACTTTTGGAACACTCAGGACACGTTCGTCAGCTTGATTTTTTAATACAATAAAGTATCGTGCACAGAGTGGTTCATGATATATATATATATATATATATATATATATATATATATATATATATATATATATATATATATATATATATATATGATACTTTTATTTGATTGTTCTCTTTCCTAAAGCACAGTATCTGATAACTTTACATATTTCGATGTAGTCTTTAACTACATAGTTACAAGAAATAAAATTACATATTTTGACATCATTTAGATATCGAGGGGAAACAAATTAAATACATTTTCCTAGTTTGAGATCGCAGCTTAAATTTGAGTGTCATACACATCCGCTTGCTGTCATATAAGATCCGTAAATGCGACTCAAGAATGCCTCCTTTATTGTATGTAAGGATTAATCCTATCGGATGTATTACATTTGGTTATCATATCATACGGATAGTTGCATTGCTTTGGACTCGCCTCCTCTAACTGGATAATCTGAAAGAAGAAGAATGACCGGAATAGTAACAGTATATGCTGTTGTATCGTCTCTTTCATTATTGCAGAGATTAAAACTGATAATGGTCACACAACATATGAATTTGGAACCAACATAAACGTACGCAACAGATGGACAGGTCATGAAATTGGACCACAAATATCGAAGTAAATAAAAGCAAACATAATGGGTTGACGCTACAGTTAGTTATGATATTTCTAGATGTTAATGACAACACAAGTGAGGTAAACAGCGAAACACGAAAAACAGGAAGAAATGGGTCTGTTGCACAAGACAAGACACACTGACCAGCATAACAAGTTGACTTTCTTGATCAAATTTGTGATCTGAAGCATAAAACGTTTACATTTGTATAAAATACCACATTTGAGGAGTCCACATATTTCAAGTTCACCATTTATAAATTTGAAGCTTACAATGCCTCCATTAAGTGAGCAGTAAGGGGATTCCAATTGTGGCCCAGCTCAAGCAAGTGCTGAAGTGAAAAACGGTACGGTGGCAACTTTCTCGTCGAAATTTAAAGTCTCCTACCCTTCGGCAATAACAAAAATAGCGTATGTAAATAAGGAGAAATACAACTGAAGTGTTCCAATTAAAAAGAATCTACTAACAGGCTTTTTTCCACTATTTATATATTTTTCTACGTAATATCTTCATATGAGGGACAAATTCAATCCTTCAACTATTTGTTAGTTCCCCAGATATGTATTTTGCAAGGACGATCCGTTGTGATCAAATTTGTGCCCTGAAAAGCATAACATTTTTGAGCATAGATTTAAAACTGAATGTTACAATCAGTCAATAAACAATTGTATCCAAACAATTATCAGGAGACTTCATTTCAATAATCAGGCATGGCCTTTATTAGAAAATATAATATAACAATAGAAGTTCATCCAAAGCTATAATACTATAATATAAATTTATAAAACTGTTTTACCCTGAAACTTTTGAAAATAGATCTTGTCGCTATCGAATTCAAGATTCAGCAACTTATTTTAGACATCAGCTAATTGCGTAAGAGATACAATATAGTAATTCCCAGATTAACCCTGTAAAAGAAATGTCTTCTAGTTACGAGGTCTCAGAAGTTGTCCTGAAACTTACAAATTATCGAACAACAACTTTAAAACAGAGAAATTGATCAGTGAGTTTTCTTACCTCTTCCTCCGACAATTTCCATCCAGCCGAAGCACCCATATTTTCCTCAATTTGTTTAACGGAAGTAGCTCCGCACACAACAGATGCTACTACGTCATTTTGAATCAACCACCTCAACGAAATCTGGGGAACAGTTTTACCTGAAAAATTGAAACATTGATCACCGCGGTTCTTTTATTTTGCGCTGATTTAATGAATTATTTCATTAAAAAAATTATTTAGATGAATTTGTGTGTCAACATATTTTTTGGTCATAACACTATGCGGAGTCAGTTTCTCCATTTCGTCCTGCATTACTCCTAAAGACTGTAGTCTTGAAATGCAACATTTGTTTATATAGGATTGTTATTAAACGTGCTAAGCCTATAATAAAATGAACGGATTGGGGGGCGGGGGGCTTGAATTTCGAAAGACTTTACTTGCCATGCATTAAATATATAAACAAAACTACGTAAGATTTTTATTCCGATTTGCATTCCGTATTCGAGCTTGATACGGCGTAGGAATTAAGTTCTTTCGCAACATATTGCTTATTTGCTTTTGTTGGCTTTAAATATCTTATCTTTGTTCACACATTCTTTCATATTTTGTAATGTGTCTTTTAAATTGACTTATCCATTTTGGAGTTAGTGAGAAAGAAAGTGCAATCCCCTGACAAACTAGCAAAATAAATATATACTGTGAGAAATATATGTCACCGCTTCTTATACGAAATGCTGGGCTTCATCTGAACCAGCATGTAACGGTCGGGATTAAGATGAATAGAGCAAGACATGGGCTTCTTCCTTAATATTATATTGTAGTCTCCACTTTAATTTTAAATTTTATTTACTGCAATTATTTCTTTGGTGCTTATTCTGGAATATTTAATCTAGGATCTAATTTCATGAGTTTGAAAGATTTATATATTCAACATTTAGTTCGTGTCTTTTGAGAAGAGTTGTTAGCAGTTTTATAAATGTATAGATGATCGCCTTGAAGTATGGATACGTTGTCGCTATACAGCTTCGTTTGGTGACGTTTTCTCACCCATATAATTTCTTTCGTATTAACTTACATGTGGTCATTGAATGAGGCTCTATTATCTTCACATTCCATGCTTTTACTAATATTAATTTCATGTTTTTACTAATACATATTTTGCGGTCATCTGATGAGAACAATTCTTTCCCTGTCACACATATTCATCTGTGCGTTCGTCGGGCGAATATAATTTTTTTTCTTCCGCTACCATAACAAACTTCAAGTAGGCGTTTAGGACGCTGATAAGGGAAACAACTCTATTGTTGATTGGAAATAGTTGTGTGATAAGTTGCCTCCCCTAATCAAGTGCAATCCTTGTAAATAGTTATCATTATCTGCAAGAATTTCCTCGTCTGCCCAAGACTGTCAATTATACAAACAAGGAGAATCCTGGCAATACACTCTAATATTAAAGAATTAAAAGCTGAGTAGGTTTCAAGTCATACCGAAAACAAAATGTTGGTGATAGTTGTCCTTGCACATTAGTGACTGCAAATATGTATACAAACCGAACGTACAAGACACTACTCGAATGTCAGATACTAAGTCAAAGCTCATTGGTGTGTGAGGTTATTGTACTAAAACGAGTCAGAAAAATAAAGTACCATACGGTCAAAACAGTTACAAGATGTCACAAGTGAGAAGAGTTTTAGTTATTTCTCAAACAGAATATATTTTAGGACATAACCGAACCCAAATATTACACGAGTACTTAGTTAATACATACAATCCACTTCCAAGCTAATGTCAGGGCTCATTTAGGAGACTAACATGAATTTAAACTGTTCAAATTCACAGACTAACATGAATTTAAAATGTTCAAATTCACAGACTAACAGGAATTTAAAATGTTCAAATTCACAGAATGTTCGTTAATATACAACCATTTTAAACTCTGTATTTTTAATGTTTTCATTGCCAGAAAGTATTGATGCATTGATTTTGTATTGACGCATTGATTTTGTATTGGCGTATTGATTTTGTATTGATGCATTGATTTTGTATTGATGCATTGACTTTAAGGTTACATGTCAAGCCTTATCTTAAGAAAGTCATAATGCATTCTCTTCATAACACGTGGACTAGAGATTTATACATTATTTGGATATTTTTAACACATAAACAATATGGATCTGTTTTCCTCACTTTCTTCTACGTGAAAAGGTTGCAGGACTTCTGCACGTATATCAATTACAACATGTTGCTTCGGATGGAAAATTTTATCAACATTGTAGCAATATGTACTTCTTCTAAATCTCAATCAGAAGCAATGGAGTACCAGCAAATACCAGCCACAGTCGGATTCTTAGATAAAAATTTGATTTCCCGGTCGGTCCTCTTCATATAGCAAAAATAAAAAAAATCTTTAAAACAAATTGTGTTCATGGTTGATAACAGTGTCTCCCAGACTGTGCAGTGTAGTGTTAGGAACGTGACCCCTGGGGTCATTAATAAACAAACATAATTTCGGAATAACTTACTGATATTTACACCACATACAAATAGTTTCATAAATATTTAAGTCAAAAAAAATTTGAACTGCTAAAATGTGTTATTTTTACGATGACAGCAGCTTCTTTGGATGGATGAAATGAAAAATAAGGAATGTTTTTGGTGTTTTAGAAGAGTTCTTTAGAAAATATCGAAAAGTTACAAATAGAATGAATCAGGACGCGATGATTTTTACTTACATGTCTATGGAGTTTATTTATTTTACTTATGATGTGACGTGTGATGTCCATGCTTAGTTACCTCCCTTATACTTACCATTGGATTTTGCGATGGTTTTCAATGTTTCTATGAGATTCCAATATATTTCGTCATTAGCATAGGCACTCCAAGCAGGGGAACTATTTCGGTTGGCCATTTTCTCATCGGAATGGATAAATCCAATTCTACTATTAGAAGCTTCCGGTTTGTTGTCTTTCTGGAATTTTCCTGTCAGAAGGCCCCTGCAAATAAGCAAAAAAAAAATTTTTTTTTATTATCGAGTCAGGGATTACTTCATTAATTGATTGCTTCATGTTCTATTTATATATCTTGTTACTTGCCGGGTTTTCTTTTTACTTTGTTGTTTTGTTTGGTTTTAATTGGTTCTTTTGTTGATTCCCTTTGTTTTCATTTTAACCTTCAGTTCCTCACACATCTTGGACATTTTCATGACAAATATATGCATTGCTCCGATTTAGTCTTACCCTTTCAGCGGACTCCACGGAAGAACAGCTATTCCCTCATTACGACATACCGTAAGCTCTTCCCATTCCGGCTGACGGCATAGGAGGCTATACTGCTGCTGAAAATCAGCACAAAAATCTGATTAGCAACGATCATAGTACACGAACAAAATCGTACTTAGGACACAAGCCAGTTGATGGGGCAGACATTCCGCATCAAAGAAGTTTACGAAATAGTACCGCTTTTCAGTACAGCTTTTCACGTGCTGACGTTCAATTAAAATTTATCTCACACATATATTGTTTGCACGCTTGTTGAAAAGTCTACTTTTTGTTGCAACCCTTGCTCATTTCTTTTAGAATTACTTGTGGGAGGCGCCTATCTAATCTGAATTCGTACAGCATTAAAAAGAATTAAATAAGTAGAAAGCAAATAATAAATTCGCTTCAGGGCATTGCAAAATCGTTCACGCAGTGGAGAATGAGCAGTTAGTTGCACGGGCAAGATATATATATATATATATATATATATATATATATATATATATATATATATATATATATATATATATATATATATATATATATATATATTAGAAAACAGGACAACAAAGTCAGAACAGTAAATTACAAAAAGTGTAAGATATTACATACGTATATAATTTATGCAAATTAAAACCAATCGATAACTTCGAAATCCAGTTAGGCTTTTGTTTAAGTTGAAACATTATGTGAAATAATGGAATCTATTCTCCTTAAAGATGCTTTAGAATAAAGATAACAAATTAAAATCAAAGTATGAACTGAAAAGTGGATATTATTAACACCATCATCATAATAATAAACAAAACCCTAAAGAAAAGAATGTGTAAAATAGTTTGGATTTAAAATGTACCTGCAGACTTATGACTGGATTTAGTCCCAACATTTTCGTTGTGTCAACAACTTTTTGCATCTGCCATCCACACAGGTTGCTCACTCCGAAGTATCGTATTTTCCCGCAACGAACGAGATCGTCGAACGTGCGCAAGGTCTCCTCTATTGGAGTACCATTATCCCAGTTATGCATCTGCAAAACAAACACACGTTCATATTGTGCAAAAATGATTCAAGATTTATTTTGATCATGGACGTGAACGATGAGGGGATGGCATCATGGAAATTAATTCCCTCTAATCAAGAATATTGGTCGGCAAATGAGAATCATTGGATGGTTATTAAATTTGTGTGATAAAATACAATCAATGGGGGTTTATTACATGTGCGTGATAACATTCAATCAATGGAGGGTTATTAAATGTGTATGATAATATACAATCAGTGGATGGTTCTTAAAATTATATGACAAAATACAACGCAAACTATGAAAATTCATCTGTTTCATGTGCATACGGGTGATTTTCTGAAATGAATATTTCCGTTTTTAAGTTTGAATTAATTTTTCCAAAAATGTTGTAAAGTCCTTTTAAAGGAACAAACTTTAATAAATTAGAAAAATATACAATTTATGGATATTTAAGCTAGATATTACATACTCATTTAATTCATGCACATGATTTCAATGCTATTGAAATTCTCGAATTACATTTTTATGAAAACGCAGCAAAAAAAAAATCCGAACGAAAACAGAAGCCAAAAAGAACTACACATGTACAGCTATCCTGATCTACAATATTTCTGCGTACGTTACAGAGTAATTTTTTTTACCAAATTCATACACACGTATTAGCAGAATTTTAACTTATAACATAAGGATCATCAACCATTTCTAAGAACTCGTATTATTTCCAGTTGGTATTATAGGGTTAGAAAGGCTAGTAACTAGAAAAAGCGAAAAACCTCAGATAATAAGTGGAGAAACAAAATACATATGCACGCGGAAAGTGAGGTTGAGTAATCCCGGGTAATCTGGAGAATACAATTAAAATAAAAAGCATAGCAAATATAATGGGCACAGCAAGATACTTTGTCATCTTCGCATACTATCACAAGAAAGAAGCTGCAACAGCAGCTTTATCATCGTCGTCGTCGTCATCATCATCATCATCATTATTATTATTATTATTATTATTATTATTATTAAAATTTGAAAATCTGAAGAGTAAGTGATAGATGGCTGTCCGTGGGTCTGTTTGTCTGTCTGTCTTTCTTTACTACATCTTCTGGCAGAACTTCGGAACTGTTTTGATTTATGTCCCTCAAACCGTGGTTTAATTATCGTTTAGATCTAGTATTATGTATATTTAATTTGCATTGTCAGTTAGTAGCATTTATATTTTTGTTGTTCACTAATATCATACGGATACATGTATTTTGGACTTCATCATCATCATCAGCATCATCATTCTCATCATTATCATCATCATCATTATCATCATCATCATCATCATCATCATCATCATCATCATTATTTTCATTATCATTATCATCATTATCATTATCATTATCATCATCATTATCATCATCATTATCATTATCATCGTGATCATTATCATTCTTATCATTATCATCATTATTATCATTATCATTATTATTATTACCTGATAGAGATCAATGTATGTCGTCTGTAGACGCTTCAGACTCTCTTCACATGCCTCAATTATATGTCGTCTGCTCAGTCCCACTTTATTCACATTGGTCTTGTCCATCTGAATTCGCGCCTTTGTCCCAATCACAAATTTCTCTCTGTCCTGTCTAAGTGGCATTAATCAAACATTGTTAATATGCAGGTAAAGTAGTTTGACAAGATTAAGTGATAGTGTCTGGCTGAACATTTTAAGATCGAATCATCATTATCGTTTTTTTGTCTAAATTTGTAATATGCGTTCATCTAGGAACGAAAGGAAGATCACACTAACGGATAGATCGATGCATGTATCAAGAACTTAAAGGTAAAATGTTCTCTGTACGTACGTACGTACGTACGTATGTATGTATGTATGTATGTATGTATGTATGTATGTATGTTGTTGTAGGGTTTAACGCCAGTTTTCAGCACATGATAGGCTATACATGGAGGCCAGTATTAATGGTGGAGGAAGAACCCGGGAAATCCCCGGAAAGAACCACCGTCCCTCGAGAAACTACTGGCAAGCTTTCTCACATACCCACATTGGTCGAATCCGAGACTCGAACCCACGCAGACAGAGGTGAGATGGTAGTGATCGGTAACGGAGAGCGCTTTCGACCACTCGGCCACTCGGGGCCCCACGTATGTATGTATGTATGTATGTAAGTGCTACATGTCTGCGGCATGATGCCCCAGTGCTAAACATCACTATAAATTGCTACATTACAGACATCGCAGCGATATGACTGAAACGATGTGAAAGCTACGTTTAAAACCAAAATCACATCACATGTGTGTGTGTGTGTGTGTGTGTGTGTGTGTGTGTTTTATTGGAATAAGAATTTCACTCGTTGTGAAATACAGTCTTTGATCTTGGATAAAGCTGTGTGCATCTTCTCGAGATATTTACTTCGTGTGAGTCTGTTAAAATAAATATGACAATATATTATACCGAGATATTCACTTCGTGTGAGTCTGTTAAAATAAATATGACAATATATTATACCGAGATATTCACTTCGTGTGAGTCTGTTAAAATAAATATGACAATATATTATACCGAGATATTTACTTCGTGTGAGTCTGTTAAAATAAATATGACAATATATTATACCGAGATATTCACTTCGTGTGAGTCTGTTAAAATAAATATGACAGCATATTATACCGAGATATTCACTTCGTGTTAGAGTGTGTTAACACAATTTTCACATTCGCCGTCCAGATATCCATTTCATGTGTGAATGTGAAAGCACAAATTTCACATTATTTCATATCCATGGTTATTATCTTCACAGAAGAAATACATTATTTCATATCCATGGTTATTATCTTCACAGAAGAAATACGTTTTTGCTATTTACAAACTGAAGTTTACGTTAAGAGAAACGTGTTTAGAAAGAAGGTTCTAAAAGTAATAATGCATAAACAAAAGTTAAAAAAAGAAGATATTCAGAAAGTAAATAGTACTTTTGCAGCCAGGTTCCGATGATCTCTTCTGATTTTCCATAACTGTAGGCATCGGCTGTGTCGATAAAATTTCCTCCAAGTTCTGCATACTTGTCTAATATAGCATGTGCTACTTCTTTGTTGCAGAGAGTTGGTGCAGCGAAACCCTGAATAGTGCATATATATATATATATATATATATATATATATATATATATATATATATATATATATATATATATATATATATATATATACTAGTCGTTAATCTATTCTGTCATACCCGTGAATATAGTTCGGGTTAGTCGGTAACTGGAATGAGACTGTCCATCGCTCTATTAAACAAATTATATTCGCTTCATTAACCCTATAATAGACTTACCTGTATGGGATGAATGTGTTTAAGTCATGTTTTCTACTGCTGCCAATATCAACCAACTCTTTCTTCCATTAATGTACGTTGAAACACGTGAGATATATAGACTTTTTGGCAGTATGTTGTTCATATTTTTATTTCCTATAGTTGTTCAGATGTGAAAGATATATTGATATAGTGTCACATACGATTTCCCAACGTGCCTTGTGACGCTAGATTCTGCATTGCCTAAAAATGATATACTAAATAGAATGAGTGTTTTGTGAGCTAGAACAAATACATCGAAACCGCATTACAGTTTATTTGTGCCTAGCATTGCATACCAAACTCAACGAGTTCTTCGTTTGCTGCTGGGATCGAAGGAAACGTCCACAAGACCTCCGATATGCAGTCAACATCACCTTGTACAAAAACAAGGTTGGGGGGGGGGGAGTCTGACAGCTCAAACTACCATGGGATAACTCTGCTCTTCATTGCAGGCAAAATCTTGCTAGAGTGTTGCTAAACAGACTGGTGCCCACCATTGAAGAAGAGCATGCTCAAGAGAGTCAATGTGGCTTCAGAGCCAATAGGGGTACAACTGGCATGGTGTTCGTCCTGAGATAAATACCGAGAACAAAACAAAGGACTGTATATCACATTTGTGGACTTGTCGAAGGCATTTGATACGGTGAGCAGAACTGGATTGTGGAAAATTCTTGAAAAGCTCGGCTGTCGTCCTAAATTCCTTACCATGGTCATCCAACTACATGAAGACCAGCTGGTCAGGTCAGAACCAATAACGACCTGCCACAGACCTTCCCCACTGCAAATGGCGTGAAACAGGGCTGTGTTTTAGCCCCCACACTGTTCTCAAGCTTCTTCAGCATGATGCTCCAAAAAGCAACAGAAGATACTGATGGCATTTATATCCGATATCGGACTGATGGCAACCTCTTCAACTTAAGGCGACTTCATGCCCACACCAAGACATTGGAAATAACTGATTGGAGAACATCTCTTTGCAGACGACGACGCCCTTGCTGCCCACACGGAAGCTGCCTTACAGCGCGTAACATTCAGTTTTGCAGCAGTTTGCCAGCTATTTGGTCTTTGTCAACTTAAAGCAAACTGAGGTACTTCACCAGCCTGCTTCCAAGGAAGAGTACGGACCACCAAGCATCTTCATTGACCAGACAGAGCTGAACTAGTCCACCAGTTCACCTACCTGGGCTGTGTGATATCATATGATGCTAAGATCGACAAAAAAATCGACAAGAGACTTGTCACGGCAAACAGCGCCTTCGGCAGAATCTATAAACGAGTCTGGAACAACACCAGTCTCAAGAGAGATACAAAGATCAGCGTCTACAGAGATGTCGTACTGACCACCCTCCTATATGGCGCCGAATCCTGGGATACCTACAGCAGCCACCTCCGCCTCCTTGAACGCTTCCATCAGCGCTGCGTCCGCACCATCCTCAACATCCACTAGAGTGACTTCATCACCAACACTGAAGTCCTCAAACAAGCAGGGATCACCAGCGTTGAGGACACGCTCATGAATATACATCTTCCCTGGGCAGGTTACGTGTCCAGGATGGAGAATCATCGCCTGCCAAAGATCGCACTGTATGGTGAGCTGTCAGCTGGCCACCGTGATAGAGGGGCACCTCGAAATAGATATAAAGACACCTTGGAAAAGACCCTCGCTACCTGTGGCATCGATCACCGTCAATGGGCATTACAAGCTGCTGGCTGTGAAAACTGGCGACGGACAGTTCACCAGTCAGCTGCCACTTTTTAAGAAAACAGACAGGCCGTCTAGGAGGAAAAACGATGGCGAAGAAAAACCGGGAACGATCTGCAGCACCCACCACAACCCAGACATTACCCTGCAGCCTCTGTGGACGGACTTGCCTGTCACGTATAGGGCTCGTCAGTCACAAGCGAGCGTGCAATAGACATGGATATTCCCTTTCCTAAGCGAAGTCAAGCCAACACAACAATATTTATCCCAAAGGCAAAATCCAGTTTGCCAGTTACACATGATAATGTATCCAAATTTACTTATCGCTGCTGCTACGAACACAAGATTTACACATGGAGTGTTATTTTGATAAGATAAACTAACTGCATAGAGGCCCCGAGTGGCTGACTGGTCTTTAACCTTAACCCTTATGGATCACCGCCACCTCTGACTGCATGGGTTCGAGACTTGGGCTCGCCAATGTGGGTACGTTAGTAAACTTGACATTAGTCTCCCGTGGCTCTGTGGTTCTTTCTCAGGTTTTCCCAGGTTCATCCTTCACCAGAAATACTCTAAGAATTGCTAGCCTATCTTGTGCTGATAAATGGCGTTAAACACTAGAACAACAGCAACAACAACAATAACTAATTCTAGTAGAAGTCGTACTATCTGTGGATCAATTTATGGCGAACAGACCATTTACAAAGCTAATGCCAACTACAAGATTCTGAAACGTTCTTGATTTAAGATATATAACAGAGGTCACACAAATGATGTCAAATAAAGCAGCCATCGACTAAATATGCACATATATCCAAGTATTGTTATTTTGGATGATTTGTCTTGTATTTCTTAATTTCACATATCAAAAGATCGTTCCGGTGGCCTAGTAGTTAGAGTGTCCGCCTCGGAAGTGGGATGTCGTGTAATACCAAAGACTTACAAAAATGTTACTAACAGCTGCCTCGCTAGGCGCTCATCATTAAGAGATTAATGTTAGGACTGGTCGGCCTGGTGTCAGGATAATGTGACTGGATGGGACATCATGATACATGTCTGCAGCATGATGCCCCAGTGTTAGACATCACTATAAACTGTCTCACTGCAGACATCGTAGCGATATGACATCAAAAATTTTAAAGCTACGTTAAAAGTCCTAATCACACACACATATGTCAAAAGCTATGTTTTAAATCTCACCCGATGGAAAGGAAAATATCATTCAACTTTATTTGCTGTCCTTGGCAAGCAAGAAAAGAAACAAAAATGATTCAGTGTGTGTCAGTAGTTATATGGGGCAGTTGGGTGACACATCGTTATTATATAGGGTTCCGTAGGTTACTATGCGACAGCCTCTTGTGGGAGAAATTAAAATTATATAGGCTGTTTGGTTAATGGGGAAACGTTATTATAGGGACAACAGTCCTTATTTGGACAAAACTGTTGATAGCGACAAAATTGTTTACATTGAAAAACGAGCTTATTATTATTAAAATGGTGAAAAAGAAAACGTTTGACAATTTATATGGACAAAAGAGAATGGCAATGTTAAAATGATTAAGGAACACACACACCTACCATTCAACGACAAGAGTTAGATTCTATTACAGAGATGTATCGGCGACCCAGACTATTTTATCCAGTTTGATGCAACACATTTGTGTCTGCTCTCATAAAGGCTTTTTATTGTTTGTCGATGCGGCCGTTTTTTTTTTTTTTTTTTTTTTTCTGCACAAATGTTTCGTTTCCTTGCGTCAAAGCGGCATCATTTAAAGCATGCTATTTAACAGTCACCAACGGTTTTAAGATAGTTGTTACCGCACATAAGGCTGATTTTTTTTAACTTATCTCTTACACAAACAATAAAGTGAATCTTTCGCTCAGTTCCACATGGTAATGAAAATACTTGTAAAATCGATCGTTCTTTTAAATGCATTTTGTAGAAACCAGCGCAATGTAGCTGCCCTAAATATAAAGTAAACTGGGACAGTATGCAGTGAACTATATTCAGTCATGAGGGGGAAAAAATGCATTCAAGACGATGAGCAATTTTTATGGTAGTCGTTGATATTCAGGGCTTGCCAGGATGAATAATTTCTACCAAAGCTGCTGTCATGCAAACCCAGTTTGACGTCTTTAGCATATTTTTTTTTTTTTGGGGGGGGGGCAGTATTTTGTGTTAGAGGGTCACTTCATTTTGAAATTTGACTAGTCTTGGCAATATATCTATTATACCGTTGAGAATGTGTTGATACGTTAAATATATAACTGAACATATTACTCTGTGTAAGACCTTTCCAATGGCGTAAGTGGTTAAAGCGTCTGCCTCGAATGCGGCAGGTCGCAGGTTCGAACCCTGTCCGAGTCATACCAAAGACTTATAAAAGCTGAATTAAAAGGTGCTTCCACCGCGCTCAGCATTAAAAGATTCAAGTTATAAGTGGTCAGCCTGGTGTCAGGATAATGTGATTGAGTGGGACATGATGCTACATGTCTGCGGCATGATACCCCAGTGTTAGACATCCATATAAACTGCAATAATGCAGGCATCGTAGCAATATGACTAAATGCGTTAGAACTACGTTAAGAATAGAAATCACACATGCGCTCACACGCACAAGCACACACACTGTATTTATAAAAAGTTTCAAGTCATTGGAAAATCGACTGATAGTGAAAGAAGTTAAGTCCAGTCCGGAACAGTTCTCGGTTCTGTTCGTATCCATATATTGCACGTTCTTTGTAACTGCCACTGGCATTTTCATTACTGTTGTTACTACTTTTATTTTATTTTGTTTGTAAACAGTGACATAAAAACTCTGAAGAAATTATAGGTATAGAGATTTCAAAATTTTAATTAGAAAACAAGATATTAGAGCAAGATATAACGAAGCGGAACAAGGCAAATCTAATTTCAAGGCAACTCTAATTTCAAGGCAACGCTAATTTCAAGGCAAATCTAATTTCAAGGCAACTCTAATTTCAAGAAATATTAGTGAAATAACTTCATTACAAATATGTAATATTTGTGTTTTTCAAATTAATATGTATTAAATATATTATAATCACAATTGACTCCGATTCAGATTTGTATTTAAAAAGAACAAATTCTTGTCCCTAATTAGTATGACATTAAGTTGTTTAATATGTTACTGCATGACAGAGCAAAGTATAGCTTAAATATTACTGCATTATTATGTACTATATATAATAATATAATGCAATATAATATAACATAATACACTATAGCTTAGAATATCTTAGCATAACATAACAAAGCAATGCAATTCATATCATATCATGTCATATCATATCATATCATATCTCATATCACACTGATGCAGTGAAGGCATGAATATGCGTCCATATCTTTTAAAACATAATACATATATATATTATATTGTCATTGTTATTGTTGGTTGCAGTCACATATATCCAAATGACGCAATGACTCGTGATTGTACATTATGAATTATACTGCCGTAGCTTTAGACCTTGCAAAATAAAATGCTCGTTACATTAGCAACCCCATTAAAAAGTAAAATAAATTTTACATAAAGTTAATTTTATAAATTTAAATCAAAAAAAAATTAAAATAATGTAAATCAAGTGGCTTAAGTATTCTAAACTTTCTTTCATAGGTAGATATTCAAGCCTGAATGAGTACATAGAACATAAAATCGTTGCGGTTCTATTAATGAAAACATGGGGGCCAAGGTAATTCATTTCGTAAAGCGTCCGACTCGTAATCCAATGGTTAAAGATTTTATAACTTCGCAGGCCTCCGTGTATTGGAAATATGCTTCATTCCAATTTAGTTCGCATGATACAGCCAATAATGTCTTAAATACATTGCTGTAAACAGCCAACAACTCACCAAAACATGATATAGCCAATAATGTCTTAAAAGCATTGCTGTAAACAGCCAACAACTCACCAAAACATGATATAGCCAATAATGTCTTAAAAGCATTCTGGAAACAGCCGACAACTCACCAAAACATGATATAGGGATGATATAGCCAATAATGTCTTAAAAGCATTACTGTAAACAGCCAACAACTCACCAAAACATGATATAGCCAATAATGTCTTAAAAGCATTACTGTAAACAGCCGACAACTCACCAAAACATGATATAGGGATGATATAGCCAATAATGTCTTAAAAGCATTACTGTAAACAGCCGACAACTCACCAAAACATGAATAGCCAATGTTTTAAAAGCATTCTGGAAACAGCCAACAACTCACCAAAATATGATATAGGGATGATATAGCCAATAATGTCTTAAAAGCACTACTGTAAACAGCCGACAACTCACCAAAACATGATATAGCCAATAATGTCTTAAATGCATTCTGGAAACAGCCAACAACTCACCAAAACATGATATAGGGATGATATAGCCAATAATGTCTTAAACGCATTACTGTAAACAGCCGACAACTCACCAAAACATGATATAGCCAATAATGTCTTAAAAGTATTCAGGAAACAGCCGACAACTCAACAAAACATGATATAGGGATGATATAGCCAATAATGTCTTAAAAGCATTACTGTAAACAGCCGACAACTCACCAAACCATGACATAGCCAATAATGTCTTAAAAGCATTCTGGAAACAGCCAACAACTCACCAAAACATGATATAGGGATGATATAGCCAATAATGTCTTAAAAGCATTACTGTAAACAGCCGACAACTCACCAAAACATGATATAGCCAATAATGTCTTAAAAGCATTCTGGAAACAGCCAACAACTCACCAAAACATGATATAGGGATGATATAGCCAATAATGTCTTAAAAGCATTACTGTAAACAGCCGACAACTCACCAAAACATGATATAGCCAATAATGTCTTAAAAGCATTCTGGAAACAGGCAACAACTCAACAAAACATGATATAGGGATGATATAGCCAATAATGTCTTAAAAGCATTACTGTAAACAGCCGACAACTCACCAAAACATGATATAGCCAATAATGTCTTAAAAGCATTCTGGAAACAGCCAACAACTCACCAAAACATGATATAGGGATGATATAGCCAATAATGTCTTAAAAGCATTACTGTAAACAGCCGACAACTCACCAAAACATGATATAGCCAATAATGTCTTAAAAGTATTCTGGAAACAGCCAACAACTCACCAAAACATGATATAGCCAATAATGTCTTAAAAGCATTGCTGTAAACAGCCAACAACTCACCAAAACATGATATAGGGATGATATAGCCAATAATGTCTTAAAAGCATTCTGAAAACAGCCAACAACTCACTAAAACATGATATAGCCAATAATGTCTTAAAAGCATTGCTGTAAAGAGCCAACAACTCACCAAAACATGATATAGGGATGATATAGCCAATAATGTCTTAAAAGCATTCTGGAAACAGCCAACAACTCACCAAAACATGATATAGCCAATAATGTCTTAAAAGCATTCTGGAAACAGCCAACAACTCACCAAAACATGATATAGCCAATAATGTCTTAAAAGCATTGCTGGTAACAGCCAACAACTCACCAAAACATGATATAGGGATGATATAGCCAATAATGTCTTAAAAGCATTCTGGAAACAGGCAACAACTCACCAAAACATGATATAGGGATGATATAGCCAATAATGTCTTAAAAGCATTCTGGAAACAGCCAACAACTCACCAAAACATGATATAGCCAATAATGTCTTAAAAGCATTCTGGAAACAGCCAACAACTCACCAAAACATGATATAGCCAATAATGTCTTAAAAGCATTCTGGAAACAGGCAACAACTCACCAAAACATGATATAGGGATGATATAGCCAATAATGTCTTAAAAGCATTACTGTAAACAGCCGACAACTCACCAAAACATGATATAGCCAATAATGTCTTAAAAGCATTCTGGAAACAGGCAACAACTCAACAAAACATGATATAGGGATGATATAGCCAATAATGTCTTAAAAGCATTACTGTAAACAGCCGACAACTCACCAAAACATGATATAGCCAATAATGTCTTAAAAGCATTCTGGAAACAGCCAACAACTCACCAAAACATGATATAGGGATGATATAGCCAATAATGTCTTAAAAGCATTACTGTAAACAGCCGACAACTCACCAAAACATGATATAGCCAATAATGTCTTAAAAGCATTCTGGAAACAGGCAACAACTCAACAAAACATGATATAGGGATGATATAGCCAATAATGTCTTAAAAGCATTACTGTAAACAGCCGACAACTCACCAAAACATGATATAGCCAATAATGTCTTAAAAGCATTCTGGAAACAGGCAACAACTCACCAAAACATGATATAGGGATGATATAGCCAATAATGTCTTAAAAGCATTACTGTAAACAGCCGACAACTCACCAAAACATGATATAGCCAATAATGTCTTAAAAGTATTCTGGAAAGAGCCAACAACTCACCAAAACATGATATAGCCAATAATGTCTTAAAAGCATTGCTGTAAACAGCCAACAACTCACCAAAACATGATATAGGGATGATATAGCCAATAATGTCTTAAAAGCATTCTGAAAACAGGCAACAACTCACCAAAACATGATATAGGGATGATATAGCCAATAATGTCTTAAAAGCATTACTGTAAACAGCCGACAACTCACCAAAACATGATATAGCCAATAATGTCTTAAAAGCATTACTGTAAACAGCCGACAACTCACCAAAACATGATATAGCCAATAATGTCTTAAAAGCATTCTGGAAACAGCCAACAACTCACCAAAACATGATATAGGGATGATATAGCCAATAATGTCTTAAAAGCATTACTGTAAACAGCCGACAACTCACCAAAACATGATATAGCCAATAATGTCTTAAAAGTATTCTGGAAACAGCCAACAACTCACCAAAACATGATATAGCCAATAATGTCTTAAAAGCATTGCTGTAAACAGCCAACAACTCACCAAAACATGATATAGGGATGATATAGCCAATAATGTCTTAAAAGCATTCTGAAAACAGCCAACAACTCACTAAAACATGATATAGCCAATAATGTCTTAAAAGCATTGCTGTAAAGAGCCAACAACTCACCAAAACATGATATAGGGATGATATAGCCAATAATGTCTTAAAAGCATTCTGGAAACAGCCAACAACTCACCAAAACATGATATAGCCAATAATGTCTTAAAAGCATTGCTGGTAACAGCCAACAACTCACCAAAACATGATATAGGGATGATATAGCCAATAATATCTTAAAAGCATTCTGGAAACAGGCAACAACTCACCAAAACATGATATAGGGATGATATAGCCAATAATGTCTTAAAAGCATTCTGGAAACAGCCAACAACTCACCAAAACATGATATAGCCAATAATGTCTTAAAAGCATTCTGGAAACAGCCAACAACTCACCAAAACATGATATAGCCAATAATGTCTTAAAAGCATTCTGGAAACAGGCAACAACTCACCAAAACATGATATAGGGATGATATAGCCAATAATGTCTTAAAAGCATTACTGTAAACAGCCGACAACTCACCAAAACATGATATAGCCAATAATGTCTTAAAAGCATTCTGGAAACAGGCAACAACTCAACAAAACATGATATAGGGATGATATAGCCAATAATGTCTTAAAAGCATTACTGTAAACAGCCGACAACTCACCAAAACATGATATAGCCAATAATGTCTTAAAAGCATTCTGGAAACAGCCAACAACTCACCAAAACATGATATAGGGATGATATAGCCAATAATGTCTTAAAAGCATTACTGTAAACAGCCGACAACTCACCAAAACATGATATAGCCAATAATGTCTTAAAAGCATTCTGGAAACAGGCAACAACTCAACAAAACATGATATAGGGATGATATAGCCAATAATGTCTTAAAAGCATTACTGTAAACAGCCGACAACTCACCAAAACATGATATAGCCAATAATGTCTTAAAAGCATTCTGGAAACAGGCAACAACTCACCAAAACATGATATAGGGATGATATAGCCAATAATGTCTTAAAAGCATTACTGTAAACAGCCGACAACTCACCAAAACATGATATAGCCAATAATGTCTTAAAAGCATTCTGGAAACAGCCAACAACTCACCAAAACATGATATAGCCAATAATGTCTTAAAAGCATTGCTGTAAACAGCCAACAACTCACCAAAACATGATATAGGGATGATATAGCCAATAATGTCTTAAAAGCATTCTGAAAACAGCCAACAACTCACTAAAACATGATATAGCCAATAATGTCTTAAAAGCATTGCTGTAAAGAGCCAACAACTCACCAAAACATGATATAGGGATGATATAGCCAATAATGTCTTAAAA
Source organism: Sinohyriopsis cumingii (assembly GCA_028554795.2). Taxonomy (NCBI): domain Eukaryota; kingdom Metazoa; phylum Mollusca; class Bivalvia; order Unionida; family Unionidae; genus Sinohyriopsis; species Sinohyriopsis cumingii. The sequence goes on along the minus strand of CM068832.1, from coordinate 71,748,685 downwards.
GCATTCTGGAAACAGCCAACAACTCACCAAAACATGATATAGCCAATAATGTCTTAAAAGCATTCTGGAAACAGCCAACAACTCACCAAAACATGATATAGCCAATAATGTCTTAAAAGCATTGCTGGTAACAGCCAACAACTCACCAAAACATGATATAGGGATGATATAGCCAATAATGTCTTAAAAGCATTCTGGAAACAGCCAACAACTGACCAAAACATGATATAGGGATGATATAGCCAATAATGTCTTAAAAGCATTACTGTAAACAGCCAACAACTCACCAAAACATGATATAGGGATGATATAGCCAATAATGTCTTAAAAGCATTCTGGAAACAGCCAACAACTGACCAAAACATGATATAGGGATGATATAGCCAATAATGTCTTAAAAGCATTACTGTAAACAGCCAACAACTCACCAAAACATGATATAGGGATGATATAGCCAATAATGTCTTAAAAGCATTACTGTAAACAGCCAACAACTCACCAAAACATGATATAGGGATGATATAGCCAATAATGTCTTAAAAGCATTCTGGAAACAGCCAACAACTGACCAAAACATGATATAGGGATGATATAGCCAATAATGTCTTAAAAGCATTACTGTAAACAGCCAACAACTCACCAAAACATGATATAGGGATGATATAGCCAATAATGTCTTAAAAGCATTACTGTAAACAGCCAACAACTCACCAAAACATGATATAGGGATGATATAGCCAATAATGTCTTAAAAGCATTCTGGAAACAGGCAACAACTCACCAAAACATGATATAGGGATGATATAGCCAATAATGTCTTAAAAGCATTACTGTAAACAGCCGACAACTCACCAAAACATGATATAGCCAATAATGTCTTAAAAGTATTCTGGAAAGAGCCAACAACTCACCAAAACATGATATAGCCAATAATGTCTTAAAAGCATTGCTGTAAACAGCCAACAACTCACCAAAACATGATATAGGGATGATATAGCCAATAATGTCTTAAAAGCATTCTGAAAACAGGCAACAACTCACCAAAACATGATATAGGGATGATATAGCCAATAATGTCTTAAAAGCATTACTGTAAACAGCCGACAACTCACCAAAACATGATATAGCCAATAATGTCTTAAAAGCATTACTGTAAACAGCCGACAACTCACCAAAACATGATATAGCCAATAATGTCTTAAAAGCATTCTGGAAACAGCCAACAACTCACCAAAACATGATATAGGGATGATATAGCCAATAATGTCTTAAAAGCATTACTGTAAACAGCCGACAACTCACCAAAACATGATATAGCCAATAATGTCTTAAAAGTATTCTGGAAACAGCCAACAACTCACCAAAACATGATATAGCCAATAATGTCTTAAAAGCATTGCTGTAAACAGCCAACAACTCACCAAAACATGATATAGGGATGATATAGCCAATAATGTCTTAAAAGCATTCTGAAAACAGCCAACAACTCACTAAAACATGATATAGCCAATAATGTCTTAAAAGCATTGCTGTAAAGAGCCAACAACTCACCAAAACATGATATAGGGATGATATAGCCAATAATGTCTTAAAAGCATTCTGGAAACAGCCAACAACTCACCAAAACATGATATAGCCAATAATGTCTTAAAAGCATTGCTGGTAACAGCCAACAACTCACCAAACCATGATATAGGGATGATATAGCCAATAATGTCTTAAAAGCATTCTGGAAACAGCCAACAACTCACTAAAACATGATATAGCCAATAATGTCTTAAAAGCATTGCTGGTAACAGCCAACAACTCACCAAAACATGATATAGGGATGATATATCCAATAATGTCTTAAAAGCATTGCTGTAAACAGCCAACAACTCACCAAAACATGATATAGCCAATAATGTCTTAAAAGCATTGCTGGTAACAGCCAACAACTCACCAAAACATGATATAGCCAATAATGTCTTAAAAGCATTGCTGGTAACAGCCAACAACTCACCAAAACATGATATAGCCAATAATGTCTTAAAAGCATTGCTGGTAACAGCCAACAACTCACCAAAACATGATATAGCCAATAATGTCTTAAAAGCATTGCTGGTAACAGCCAACAACTCACCAAAACATGATATAGCCAATAATGTCTTAAAAGTATTCTGGAAACAGCCAACAACTCACCAAAACATGATATAGCCAATAATGTCTTAAAAGCATTGCTGTAAACAGCCAACAACTCACCAAAACATGATATAGGGATGATATAGCCAATAATGTCTTAAAAGCATTCTGAAAACAGCCAACAACTCACTAAAACATGATATAGCCAATAATGTCTTAAAAGCATTGCTGTAAAGAGCCAACAACTCACCAAAACATGATATAGGGATGATATAGCCAATAATGTCTTAAAAGCATTCTGGAAACAGCCAACAACTCACCAAAACCTGATATAGGGATGATATAGCCAATAATGTCTTAAATGCATTGCTGGTAACAGCCAACAACTCACCAAAACATGATATAGGGATGATATAACCAATAATGTCTTAAATGCATTCTGGAAACAGCCAACAACTCACCAAAACATGATATAGGGATGATATAGCCAATAATGTCTTAAAAGCATTACTGTAAACAGCCGACAACTCACCAAAACATGATATAGCCAATAACGTCTTAAAAGCATTCTGGAAACAGCCAACAACTCACCAAAACCTCATATAGGGATGATATAGCCAATACAGTCTTAAAAGCATTGCTGTAAACAGCCAACAACTCACCAAAACATGATATAGGGATGATATGGCCAATAATGTCTTAAAAGCATTCTGGAAACAGCCGACAACTCAACAAAACATGATATAGGGATCGTTCTGGATAGACAACTTCTTATGAGCAACGTCATTGTTCATCGGACCTCTTTATGAGTAGCTTCATTACTCATGTCATGGAATTTTCCTCACGACGCGATGAATATGACTGTTAGCTGATAAGACGACCCAGTTTTGTAGCAGCTCGAGGGATTGCATTCGAACGTGTAAACATTTTCTGATTTAATGTTTGAAAAACAAAACAAATATACATTGCAAACATGCTCTCATTTAAGTGTAACGGGTAGGACTTGGCGAGTCGGTTAGGATGACTTAAATGGTAGAGCTCCCAACGATAGTTATGGAAGTCCCGAGTTCGAGCTTAGGTCCGGTTGTGAACGTTTTCCTGCTAAGTTTGTTATCATTGATATGACTACACGTGTGCATCACCAAATGGCAAGTGATGGTGCAGTTAGGTGGAAGTTTAAACCTTGAGACACAGGTACGTATCCCAAACAAGAAGGAAGACATTGTAATGGGTACACCTAAAATTGTCGTCTCGAATGACTCAAATGGCAGAGCACCCGTCTTGAGTTAGGGAGATCCCAGTTTCAATCTCCGGTCCGGCCATGCAATTTTCCATTTATTTAAGCAGGTATGTTCACGATTTCCTAATTTCAAACATATTCGCAGTTATCAATGTTTCGGATCTGCTCCGATCCACATTTAAATTTACAATAAAGAATTTCATAGAAAGCTATTTTCAAGGATATATGTCCTTGCAAATTCAAAGGAAAATGCTACTATAAGAACGTTGACGTGGCTGTTGTTCTATTTCAGTACACACAAACTGAATTCAGTCGGCTTTATATGCGTGCATGTTGAAGGATTAACAACTCGCTAAGCCGTTAAAGAAAGTGTATTAACTAAATATGAAAAGATGTGCAGTGGTTTTGTCTTCAGAGGAAGATTTACATCTTGTGATTTAATTTTTAATAAATGCTTTTTATTAATATATAAAACTTTAACATCGTTTTTGTATTGTAACAGTTAGGTTACGCTGGTTTACAAGAGTTATACGAAGAATACAAAACAACGGAAGAACCATTTCTTCGTTCATTTGAAGCATACAATACCTATTCCACGAAGTCCAAAACCAATATATGTGCACAAGCGAAAACAAAATATATCATTTTATAATGGACTTTATATTGTTTTGTATAATTGAATTTAATTAGTAGGAACCACGTAAATAAGTTCTATTTTTATTTAAAATTATTGGTTTTTGTGGAGGTCATCTAGTTTAAGATGCAAACACTTTTTGTAAAAAAAACAAATTTCTTAGAGTAAAATGATTGGTTTTTGTCAGGGCCACAATAGGTGTACATGATCTTCAACAAGTACGTAATTTCGCCGAGGTTCTGGAACATGGTCATATGACCCTCTTTCTGCGTTTTAGAATTCGATATAACCTTTGTTTTGGAGAGATATTCTCAGTAGCAACTGGGCGTTTTCTTACACTGGAAGTTGTTGTGCTATTTGGAGCTAATTAAAATTACTTAAATTCAAAATGATTAACTCTTTTTTCCTGGAAAATACGTGTGCTCATGTGCGATTCTTAAACAAAGACAGTTCTTATAAAATATTGATTCAGATTTCCAAAACCGGAGTGATAATTCTTGTTTCTACAAGGAATTGTAGACTTCAAAACTACAGGTTACAGAATACGTCATTGTCTTCCATCTTGGAAACTTCGTCGGGATTCGAACTTGAAATCAGTAGAACATTTTCTTATTAGGACTACTAAAATTGTATTCGTGGATTATTCTTGGATGATTTTCAGATTTGTGTCTTTAAATCTAAAGTTTACATTTTGTCATTTTTACAGCATTTTTCCAGGAGAAATAATTATTATATTTTTTTAAAGCTTGTTATTTTCACTCTTTCTTGTAATAGTGTTTATTTGAGCCTAAAGACGTAACCATATGTGGTATAATATCTTGATGCAATTCAGGAAAATAGCATCCTTTTTGCACCGAATGTTTGATACAATCTGACGATTTGCAAGATTTTCGCACAGACGAGGAAACTAATACTACTTAGAATACGTGGTCGATCCAAACCAAAACGTAAAATAAGAAAATACTGTTTCTGTGTAATCTGGTATTTAATAAAGAATCCCAACAAGCCTGCCAACAAATCAGTTTGCCATATCTTTAGTAAGACTCGTTTTGAGCATTATAATTATTTGAATACACATTAACTATACTCTAGTACGATGAAAATCATACAAAGCCACACGATAGGTCTAGACGAACGCGGCTGGCTTCAAGGATTCTATGAAGAAGATGGGCTTTTAAAAGTTCACACATAAATATCAGATGATATATTCCTGAGTTAACGTGCATTTAAAAACTAAAGTACCAGTGGTTCTTCTTCTCTTCTTGAATCTGATGACAAAAATAGATAAATCAAGCTGTCCCTATTAGTTCCCCTTATTATTTGTGACATCCTCCATAAATGTTTCATCATCAAATCTGATCATATGCACATGTTTCAGAATTATTCGAGAAACTTACATCTGTCTGTTTCAAATCAAAGAAGATTTTGCAAACCTTTGAGGCTTATATTTGTCACGACTTTCGATTTCACACTATGTTTGGGTTATAAGAGTCCTGCTGTCCGATCTGGGTACATTTTATTTAAAACAAATAAACAAAAATAAAATTAAAACACCTAATAACCTGAACAGAAAGTCATGAATATTTGCAGACAGATTCAATTGCGAAATAAGGTGAAAATGGCTCTAAAATAAAACGTTTATTGTCTTATTTTTCCATTAAAAGTAATCTTTGATGTGGGAGGTCGTGGGTTTAAACCTCGGCCAAGTTTTGCCAAAGACTTATCAAAATCCATCTAACTACTACTAGGCGTTCAGAATTAATAGGTCAGTGTTAGGACTGGTCGGTCAGGTGTCAGGATAATGTAACTAGATGGGACATGATGTCTGAGGCATGATGCGCCAATGCATGACATCGCTATAAACTCCCACACCGTCGATATCTTAGCGATATGAGTGAACAATCATTAAAGCTATGTTAAAGATCCAATTCACACACACACACACACACACACACACACACACACACACACACAAACACACACATTCATTTTGAGCACAAGGAGTCTGAGACATTGAATTATTGTTTTTAATTTATATAAGCTCCCCTTCTTTTCCTCGCCTCTTTATCTCTTGATTTACACATATTTAATATTATCCTTTGCATTCGTGTTCTTCCTTTATACTTGTAAGATGGAGCTTTTATTATTTGTTTGCGTTAATTCACCGTGTTCCTGATCCACGTATAAGTATATAAAAGTACTAATATCTCTTTCGACTTTTCATGTATCTAATTCTGTATCTGGGTTAAAGCTGCTGCCAAGTTCTAAGAGGTTACATCCCGATCTAATATACTTTAATTACCACATAAATACGCTTTTACGCTAGAATGCGACCAAGCACTTCATAAATGTACATAATGAATAATTTACGACTCGCTTGCTCCCATTAGAAAGCAGATGTGGTCCGATATAGAACTCTTTTTGATGGCGGTGATGCATGATGTATATTTCACAATATAGGATGGTTTCATCACATACCTATGCGTTCAGTCCTTGTGACTTGACGGAAGCATTAGCTTTATTATTAACAGGAGATATATAGTTTAACATAGTTCTTGTGCTAAATATATCAGTAATATTAGGTCAGGCTGAAAAGAAATTTCACGTCCACTTTTAATGTACACCACATGCACTAAAATGTCTGATTTGCATGTACATCAATGGTTGTCAATCAAGAAAATCTCACATTTCACTCAGATATGTGCAACAGGTATATATATATAATGTTCCACTAAACTAGACAAATACTTCATATTATCGAGCTTTCCTTCTTTAAGTTTCAAATTCTGTAGACAGTATATGATTTTAGTTTTCGTATAAACCTCCCAGTTCTGTCGTCTAACAGGATTCATTCGACTTCCAGCTTTTTTTATACCTGTTACAGAGAATATGGTTAGCACGAGAGTTATATGATCTGTAACTTTTGTATCTTCCAATCTGAAGACGCAGTTATTTTTTCTAATGAAAACGCGGTCAGTTTATTACTGTTTGAATCCAACCGTGTATGGCCTGCTTCTTATGCTCAGACAATTATACAAATATGATTACAACTGTCGAAAGGCTCGAGAGCCTTTCAATGTATCAAGAATTATTTGTACTTCTGATGAAGATTCTTCGTCCAACTATTGGACGTACTTCTCCAAAAATGCATATTCAGAGTAGTTTTAATTTTCCTGCGACATTCAACTATGAACTAAAAACCTGGATGATATTTACTGCATTTTTTAGAGTCTTCAAATTGATTTTAGATATGACTTTGAACATATTTCCAGATCTCTAAGGTCTCGAGAATATTAATTTTGACTCTCCAGTGACCTAGAGCTGAGAAAATGGGGCACGAATAGCAGATGTGGCGCACTTGTAAGTTACTCTTTTCTGCTTGTAAAATTTCGCAAGGTTTCCACGATAATCTAATGATAGATATATAACACCGATGTTAGATTTCATCGATGGTATTGAAATAATGTCTCACCTGTCCATGGCATTCAAAATGGAACTAGAAATAAAAGAATCTATTAATATATAGATGTATACACTTATACTTCTCTTTCCCTCTTTTTTGTATATATATATATATATATATATATATATATATATATATATATATATATGTATGATCTTTGCTACAGACATGACCTTTGAAATTGATATTCACCTTTCATTTCTAAATCAACTTGGATTAAATTTCATCCTTATTTCTGATACAAATCAACAGATATGGCAGATACTAGAAAGTGTGTGTGTGTTTGTGTGTGTGTGTGATTTGGATTTTAAACGTAGCTTTAACACCTTTTCAGTCATATCGATACGATGTCTGCAATGTGGCAGTTTATAGTGATGTCTAGCACTGGGGCATCATGCCGCAGATATGTAGCCAACTAGGCCAACGGAGCGGTCACTAGAACGTGTAATTGACATATCATAGGTAAATTAATATCTAGTGTATATTACCTTCACAAAAAGTTAACAAGGTCCAACAAATTTTAAAATTAGATGGTGCCCCAGTGGACTACCAGGAAAAGAACACGATAGCCCAATTTTAAATCTGCTAGTACAAGAAAGTCATAAAGGCACCTAACTATGAATATAAGATGTTCAAGAGTATATATTTATATCTTTATATCTCGATAAGAATTTTCATTTCTAGGCAGGTATTTGCTTTTTAGTAAAAAAGTCAAATGCGATGAAATATAGACCTTTTCATTTTACCATACACTAGTGCATAATGGCTCATATAATTCAGTGTATGGTATCACCGACTAGCACTGATTCAATTGGACCCTGTATTTCGTGTATATAATAGTTTGGAAGCTATTAACGCAACCTATGGACACGCGATTTTTGCTTTAGTAATACAGCAATAATACCTCCCTGAAGACATACTCAAATGTATTTTGAAGAAAAGAAGGAAACCTGCATGGAATCGAAAGATCCGTTGCATAATTCAATCAAAGTAAAAGCCATGATCTTCATTATCTTATTATCGTATCTTATTTAATCCGATATATTTGGTTGATAATTAAGTTCTTCGACCTCATAAGAACATGAACAATAGTATCGACCACCACAATTTTCAAACAGAAACCGCACTGGAACTCTTTCTAATGAAAGAAAATATCAATCGGTGATCATGGATATGTAAATATCAATTACGCACATGACTCTCACATCGATATACACAGACCTACGCATTCTCTCTCATATTTATATGTGTATATTCATTTGGAGAAACATAATGTACATACTTACAGAGAAACCAAGTGAATCGCCAAATGTCATCGTACCCAAGCAGATATTTGACACTTTCAAACCAGAGCGTCCCACAAACTTATATCCTTCAGCCATGGGTTTAGTAGAGTTTATTGATCACGCGTTTTCTTGTAGCTGTATGATCATCCTGGGTTTGAGTTTTTGTAGGAATATGCGTTATACTTGCTGAATAAGACACGTTTGCACCTCATTGACCTTTCCGGTAACAAGCCACGTAAACACACACTCTCTCTCTCTGTCTGTGTCTGTCTCTCTCTCTCTCTCATTTGAGTTTTCCGAGAGTTCGGTTCTCTAAGCTGATTTGTGACAAGCATTATTTATATATGCACACATTCATATAAAGTCTAATCCAAGATCATCCAAGACATGACCCACTTCGGTCAATAGTACAGAAGTAGTATGAGCAGTCATGCGTAAGATGTATCCGCTGTATAAGACCACTTACTACAAGAGGTAGTTTTACATTTTTCAACGGCTGGCTGAAGCATTTATCAGCATTCGATGCGAATTTGCAATTGGGTCGTTTAATTTTGGGGCTTTATATTCAATTTAACGGACACCAGAAAGCACCGTGTAAGGATAACAAGGTTGGTAATAGTTTTTCTTTCACTAAATGATGCTCATTTTCCCAGATGTTATCCATGGTATGGAAATTGTATTGGCGCATTAAAATGTAAATTTACAATAGAACCAAATGGAGTAAAGAACTCATTAACACGTTAATTGTACATTTCGGTATCATGCAGAAGAATGCTATGATTTTAAAGAAATTACACCATATTGCAGAAGATCATATCCACTACCTTAAATGCTTAATCGGACATCTATAACTTATAAAACAATCACTGAACAAGTCCACATAATAAATCAGAGAACTAACAATAGATTAGTACCCCTTAAATTATATCTATCTATCTATCTATCTATCTATCTATCTATCTATCTATATATATATATATATATATATATATATATATATATATATATATATATATATATATATATATATATATATATATATATATATATATAAGAAACTCGGTGAATAAAATATAAGAGTGTAAAATCTGTCAGGGAATCTATGCGAGCGGAGTAAATGAAACCCTTGTAACCATGGTAACAGAGTTAAGATTTACATTCTTCATACATTTAGCAATGAACACGTCCTTTACAAGGCATGAAGATGATGCACCTTTAAAACATGTATTCGCCTCAGAATTGAAATGAAAAAACACTGTTCATCATAAAAAATATGCGGACTCCTTTGCATCATTCTTTGTTCTAAAATGTTTGTTCAATTCTTATCGCAAAGTTCTGGAAATAATCAATGTCTTTGGATATGTTGTTATGTATATTTGATTTAATTATATCTGATTTAATAATTTCTAAGTTCTAAAATCCTTTTTATGTTTATAATTTCATTATATGCCAAAATAATGTTTGCTAGGAACTCATACTTTTTATAGAAAATAGTTTGACCTTGACAGTTCATTTTAATAAACACCAATGTTGACCTAGATCCTGACCTTCATTCAAAATTAGTATCAGCCATGTAAATAAGTTCTATGTTTAATTTTAAGTGATTCTTTCTTGCAGAGGTCATGATGGGAGTGCGTGGTTTAAGATGTAAACATTTTTAAAATTTTATTCCTTAGAATAAAATGATTGGTTTTCGTCAGGGTCATGTTAAGTGTGCGTGATATAAACACGATCAAGTGACCCCCCGCCCTTTCGATTTAGCAACTTGGAGATTTTCGACACTACGGTTTAGAATACGATATAACCTTTGTTTTGGAAAAATAGTCTCGGTTGCGCTCTTACACTAGAAAATTACTGTTGTGCCGTTTCGAGTTATTTCAAATTATTTGCATTCAAAAGGACTAATAATTTTTTTCCGGAAAATACGTGACCCCATATGAAATTCTTGAACAAAGACAGCTCTTATAACAATTTATTTGGATTTTCAAAACCGGAGTGATATTTCTTGTTTCTACAAGGAATTGATGACTTCAACACACCACCAGCATACGTCATCGTTTTCCATCTTGGAAACTTCGTCGGGATTCGAACTTGAAATCAGTAGAACTTTTGTTAATAGGACTACTAAAATTTTATTCGTGGAATATTCTTAGATGATTTTCGGATTTGAATCTTTAAATCGTAAATTTACATTTTGTCATTTTTACAGCATTTTTCCAGGAGAAATAATTATTATATTTTTTTAAAGCTTGTTGTTTTCACTCTTTCATGTGATAGTGTTTATTTGAGCCTAAACACGTAACAATATGTGGTATAATATATTGGTGCAATCCATGAAAATAGCATCCTTTTTTTTACCGAATGTTTGATACGATCTGACGATTTGCAAGATTTTCGCACCGACAAGAAAACTAATACTACCTAGAATACGTGGTCGATCCAAACCAAAACGTAAAATAAGAAAATATTGTTTCTGTGTAATTTGGTATTTAATAAAGAATGCCGACAAGCCTGTCAACCAAAAAGTTTGTCATAACTTTAGTAATACTCGTTTTGAACATTATAATTATTTGCATAGACATGAAGTATACCCTAGTAAGATGAAAATCATACAAAGCCACATGATATGTCTGAACGAACGCGGCCGGCTTCAAGGACTTTTATGAAGAAGATGGGCTTTTAAAAGTTCACACATACATATCATATGTGTTCGACATATATTAGCGTGAGGAGTCTACGCATGCTAGACATATTCAATCACTTACAGTCAATTCCAGTAGACTAATGCAATGCCGGAAATAGGTTATGTCTAAAACTAAGTTATACGGTTCTTAAAAAAATGCTTGATACTAGATTGGCTTCTTTCTAAGGATACATTTCTCAGTTAACATGCATTTAAAAATTAAAGTCCCAGTGGTTTTTCTTCTCTTTTTGAATAACATGACCAAAAGAAAATCAAGCAATCCGTATTAGTTCCCCTTATTCTTTGTGACATCCTCCATAAATGTTTCATCATCGAATCTGATCATATGGCTATGTTTAAGAATTATTCGAGGAACTTACATCCGTCTGTCTCAAATCAATAAAAATCCTACTAACTACTACTAGGCGTTCAGAATTAAGAGGTTTGTGTTAGGACTGGTCGGCCAGGTGTCAGGATAATGTAACTGAGGCATGATGCGCCAATGCATGACATCGCTATAAACTGCCACACCGTAGATATCTTAGCGATATGAGTGAACAATTTTAAAAGCTATGTTAAAAATCCAATTCACACACACACACACACACACACACACACACACACCACACACACACACACACACACATTCATTTTGAGCACAAGCAGGCCGAGACATTGCATTATTGCTTTTAATTTTTATAAGCTCCCCTTCTTTTCCACGCCTTTTTATCCCTCGATTTGCACGTATTTAATATTATCCGTTGTACCCGTGTTTTTCCTTTATACTTGTAAAATCGAGCTTTTATTATTTATTTGCACTAATTAACCGTGTTCCTCATCCACGTATAAGTATATAAAAGTACTAATATCTCTTTCGGCTTTTCATGTATCTAATTCTGTATCTGGGTTAAAGCTGCTGCCAAGTTCTGAGAGCTTACATCCCGATCGTATGTACTTTAAATACCACCTAAATAAGCTTGTACACTAGAGTGCGATCAAGCACTTCATAAATGTACATACTGAATAATTTACGGTTTCTTGCTCCCATTAGAAAGCAGATGTGGTCCGATAGAGAACTCTTTTTGATGGCGGTTGTGCATGACGTATATTTCGACATAGAGGATGGTTTCATCATATACTGATGCGCTCAGTCCTTGTGACTTAACAGAAGCATTAGCTTTATTGTTAACAGCAGATGTACAGTTTAACATAGTTCTTGTGCTAAATATATAAGCAATATTAGGTCAGGCAGAAAAGAAATTTCGTGTCCACTTTTCATATATACCACATGCGCTAAAATTTCTGATCTGCATGTACATCAATGGTTGTCAATTAAGAAAATCTCACATTTCACTCAGATATGTTCAACAGGTCTGTTATATATATATATATATATATATATATATATATATATATATATATATATATATATATAATATTCCACTATATCGACATACGAATTAGACAAATAAATACTTTATACTATCGAGCTTTTTTTCTTTAAATTTCAAATTCTGTAGAAAGTATATGATGTTAGTGTTCTTATAAACCTCCCAGTTCTGTCATCGTAACAGGATTCATTCGATTTCCTTCTTCCATTTCTGAGACCTGTTACAGAGAATATAGTTAGTAATAGAATGATATGATCTATAACTTTTGTATCTTCCAATCTGAAGACGCAATTATTTTTCATAATGAAAAAGCAGTCAATTTTAATTCGACTATTACTGTTTGAATCCAACCGTGTATGGCCTGCTTGTTTTGCTCAGACAATTTTACAAATATGATTACAATTGTCGAAAGGCTCGAGAGCTTTTCAATCAATCAAGAATTTTTTGAAACTTCGGATGACGATTTTTCGTCCAACTATTACACGTAACTGTCCAAAAGATATATTTGATCGCGACCCTAAAACTCCATTGATTTCGTTTATTTTGTATCTTTTAAATATCTTCTCGGACCTGCAAGTATAACTTCTTAGGTATGGTTCTGACCTCGAACCTAAGGGCAAAAATCCAGCTAGCGAATACTCTTCTGTTGAATGGTGATATTCCTATAGAAACCAACAACATTTCAATTAATATCTGTGTAAATGTTTGGGGTGCATAGGCAGAGTAGTTTTAATTTTCCTAGGACATTCAACTATGAACTAAAAACCTGGACGATATTTATTGCATATTTTAGGGTCTTCAAATTGATTATAGATATGACCTTGAACATATTTCCAGGAGATCTCTAAGGTCTCGAGAATATTAATTTTGACTCTCCAGTGACCTAAAGCTGAGAAAATGGGGCACGAATAGCAGATGTGGCGCACTTGTTAGTTACTCTTTTCTGCTTGTAAAATTTCGCAAGGTTTCCACGACAATTTAATGATAGGTATATCATACCGATGTTAGATTTCATCGATGGTATTGAAATAATGTCTCACCTGTCCATGGCATTCAAAATGGAACTAGAAATAAAAGAATCTATTAATATATAGACGTATACACTTATACTTTATATATATATATATATATATATATATATATATATATATATATATATATATATATATATATATGACCTTTGCTACAGACATGACCTTTGAAATTGATATTCACCTTTCATTTCTAAATCAACTTGGATTAAATTTCATCCTTATTTCTGATACAAATCAACAGATATGGCAGATACTAGAAAGTGTGTGTGTGTTTGTGTGTGTGTGTGATTTGGATTTTAAACGTAGCTTTAACACCTTTTCAGTCATATCGATACGATGTCTGCAATGTGGCAGTTTATAGTGATGTCTAGCACTGGGGCATCATGCCGCAGATATGTAGCCAACTAGGCCAACGGAGCGGTCACTAGAACGTGTAATTGACATATCATAGGTAAATTAATATCTAGTGTATATTACCTTCACAAAAAGTTAACAAGGTCCAACAAATTTTAAAATTAGATGGTGCCCCAGTGGACTACCAGGAAAAGAACACGATAGCCCAATTTTAAATCTGCTGGTACAAGAAAGTCATAAAGGCACCTAACTATGAATATAAGATGTTCAAGAGTATATATTTATATCTTTATATCTCGATAAGAATTTTCATCTCTAGGCAGGTATTTGCTTTTTAGTAAGAAAACCAAATGCGATGAAATATAGACCTTTTCATTTTACCATACACTAGTGCATAATGGCTCATATAATTCAGTGTATGGTATCACCGACTAGCACTGATTCAATTGGACCCTGTATTTCGTGTATATAATAGTTTGGAAGATATTAACGCAACCTATGGACACGCGATTTTTCCTTTAGTAATACAGCAATAATATCTCCCTGAAGACATACTCAAATGTATTTTGAAGAAAAGAAGAAAACCTGCATGGAATCGAAAGATCCGTTGCATAATTCAATCAAAGTTCTCTGTAGAAGTCATGTAAAAGCCATGATCTTCATTATCTTATTATCGTATCTTATTTAATCCGATATATTTGGTTGATAATTAAGTTCTTCGCCCTCATAAGAACATGAACAATAGTATCGACCACCACAATTTTCAAACAGAAACCGCACTGGAACTCTTTCTAATGAAAGAAAATATCAATCGGTGATCATGGATATGTAAATATCAATTACGCACATGACTCTCACATCGATATACACAGACCCACGCATTCTCTCTCATATTTATACATGTATATTCATTTGGAGAAACATAATGTACATACTTACAGAGAAACCAAGTGAATCGCCAAATGTCATCGTACCCAAGCAGATATTTGACACTTTCAAACCAGAGCGTCCCACAAACTTATATCCTTCAGCCATGGGTTTAGTAGAGTTTATTGATCACGCGTTTTCTTGTAGCTGTATGATCATCCTGGGTTTGAGTTTTTGTAGGAATATGCGTTATACTTGCTGAATAAGACACGTTTGCACCTCATTGACCTTTCCGGTAACAAGCCAGTAAACACACACACTCTCTCTCTGTCTATGTCTGTCTCTCTCTCTCTCTCATTTGAGTTTTCCGAGAGTTCGGTTCTCTAAGCTGATTTGTGACAAGCATTATATATATATATATACACACATTCATATAAAGTCTAATCCAAGATCATCCAAGACATGACCCACTTCGGTCAATAGTACAGAAGTAGTATGAGCAGTCATGCGTAAGATGTATCCGCTGTATAAGACCACTTACTACAAGAGGTAGTTTTACATTTTTCAACGGCTGGCTGAAGCATTTATCAGCATTCGATGCGAATTTGCAATTGGGTCGTTTAATTTTGGGGCTTTATATTCAATTTAACGGACACCAGAAAGCACCGTGTAAGGATAACAAGGTTGGTAATAGTTTTTCTTTCACTAAATGATGCTCATTTTCCCAGATGTTATCCATGGTATGGAAATTGTATTGGCGCATTAAAATGTAAATTTACAATAGAACCAAATGGAGTAAAGAACCCATTAACACGTTAATTGTAAATTTCGGTATCATGCAGAAGAATGCTATGATTTTAAAGAAATTACACCATATTGCAGAAGATCATATCCACTACCTTAAATGCTTAATCGGACATCTATAACTTATAAAACAATCACTGAACAAGTCCACATAATAAATCAGAGAACTAACAATAGATTAGTACCCCTTAAATTATATATATATATATATATATATATATATATATATATATATATATATATATATATATATATAAGAAACTCGGTGAATAAAATATAAGAGTGTAAATCTGTCAGGGAATCTATGCGAGCGGAGTAAATGAAACCCTTGTAACCATGGTAACAGAGTTAAGATTTACATTCTTCATACATTTAGCAATGAACACGTCCTTTACAAGGCATGAAGATGATGCACCTTTAAAACATGTATTCGCCTCAGAAATGAAATGAAAAAACACTGTTCATCATAAAAAATATGCGGACTCCTTTGCATCATTCTTTGTTCTAAAACGTTTGTTCAATTCTTATCGCAAAGTTCTGGAAATAATCAATGTCTATGGATATGTTGTTATGTATATTTGATTTAATTATATCTGATTTAATAATTTCTAAGTTCTAAAATCCTTTTTATGTTTATAATTTCATTATATGCCAAAATAATGTTTGCTAGGAACTCATACTTTTTATAGAAAATAGTTTGACCTTGACAGTTCATTTTAATAAACACCAATGTTGACCTAGATCCTGACCTTCATTCAAAATTAGTATCAGCCACGTAAATAAGTTCTATGTTTAATTTTAAGTGATTCTTTCTTGCAGAGGTCATGATGGGAGTGCGTGGTTTAAGATGTAAACATTTTTAAAATTTTATTCCTTAGAGTAAAATGATTGGTTTTCGTCATGGTCATGTTAGGCGTACGTGATATAAACACGATCAAGTGACCCCCCTTTCGTTTTCGCAACTTGGAGATTTTCGAAACTACGGTTTAGAATATGATATAACCTTTGTTTTGGAAAAATAGTCTCGGTTGCGCTCTTACACTAGAAAATTACTGTTGTGCCGTTTCGAGTTATTTCAAATTATTTGCATTCAAAAGGATTAATTCTTTTATCCTGGAAAATACGTGACTTCATATGAAATTCTTGAACAAAGACAGCTCTTATAACAATTTATTTGGAGTTTCAAAACAGGAGTGATGTTTCTTGTTTCTACAAGGAATTGACGACTTCAACACACTACAGGCATACGTTATCGTTTTCCATCTTGGAAACTTCGTCGGGATTCGAACTTAAAATCAGTAGAACTTTTGTTAATAGGACTACTAAAATTTTATTCGTGGAATATTCTTAGATGATTTTCGGATTTGATTCTTTAAATCGTAAATTTACATTTTATCATTTTTACAGCATTTTTCCAGGAGAAATAATTATTATATTTTTTAAAGTTTGTTGTTTTCACGCTTTCTTGTGATAGTGTTTATTTTAGCCTCAACACATAACAATATGTGGTATAATATATTGGTGCAATCCATGAAAATAGCATCTTTTTTTGCACCGAATGCTTGATACAATCTGACGATTTGCAAGATTTTCGCACCGACAAGAAGACTAATACTACCTAGAATACGTGGTCGATCCAAACCAAAACGTAAAATAAGAAAATATTGTTTCTGTGTAATCTGGTATTTAATAAAGAATACCGACAAGCCTGTCAACCAATCATATCTTTAGTAAGCCGCGTTTTGAGCATTATAATTATTTGCATAGACATGAACTATACCCTAGTACGATGAAAATCATACAAAGCAACATGATATGTCTGGACCAACGCTGCCGGCTTCAAGGACTTCTATGAGGAAGATGGGCTTTTAAAAGTTCACACATACATATCAAATGTGTTCGACATATATTAGCGTGAGGAGTCTACGCATGCTAGACATATTCAGTCACTTACAGTCAATTCCAGTAGACTAACTGCAATGCCGGAAATTAGGTTATGTCTAAAACTAAGTGATACGGTTCTTTAAAAAAATGCTTGATACTAGATTGGCATGTCTAAAACGTGCCCGCTTCTTTCCAAGGATACATTCCTCAGTTAACATGCATTTACAAATTAAAGTCCCAGTGGTTCTTCTTCTCTTTTTGAATAACATGACCAAACAAAATCAAACTATCCCTATTAGTTCCCCTTATTGTTTGTGACAACCTCCATAAATGTTTCGTCATCAAATCTGATCATATGGTCATGTTTAAGAATTATTCGAGGAACTTACATCCGTCTGTCTCAAATCAATGAAAATCCTACTAACTACTACTAGGCGTTCAGAATTAAGAGGTTTGTGTTAGGACTGGTCGGTCAGGTGTCAGGATAATGTAACTAGATGGGACATGATGTCTGAGGCATGATGCGCCAATGCATGACATCGCTATAAACTGCCACACCGTAGATATCTTAGCGATATGAGTGAACAATCTTAAAAGCTATGTTAAAAATCCAATTCACGCACACACACACACACACACAGACACTCACAGACACATACACATTCATTTGAGCACAAGGAGGCTGAGACATTGCATTATTGTTTTTAATTTATATAAGCTCCCCTTGTTTTCCACGTCTTTTTATCTCTTGATTTGCACATATTTAATATTATCCTTTGTACTCGTGTTCTTCCTTTATACTTGTAAGATGGAGCTTTTATTATTTATTTGCATTAATTCACCGTGTTCCTGATCCACATATAAGTATATATAAGTACTAATATCTCTTTCGGCTTTTCATGTATCTAATTCTGTATCTGGGTTAAAGCTGCTGCCAAGTTCTGAGAGCTTACATCCCAATCGTATGTACTTTAATTACCACCTAAATACGCTTGTACACTAGAATGCGATCAAGCACTTCATAAATGTACATACTGAATAATTTACGGCTTCTTGCTCCCATTAGAAAGCAGATGTGGTCCGATAGAGAACTCTTTTTGACGGCGTTTGTACATGACGTATTTTTCGCCATAGAGGATGGTTTCATCACATACCGATGCGTTGAGTCCTTGTGACTTCACGGAAGCATTGGCTTTATTATTAACAGCAGATGTATAGTTTAACATAGTTCTTGTGCTAAATATATCAGTAATAATAGGTCAGGCACAAAATAAATTTCATGTCCACTTTTCATATACAACACATGCGCTAAACTTTCTTATCTGCATGTAGATCAACGGTTGTCAATTAAGAAAATCTCACATTTCACTCAGATATGTTCAACAGGTTTGTTATATATATATATATATATATATATATATATATATATATATATATATATATATATATATATATATATATATATATAATTTTCCACTATATCGACATACGAATTAGACAAATAAATACTTCATACTATTGAGTTTTCTTTCTTCAAATTTTAAATTTTATAGAAAGTATATGATGTTAGTGTTCTTATAAACCTCCCAGTTCAGTCGTCGAAACAGGATTCATTCGGTTTCCTGCTTCCATTTCTGAAACCTGTTACAGAGAATATAGTTAGTACGAGAACTATATGATCTGTAACTTTTGTATCTTCCAATCTGAAGACGCAATTATTTTTTATAATGAAAAAGCAGTCAATTTTTATTCGAATATTACTGTTTGAATCTAACCGTGTATAACCTGCTTCTTTTGCTCGGACAGTTTTACAAATATGATTACAACTCTCGAAACGCTCGAGAGCTTTTCAATCTATCAAGAAATTTTTGTTCTTCGGATGACGATTTTTCTTCCAACTATTGCACGTAACTTTCGAAAACATATATTTGATCGCGACACTAAAACTCCATTGATTTCGTTTCTTTTGTATCTTTTAAATATCTTTTCGGACCTGCAAGTATAACTTCCTAGGTATGGTTATGACCTTGAACCGAAAGGCAAAGGTCCAGCTAGGGAATACTCTTCTGTTGAATGGTGATATTCCTATAGAAACCAAGAACATTTCAATTAATATGTGTAAACGTTTGGGGTGCATAGACAGAGTAGTTTTAATTTTCCTGCGACATTCAACTATGAACTAAAAACCTGGACGATATTTACTGCATACTTTAGAGTCTTCAAATTGAGTTTAGATATGACTTTGAACATATTTCCAGGAGATCTCTAAGGTCTCGAGAATATTAATTTTGACTCTCCAGTGACCTAGAGCTGAGAAAACGGGGCACGAAAAGCGCATGTTGCGCAATGTAAGTCTCTTTGTTGTGCTTGTAAAATTTCGCAATGTTTCCACGACAATTTAATGATAGGTATATAATACCGATGTTATAGTTCATCGATGGCATTGAAATAATGCATCACTTGTTCATGACATTGAAAATGGAACTAGAAATAAACGAATCTACTAATCTATAGACTGATACACTTAAACTTCATACATTTAGCAATGAATGCATCAAGATGATGCACCTTTCAACATGTTTTCGCCTCAGAAATGAAATGAAAACACGCTGTTCATCAAAAAACTAAGCGGATCCTTTTGCATCATTTCTTATTCTATTACGTTTGTTCAATTCTTATCGCAAAGCTCTGGATATAATCAATGTCTACGGATATGTTGTTATGTAAATTTTTGATTTAATTATATCTGATCTAATTATTTGTTAGTCTTAAAATCCTTTTTATGTTGATAATTTCATTATATGCGAAAATAATGTTTGCTTGGAACTCATGCCTTTTCCAGAAAATAGTTTGACGTTGACTGTTTATTTTAATAAACACCAATATTGACCTACTTACTGACCTTGATTCAAAATTAGTATCAGCCACGTAAATAACTTCTATGTTTTTTTTAAAGTGATTGGTTGCTGTCGAGGTCATGATAAGACTGCGTTGTTTTGAAATGTAAACATTTTTTTAAAAAAAACTTTATTTCTTATAATAAAATGATTGGTTTTCGTCAGAGTCATGTAAGACGTGTGTGATATAAAAACGATCACGTGACCCCCTTTCGATTTCGCAACTTGGTGATTTTTTAAACTACGGTTTGGAATACGATATAACCTTTGTTTTGGAAAAATAGTCTCGGTTGGGCTCTTACACTAGGAATTGACTGTTATGCCGTTTTGAGTTATTTCAAATTATTTGGATTCAAAAGAATTAATTCTTTTTTCCTGGAAAATACGTGTGCTCATATGCAACTCTTTAACAATGACAGCTCTTATAACAATTTATTTGGATTTCCAAAACCGGAGTGATATTTCTTGTTTTTGCAAGGATCTGTAGACTTTAACACACTACATATTACATCATACGTTTTCTTCCATCTTGGATTCTTTGTCGGGACTCTAACCTGAAATCATGAGAACATTTTATTATCAGGATTTCTAAAATTTTGTTCGTGTATTATTCTTGGATTACTTTTGGATTTGATTCCTAAAACCGTAAGTTCATATTTTTTCTTCATTTTTTTTAGAATTTTTCCAGGGATATAAATTATTATATTTTGCAACGCTTGTTGTTTTCGTTCTTTCTTGTGTTACAGTTTATTCAAGCCTAAACACACGACAATATAAATTTGTAAAGAAGCGTTGTTACCTAATGACGCCACTGAATGGAACCACCTTTTTATTAAAGATTTAAAGAAATGGCAGCAAAACCCAAATGTTTGTTTTCACATACAACGTTTAATATTAATATTAGATACTCAGTCACAGAAATAATATTAGGTATTCAGTCACAAACATATTAATATTAGATACTCAGTTACACAACACGTATTAGGTACAAAGTCACACAAAATATAATACTAAATACTCAGTCACATAACATTAATATTGGGTAGTCAGTCAAACAAAATTAATATTAGGTACTCAGTCACGGACAATTAATATTAGGTACTCAGTCGCACAAAAACAAGTTATAATTTATTTGATTGGAAATCGTATCGCTAACAAAACTATTACGGCTCTATTTTTTATGCAGTCAGTATAAACCGACACAATGAATTACAACATGCATTCTAGATAAGTAAGAAAACTGGCTGACTTCTATCATAATTTTTTTTCAACAATTCTTTTTTTCAGCCTAAGGTATGACAGCCAATCTTTGCAGTGTTCTTTACCAGAAGCTGGATATTCGTCTGGTAAAATTCTGTAATTTCTTATGTATTTTGTCTCATCACCATCTATATATCTCTGCCAAAAGCGTTTTAATGACACTGACTTAATGACTTTTATTTATCGGGGCTGGTGTGTCTCTAAGATTCAAGTTTTGAGTTTTGCTATATGTTTGCCTTCTAGCAAAATTAACGAACGGCGACCTTATAACAAAAATGATCCTTGTTTCAGTTCCTTCTCAAAAGTCGAATCAGAGAGAATATATATATATATATATATATATATATATATATATATATATATATATATATATATATATATATATATATATATATATATATGGTATATGTGAATACATATTGTTAAATTAAGAAACACTTGAAATGAAAAATAAATTGCTGATATTGAATCCGCTTTATTAATGTTTTGTATTGTAATTTCTACTTCTTTGATAACCAACCCAATATAATATAATTTCTTACAAAAACTAGCTATATTCCATTTCAATCCCTTCATGTGAAAGCATCTCTTACCTGCTTTTAATGTGCGGATGGTAATAATTATCATTTACAAATATCAGTAACTTACGCGACAATTAATGAATTTTGTTTTTAAATTCAGGAAGAAAAACCTGTGCCTGAACCCGGAAAAGACGGTACACACACACACACACACATACGCACGCAAGCACATACACACACATACATGCATAGATACATGCATACATACATACGCACGCACGCACGCACATACATACATACATACATACATATGCACGCACGCACGCACATACATACATACACCAAAATAATAATTATTAGTAATATATAGGTCTTTGTTATAACGTTATTTTGTTACTAAGTATTTGATTTTTGTCAAGTGTCAAAAACTTTATCTTTGTTTTAACGTTATTATCACATAGCGTGTTGACTATAGGTAGACAGTTGTAGTCGTTTAAATAATACATCAGCAAGTTTGAATCACGGATTGCTGGTACAATGTAAATAAAGCATGAAAACAAATGATTTACTTATTTTGCTTATTTGACCTAGGTAGGTAGAGAAACGTTTTATTAATGGCTTTATACTTGAATGCCGAATAAAGGTACCGCTTAAAGATAATTTATCATAGTTTGTTCCCCGAATTACGTTCAACAAGATCAAAATTATGATTTACCTTGCACTGACTTATATTTACACATTTGTGTACGTTGGAACTTTTTTCTTAAGGCTATATTAATGATGTTGTTTCCAGTGATAGCAATGTTGATGGTCATATTTTCCTCGTTACTGTGCGTTTGGCCTTACGCGTGAATGTCACCCACAAATGCCCATGCAAGAGGAAAGTCTTGGGGATAGAATGCTGTCCGTCAGATCAATAATCAGCGACACCGCTATTATACTTCTCAGTAAACGGTTCTCAAGAACGACTAACCACGACAAGCCCGCCGCGAGTACATACATAATTTCATCAACGCTCATTTGGTGAACAAACCGAACGGGAACAACATAACTGTTACACTGACGGGTTATCCAATCATTTCTTCCTCAATTTCTTGTTTAACATTGCCTAACAGTTCTTCGGCCAGCTATTTTTTTCCTTTCTTCCATCGTTGTTTAATAAAAATGCTCGTTCATTTTGTTTATAGTAAAGCACCCGGCTACTGCTGAAAGCATTACACGTGTCAGGATATTTTGTAATGGTATGACAATAGCTTCTTCGTTTTCTGATATTTGTTTATTCACCATTTATGTTTTTTCTTCCTCATCATTCATTCAACCCATAATTATTCTGCACATTATCAAATCTTCGATTTCGATTTCTCTTGTTGATTTCAGATGTTTTCGTCGACTTAATACTATCAAGAATCGGTTGTA
Organism: Sinohyriopsis cumingii; assembly: GCA_028554795.2. Lineage (NCBI taxonomy): Eukaryota > Metazoa > Mollusca > Bivalvia > Unionida > Unionidae > Sinohyriopsis > Sinohyriopsis cumingii. The sequence goes on along the minus strand of CM068832.1, from coordinate 71,724,830 downwards.
CATACTTTTATATCGATACTGGATGATTCATTCCGACTTAATACTATCAATTATAAGCCTTTGATAGTTTTTATCAATACCGGGTGTATTTATTGACTTAATACTATCAGTTATAGGTGTCAAATCCTGTTGTGTCGATATCAGATTTTCGGCAGCTGTGTAATATTTGAGACCATTCCATATCTGATATGATGTGGTTGAGGTGGTTCCATAAGTTTATAGAACTTCGTTTGCATCAATGGAGCCATGAAAGAGATGTATTTTCAAAATAAAAAGCGGCTGAAGGTATACTTTTCATGCTTTTAAAATGAAATGTTTCGATTTTTGGTGCCTGTAAATCCACTACGTACACGCTCTACGACCACACCAAACACACATTATTTGCACCAATGCTAGTGTGGGCACAATCTTTGGACATGAACAAATAAATATATCACATATTCTTAATAATGCAGCTTGCCGTTGTATATAAATGTACTAAATTCTGTTCTTCGAGTATCATTTCTCAAAAAGGAAAATAGATCAAATGATGAATCAACAAATTATGGCACGCTAATTCTCAAAGCAAATCATTCACTTCTTGTCCTTATAAAAGAGCCAAACAAATGGATATTCTTCGAGTTAAAAGCTACTCAGCTTATATTCCGTAGGAGGGATTGACAATAATAATAATAATAATAATAGTAATTATTATTATTATTATTATTATTCCAAGATTATAAGTGCTTACCACTACAAGCGACCATTTATGGATATGTATATAATAAGTCATCAAATAGTAATTCCAAATGACGTAGCTTTGATACTGATTTATGATAAAGAGTGCGCACGCATTATTCCATCAGCCTTTTATTTTCAAGTTTGATTGGTTTTTATTTACTTTCTAAGTGTGTGTGTGTGTGTGTGTGTGTGTGTGTGTGTGTGTGTTGGCTGAACAAATGCATGTGCTAAATTGTGGACTAGAATACAAATCCAATTCACGGAAAATAATATTTAGTTTGACACCAGCGAATATCCGAAAGGGTATGTTCCTTTTAGCAGCGAACAAACAAATATTGTGACAAGTTCAAAAGATGAGTGCTCGGGTAAGCCTACCGAGGAATATGTGAAACTGCGCCAAAAATGCGATGTTACGTGGTGGCTCCATTAATATCAAGAAGGCAAAAATTGTCTCATACGTGATTGTCCAAACGTGATTGTCCAAACGGATCCTCGGCACGATATGTACGGGGAATGTTTGTGCATACACTGTAAATCTGAACCGGTCAAGGAAATAGATGGGTGTGTACCGTTGCACTAAAGTTTGTCACCGGTAGACATCAAATGATGAATATTCCCTGATGTAATCGCTACTTAAACATATAAACTTGGCGGTAGTTCCGTATCGACACGAATAACATGCAATTTCTCTCGTACAAATGCACTACTTGGTAGTTTGAAGAAAAGATGAAACATTATTCGAGATTTATTACAGGCCATTATATGATTCTGATCGGTATGCACCAGAGATATTTTAAATACTTACATCAGATGCATAACGATATTTTAGTTTGGCTGTGATAAGTTCGTTTATTATTATTATTATTATTATTATTATTATTTGCTGTAAAGGCACATTTGAACTGAAACATCGATTACGATATTTCTTGATATGAATAATGCGCAGATTATTAGTTTTCCAAAATAAACAAAGACTTATAGATACTCTGTTTGCAAATGTCCCAAATTATTCCTCCAACAATGACAACAACAAACAACAACGACAACAAAGTATCAAATAGATGTTTTAATCAATGAAAATTTGCAACATTCGTACTAATTTAAATTTAGAATCAACCTAGTGATATAAAATAATAGTATGTCAGTTCTTCAACAAGACTCCCTAGGTTGCCTCCTTAAATTGTCTAAAGTCGTGAATATGCTTCCATTCGTTTTTATTGATGATTTAATGTTTTAAAATATACCTGGTTTATTAACAAAGCAATTATTACCCCTATTATTGATTCCCGAAATAGTGTGTCACCTTTTGTTCTAATTTTGCTTGTTTTAGTCTTCGTTTTCCTTATCACTTTCCTGCATTATACTGTAAGAATACCGTTAAACAAGTATTAACGTAATCCGTCATTATTTTTGTGCAATTTGCACAAAAGTATAGTGAGTATTACACAGATATGTATGAAACTAGTTCACCGATCTGATTATAATAAGAATATAGTGTATATTTATGAAAATCTTTTGTTTGTCGAAGAAGGAGTAAGCATATACATTTTTTTTAAAAAAAACATTCTAGAGGTACAAATCGCAGTCAAAAGAGTGGGAATATGTGGAACTGATCTAAGTTTCTGGCAACATGGTCGAACCGGCAGTGAGCAAGTCGTCCGTCAACCTTTGACTCTGGGCCACGAGTGCAGTGGAATTGTTACGAAAGTTGGAAATGGAGTGACACATTTAAAAGAAGGTAGGCATGTCATGTTATGTGATATTTTCATTGTGAAAGTAAGTAAGATTCTTAAGACTAAAATCGTTAATAAGGATATGTAGATAAGAACACTGAAACGTTGCAAAAGTTTACAGAACACGGTACGTTCTAAATATTATAATAAATCTAACACTTCACATTAGAATGATTATTTTATGTACCTAAAGAACAACAATATTGTCGATTGATCCATGCCCAAGAATCAAGAAGGTGCTCCTTTTATATTGCGGGGGAATGAAAATAAAAATGCTGGCATATGGTACTAGAAGTGAATATTGGCGGTTGTTCCAAACTTGACCGTGATCTGCAGTTCACAGGGATTATGGGTGAATTTATGTTACATTATATTTTGAATTGTAAAGTATCCCATAATTTCTTTTTTAAGGATATTGAGCACAACAGTTCTGGCTCCATAGTAAAGATCATTACAAGATATATATATATATATATATATATATATATATATATATATATATATATATATATATATATATATATATATATATATGTATGTATGTATGTATGTATGTATGTATGTATGTATGTATGTGTGTGTGTGTAGGGGGCTTTTTCAAGTTGTTGACGTATTTCTCGAATTTCTATAAAGAAACACTATTAAACCTGTTCTCACTGTCTTAACTGGAGGTAATGTTTCTGTTTTCTGAGAAATCATGTATGATAATGGATAACTAGTTTTGCATGTAGTTTGCGGTCTGTGTCTTTTAGCGGTAGATGATCTTATCATTATTTTCACGTCAATATCTTTGTACTTGAAAAAAACTGCTTTATAAATATTGATTTATTCCTGTATAGAAGGCAAACGTTTTCGGGTTTTCAGCGTGACCAGAAGCTTCGTGATTAAAATCGTTATGTAGGCAATGAACATGAAGGTCGGCCCTGTCTTAATTTACATAATGTTCCCCCCCCCCCTTTGCACTTCCCCGTGGATGATCTGGATATCGAAGGCTCACCTGACTATGCGATTTTACTTTCCCGCCACTGTCTTCTGTAAGACTACATACTTGCGGACTTCATCTCGTTGTCTTGTATTATTATTATTATTATTATTATAGGGGACCGTGTAGCTATAGAACCCCAATATGATGTATGCCAGTCCTGCACGGTGTGTGTGAGTGGTCGATACAATCTTTGTCCTAAAGTGATCTTTATTGGAGTGCCTCACAATAATGGCGCTATGGCTAGATACATTGTCCACAAAGCCGACCGCGTCTACAGGTATGTAGAGACAAATGATTTATTGTAATTCGTTTCTGATTATCAGTGCAATTATCTTGTAAATGCAAAGCAAGTTGTTCCTAGATGTGTACTAGATCTTTTTAGTGTTCACATACTGTTAATTTTGTTTTGTGATTGAAGCCGGATTGGTTAATCAACAGATAGTGGATATAAACTCCTAAATTAAAATGTTCGTATCCGAATAGGATGGATCCAGAAACATCGTTTTGTGTCATGTTAGGGGCCATACAAATGTAGGCCAGTTGTCTGTAAAAGACACCTACAGTGGGGGCCCAGGGTATGAAGACCCTAGCAGCTATAGCATTTTAAGCGTTTTCAGGGCAAAATTTTAACCATCTGACTGTACATAAAACTTGCTTTAGAAATGTTCCAGTAATTTCGCGTTCATTCTTTTTTTGTGCAAGTTGTGTGACGAGGGTGAGGGTGCTTGCTCCGCCACGCAACCACTCTACCTGGATCCACCACTGTATCCAACTAATGTAAAGCGGTAGAGTGTTCATTTAATAATAATAACACCAAATTTGGTAACTGAAGGTGAAAGGTAACTTGCAATGTCCTTTGGGAAATTCTACTGGCATATTTAATATCTTCGTCTCATATAATGTTTGTTATGTGATTTCCCTGATATTGTCCTCTTTTGCATTATCTTCGAGCTCTCCTCACCCTGTGTTAATATTGCACAGGGGAAGTAAGCTATACATTTTCTTCGCCAATAAGGACATGTACCAACTTTGACACTTTAACATATCGTTGAAACATTCCTGATCATAAAATATATTCTTAGAATTCCAGATGAATTTAGTTTTGAGGAAGGTGCTCTTCTAGAGCCTCTTTCAGTTGGTATCCATGCGTGTCACAGAGTACGTCTTGAGCCTGGGCACAGTCTTCTAATTTGTGGAGCAGGTGAGTTAGGATTGTGTCTATTCTGGCTGTATAACAAAGAATATTTATTTAGGCTGTGATCCAATCTTTGCAGGGGAAGAGTCGATACTTAAGACGGATGAGTACTCGGCAAAACCAATGAATTTGTTTTGGTGTAAACCAACAGAGATGATATACTAAATCAGGGTGGTTCAACATTCAACACCGTGGACCTCATGGACCAAAAATGTAACGTTCGTGGGCCATACACACACACACACACACACACATATATATAATGTGTGTGTGTGTGTGTGTACGAACGCGGGCCAGATATAAAATGACCAGTGGGCCTTGTAGTTAGTCTGCTCTGAGCTAGATGACCAATTACGAAAGCTGATATAGAGTATTGCATGGAATAACAGCAATCTGACCTTAATAGATAGTGTTTATTATTATTTATAACACGTGCAGACAGTGATAGATTGTCTATTATTATTCGTAAAGACGTAGCGTTAGTAACAATTCCTACACTTGACTAAATAGCATTGACCATATCATTAATATAAGTATGGAACATTAATCTACACCAGCCTTGACAGCCTATTGTACTGAATTACGAACCTCCATAATTTACTCTTTGTATATTATTTGTCACATAATTTAGCTACAATGTTTGTAATTTACATACAGTTTAGTGACTTACTACTGCTTTGGAGATCTCTAATTTTATCAACTAAACTCTTGTACCAGATTGTTGTTCATAGCAAAAGGTATCCCCTTGCCTTCGTCAACAGCCTTGCATGAAGTATTGTATACTGTTCATTCTCCGCTCTCTGGAGTATATGTGTAACTTTACATATCATCTGCTTGCTTTGATTTCGGCAGAGGAGTCCAAATGGTTGCGTATTTAGATGAGAGTTAATTATTGGGTCGCCTTGCTAATGTGTCTGCTATGCACGAATACATATATCAACGGCTAAGTTCCATCCCGTTTTGGGAATGTGCGCTTAGTCGTGAGAGTATTGGGTTCCTGTATGCAGGCAAAGTGATGGGTGTCATAAGCGCAAAACCTAGGTACGAATTACTTTAGCGGACGAGTTGAAAATTATATTACTTGCGTGACTGTATTTTTCTTCATACATATTTTTAGCCTATTTATCATGCATCATCCTGTAGCATATCACTTACCGTTAAAGTGTGTGTGTGTGTGTGTGTGTGTGTATGTGTGTCTTTAAGCACACTAATTACATTCCCAATAATATATATGCACTTTTGTATGACTTCAAATTCAATGGAAATTGTAGAACGTGACAGAAGAATATAAGTGCGTTTGTTAACTTAATTTTGTCTAACTATTTTTTCGGTAATCATGTCCTGACATTTTTCTGACACATTTATTGATTTTTTTGAAAGAGAACTATAAAAATTGTTTTAAAATATTATTCTTGTAAAAGGGACATTTTTTAAACTGTATAATCTGGTACATATGGTACTTCTATCATGTTGGTGTTTAGTAAATCCCCCTAAATTGAAGGCATGTCACAGTGTTGCCCTCTTTCACGCTTATGTTTCAATTTTGTATATAGTTGCTCCTTACATAAATTGTATATTTCAAGGTCGTGTTCAATGGTTTTTCCATCTTCCATATCAATATGGTTGCCTTCTCACGCGAAGTTTGGAAAATGTCCTATTTTTATTTATTAACTGCAATTTCATTTGGCCAGGTTAAATATAACGTCCGTGTTTTATGTTCTTTTTTTAATCTTTTTTCTAAGGTCCTGTTGGACTGTGCACAATGTTCGCAGCCAAAGAAGCCGGCGTTGAGAACATTATAATTACAGGTAATTCGTCTTGTAAATATGTGGTCATATTTCCAAGGTAGAGGAAAAGGTCAATGATTTGAAACTACATTAGGAAATTTTCCAAACCAAGAAGTTTGTGCCATTTATTTAGTATGTGCGTGCTAACTTGAATCTTAGCCTTACATGTAAAGGTAAATAAGCGATGAAAACCTGCTGCTAGTGTTGTTTATAAATACCTCCCTTAGTCTCACATAGGATTTTTTGTAAATAAATTAAGGCATTATATCGCAAAATATCTTCACAATTACAATGTGTTTTTTCTCTTTCGACAAACTCTTAAAATCAATTTATTGTAATATAGCAAACCATTTGAAATCATGAATTAAATTCAACTTGCTTAGAAAATAATTACACAGTGACTCCAATTTTTGTATATATAATTAAAACCATAATTAAATATGAGGTGTCCATCTAATGACGGTTTTCGCGCAGTAGTACACAACTATCTAGTAGTCCTTAAGAAAAAGAGCCAGATTTGGAGAAATTACAAGACCAGAACATTTTTGCTAAAATTGCTAAAATTTCTTGAATTTAATTTAACAAAGGAAGCAACCACGATATTTAAATTATGGTAACAAAAGTAGTGAATGGGGTGACCCTAGCGACAATGGGAATTAGCATTACAGACCCCCCTGGGTCACTCTAGCGACAATGGAAGTTTAACATGGGGAAAAATCATGGGTCACTCTAGCGACAAGGGAAATTAACATGGGAATAAATCGTGGGTCTGTTTAGCGACAAGGGAAATTAAGATGGGGAAAATTGTTGGGTCACTCTAGCGACAAGGGAAATTGAACATGGGGAATTGATCGTGGGTCTGTTTAGGGACTAGGGGAAATGGAACAGGGTCGGGACCCTATTTTAATAGGGTCCCGAACTGATGGGTCTATGGAAAGGGAACAGGTGAAAATTGAAACAGGGAGGGGTCTCTATTCTTTTAAATAAAAAAAAAATATAAAAAGGGGTAGGCAATTGAAAGTCTATCTCTTTTCGAGAAATGTGGGTGGCCCTGAAAAGGGCCTTTGGATTTATGTTAATATGCCCTTAACATAAAGGGCATCTGCGGCATCTTCTTGTCCTCAGGGCCATAAATCAGAGTCCTCTTGAGGCATCCTTGTCTTTCCACATACACTCTTCGTATCAACAGACTGGTGTCTGACTTGTGGACAACTGTCCACTTGGATCGGACATACATTAGTATGTCCGTCCTGAACATCATCGAAGATACAAGGGTGGATGATTTGACTGTGGTCCACATCTTGAGGCGCCGAGAACAGGTGAATCAATGCAGTGAACTGCGCTTATCTATAGGTAGAGGAAGGATTGAAACGGATTGAGTTCATTGACCAATCCAAACACACGTTACATAATTCAGTCAGCCCGCATCCAATCCGAAGAGAGCAGTCTGTGACGTCACGTGGTCTATATAGATTCGCTAGCGCCTGTGTGCAGTCAATCTATGCGACGGTTATTCAACATGACGGAAACTCAGAAAACGCTCAGTTGGGGTGCACCAGCAGTGGAGGCCACCCAAGGGAACCCGGACTTACTTTCAGAAGAGGTAAATTGGGATTTTGTGGATTTTCTTACCTCGCAAGAATTTATTCCGGAACCTTCGTCACCTTCTTCATTAACGCACGTGGAGAATTTTAGACAGAGACAGAAAGAAGAATTGGAGAAATTTATACAACAGCAAAAGGAAGCGGAACAAGCTTTTCTCCTACAGCAACAGCAGCAAGAAGAAGAGGTAAGAAAAAAACAAGAAGAAGAAGCAGCAGCAGCAAAGAAACAAGGGTGTGAAAATCAAACGGGCACGGTACTGTTAGACATTTTAGCGGAGTTAAGAAGTCTGAAACAAATGTATCAGACTTCTTTATTACGACCGAAGAGAATACGACCTTCCCGAGCTAAACACGCCAACCCTGTGACTAAGCCTACCATACCACCCTTAGTGATTTCAACCAAATCATCATCATCATCATCAACAGTACGCAGTCCAGAAGTAGGCCTTGGCCGTGGCAAAGGCTTAAGACAGTTAAAGTTGATTGCGTAAACTCACCCCTTACACCAAAACCCAAAGGCCCTTTTCAGGGCCACCCACGTCTCTCGAAAAGAGATCGACTTTCAATTGCCAATAACTCAAAAATAAAAAACCCATTTTACCCCTATACTACGTGTATGTGTATGATTGTTTGAGTCTACGTTCTTATTTTAAAATCAAAACTCAAGGACACTTACCTTTTAATACCTAATTTATTCTTTTATAAATATTTACAATCCAATTCACAATTCACAACAAATCACTTTAAAAAGTTCATAGACTTCTTCTGTCTCATTGTTCACTCTCTCTGTTTTTTGAATTTCTTCACCGTCACAGTCTTTTCCTCCTCTTCCTCCTCATTTTCTTCCCTTCTTCTTTTCTTCTCCTGTTTCTTTTTCTTTGCCTCTTGTAAATAGAATTGTCTTCTTTCGTCCTCTTCTTTGTCTGAAGAATCTCTCTCTTCTTCCTCTGAAGAATCCCTCTCTTCTTCTGACTCCTTTTGTTTCTTTTTTGGGCAATCTGGAGACCAATGTCCATTTTCTTGACAATAATAACAGGTATCTTGACTTTTGTCTTTTCTAGCCCCTTTTTTTCTTTTTTGACGGTCTGGACACTCTGAAGACCAGTGCCCTTTCTTCCGACAGATATAGCAAGTATCTTGACTTTTATCTTGAAAGGAAGGAGAATAGTCCGTCGGCTTGTCTGAAGAGAATTTTCTAATGACCCTCGCAAAGCTCTGATGAAATGTTCGATTTGGGTAGTCTCTTCTATCGTTGTGTTCGGTTTGAGAGTGAAATGAATAGTGAAAGGACAATACACACACCCTTTTATATACGCTGGTCTGCCAGGACTATAAATTAGTCTATGGTGTTTAAACTTTAGTCATTTGACGTTTTTCTATCAAGATGAAACGATCCAATTCATTTCAGAAGAAAGAAGAAGAAAGTAAGAGGCAGAAACGTGATCTATCGCCTCGTACCAGGGCTGAAGTCTTGGCACAAATTCATGCCAGTGATTTTGAAGAGGACATGAGTGAACCAGAATTCAAGCCCAGAGAGTCTTCCTCTAAACAAAGTTCACCACCCTTAGTCAACCCTGAAAAGTACTATGACATTCGAGAGACAGAAAACCGCTCCTCTAGAAAATTTAGAACCACGGCTTGCACCAACACGGTGAAGTTTAAAAATTTCAAGTCCGACGTACCGTTAGAGAAAGCAGAAGGGTTCGTCACCGAGATGTGGGATTCTTTACTCACCACACTCAAGCGACAATGTCAACCCAAAGAAGACGATCGCTTGAGACTTTCCATACAACACGACGGTTTGAAATCCCCTGTTTGGATCGAGTTTAGCACCCCTGCAGAATTGACTGCTTCCAAAGTCATGGACAAAATTCAACACGTGCAACAATCCAATGACCAGTTTGACATCACCGATGGAAAAGCCACACTGGACATGACCCACGTCTCTCCTCCTCAAGGGACTGGACGCAAAAAGATGTTATTGGTGGACGAGCTTCGCAGCACCAAAACAAGTCTCGTCCGAATTCACAACCCTCAAGACCACATGTGTTTAGCCCGAGCCATCGTGGTGGGACGAACCTATGCCAACAAGAACGACACGACAGAATGGAAAAGAGACTGAAAAACTATTCAACAATCCGACCGAGCCAAACAACGAAATGAAGCAGAACTCCTGTTGCAACAAGCCGACTTGCTCAAAGACACACCTTGCGGCATTCCTGAGATGCAAAAATTGCAAGATATCCTAGCTCCACGCTACACCTTGAAAGTGCACCCTCAAGAAGTGCGCAGACCTCTGTTTCGAGGCCAAGATTTTAAGGATGGAAAATACATTCACCTTTATCATCACGATGAACATTTCGATACCATTACCAGTATCACTGGATTCCTGGGATATGTTTATTATTGTGAGAAATGTGACTATGGTTATAACAATCGAGAACAACACAAGCATTGTGGATTGAAATACTCAGGATGTTTGGCCTCTCCACCCTGTCTGAGCGAAGGACAAGAACCAGTGCATTGTTCAACTTGTCTGCGCACGTTTGTCAGCCCTGCCTGTTACCAACAACATTTGAAGACGCAAGGTTCACAGCAGAAATGTGCTTGTTAACTCCTGAGATTGTGCCCCACGTGTGGACAAGGCATACGTACCAACAGTACCAAGGCACACGTATGTTCAGGAAAGAAAAAATGTCACATTTGTCACCACATCGTGGACTTGGAACACCAATGCTACGTGCAAAAATACCAATCCCGACCAGAGAAAGAAGACGGTCACAAGAAGAAAGGCAATTTCATCGTTTTCGATTTCGAATGCATGCAAGAGACCGGCATTCACATTCCTAATTTCTGTGTGGCTCATCGAGCGTGTCAAAAGTGCATTCAAGAACCTATCTTCAGTCATTGCCCTCACTGCAGTAAGATTCCTGGAGGGCGTGAACAAATCTTTCGAGGACCGAAAACGCTAGCCGATTTCGCCCAATGGGTCTTAGACCCCATCGACGAAACGTGGAGCCAAGAGGACATCGAACGTTACGGAGATTGTCATCGTCATGCCACGGTGATGGCTCACAATTTCTCCGGATACGATGGACAGTTTCTTTTGAGGTACTATACGGAACATGGCACCAAGCGTCCTAAATTTACTTTGAACGGAGCCAAAATCATTTTCATGCAAGTGGGACAAGTGCAGTTTAAAGATTCGATGAATTACTTGGTCATGCCTTTGAGTCGAATGCCTAAAACGTTCGGAATGACAGAAATGGCTAAAGGGTACTTTCCACACTTTTTCAATACGGAAGCCAATCAACACGCCGTTCTACCCCATTTGCCTGAGGCTCACTATTGCGACCTCGACAACATGCGTACCGAACAACGAGAAGCTTTCTACGCTTGGTACCAGGCTCACACCTCCGACCCTTTCGACTTTCAGGAAGAAATGTTAAAGTATTGTCGTTCCGACGTGGACATTTTACGGCGTTGCTGTGGAAAATTTCGAGAACTGTTCATGGAACACGGAGGGGTCGATCCTTTGAAAGAAGCTTGCACCATTGCCAAAGCGTGTTCCTTAGTGTACCGCCAACGATTCATGCCTGAAAACACCGTGGCTGTCATCAGTCCTCAAACGACCAACTATGTCAAACGTCAATACTCGGTCAAAGCCCTACGCTGGTTACATTACTTGTACGACAAGGAAGACAAATGGATTCAGCATGCCCGCAACGGAGGAGGCGAAAAGACCATCGGAACGTATTCGGTCGATGGCTGGGACTTAGAAAACCTCAAGATCGTGTACGAGTTTAACGGTTGCTTATTTCACGGATGTCCCGTCTGTTACCCTGATCGTAGCACTAAAAATCAGTTTTTACAACGAACCATCGAAGACCTGTACCAGGACACTTGTCAGCGACGCCTAAAGTTAGAACAGGAAGGTTACCAAATGGTGGAAATGTGGGAACACGAATACGATCACCGTTTGAAAACCGATCCCGAGTTTAAACGCCTCGTGGAAATTTACCAGTTCATGGAACCCTGAACCCGAGGGATAGTTTGTACGGAGGAAGGACCAATGCCACCTGTTTGCTGTACCAAGCTGACGAAGAGAAAGGAGAAGAAATCAAATACTTGGATGTGTGTTCGCTGTATCCTTACGTGTGCAAATATTGTCGCTTTCCTGCAGGGCACCCGCAATTGTTCACCGAACACATCGACCTGAAAAACATTCGACAATACGTAGGTCTGATCAAGTGCAAAGTCTTACCTCCCACGGACTTGTACCATCCCGTGTTACCTCACCATTGTCAAGGCAAACTGATGTTTCCCTTGTGCCGTACTTGTGCCGAAACGTGCAACCAAGATCAACCTTGTCAGCACACCCACAAAAAACGTGCCTTGACGGGGATGTAGGTCAGCGTAGAATTGTTCAAAGCTCTGAACATGGGATACCAACTGGTTAGAAGTGTACGAAATTTGTCACTTTCCCAAGACACAACAATACCGCAAGGGTGACCTCACGCAGAAAGGCATTTTCGCTGACTACGTGGATGCCTTTTGGAAACTGAAGCAAGAAGCCAGTGGCTCTCCGTCCTGGTGTCACACCCCCGAAGACCAAATACAATTCAAAGAGAAATACTGGGCACAAGAAGGCATCACTTTAGACTACATCGAGAAAAACGAAGGCAGGCGATCGTTTGCCAAAGTGATGTTAAATTGCTTGTGGGGTAAAATGGCACAACGCCCGTGTTTACCCAAGACGGAATATTTGACAGAACCTTCCCGCTACTTCCAGATGATTCACGACAAAACCAAATTCATGAAACACGTGGACGTCGTTCGCGAAAATTTGATCTTAGTGAATTACGAAGAAGATCTGGACTTTGTACAAGACGACCCTTTTGGAAATGTCATTATTGCGGCTTACGTGACAGCCCATGCTCGCTTAAAATTGTACGAAGCTTTAGAACTGTTAGGGGAACGGGTCCTGTACTTTGACACGGACAGTTGCATTTACATCCATCACCCGAGTCAACATCACCCTGACATCGAAGGAGACCGTTTAGAAGCATGGACAGACGAGCACCCCGACGACAAGATTTTAAGTTTCGCCAGTGGTGGTCCAAAAAATTACGGCTACGAATACCGGGACAAACAAGAAGAAGTACACACGACGTGCAAAGTGAAAGGACTGACTCTGAATTATCGTACCATTCGAGTGGTCAACTTTGGCGTATTGAAAGAAGCCTTGGAGTCTAGAGAAGATGAACACTTTAAAGTGACCACCTATCAACCGAACAAGATTGTACGTTTACCCACTCACCACATCGTCAGTCGACCCTTGGAAAAAGTCTATCAAATCGTGTACCAGAAGCGAGTGCGACTTCCCAATCATTTCACCTTACCGTATGGACACGTCGGTATTGGTCTGTATAGGCAAGATCGATAGTTCATTGTGACTACCAAGACCAAGCGAATAAGATGAATACTTTCAGAGAAACACAAAACAAGTTCAGACAGGCACAATTCAAGTTTGGGGCCTCTGAAGTGGAATGCGATTGTGAGCCTTGCGATGGGAACGATGCTGTACGCTGTGACAATAGCGATGCCGTAAAGCATCATGGGAACTTCGTTTTCACTGCCCCTATCATGGAAAGTGATGCTGTGCGTGTCAAACCTGAGGGATGCGAAAGCGATGCCACTCGTCCTCTTGGACACTTTACTGGGTTTCATTTTAAAGGTGAATGTCCACCTTCACGTCTACCTCCCTACGGATGTCATCCAGCCCTGAGCAAACTCCTGTCCATGTCACTTAACCCTCATCGAAACGAACCTGTGAAAGACGAATATTCGTTTCCTGTGCGTTTGTCGGAATACTGCGACTTTGAAAATCGTCTTTAATCGTTCAAAGGAAAATGGCCTAAGTATCTGGGAGGACCGACCAATGAAGAATTAGCCAGAGCCGGATTTTTCTATTTGGGCGAAGGGGATAAAGTCAAGTGCTTCAGTTGCGGTGTGTCACTTCACCACTGGGAACCACAAGATTCGGCCTACCTAGAACATGCTCGATGGTCACCGAATTGTCATTACTTACCCTTAGTGGGACCGAGACATTGAAGTAACTTACCATATCGTTGACGAAGGAGAAGAAACCAGATTGGTTAGGAGTCAAATGTTGGACATCACCGAGACCAGTATTTAAACTTCATTTCAAAAACGATATTGAATCACTACCTAAAGAACTGCAAGAGAAGATTTACAAGGAAGTTTGGCAGGAGTTTGCCAGAGTGAAATCTCAATGGGTGACTGTAGAACTTTTGTGCCGAGAAATTCACAAGAGGAAAGTGAAAAAAATCAACCAGTGTGTTAGATTTATCTGGGTCAGGTGTGCATTCGTCCTATTATATCACTCTAGACCGTTTACATCAAAAGAGTTTAATGAGATTCTTGGACGTTACCCTGAATGGCAGTGATCAGAAATTACTCACTATGTGGATTACTTTTGCTCTATGAAAAGATTGTGAATTGTACGGACTGACCTATTCATGGATACTTTACAAGAGAACATTCGTGCTTTGCCTGTGGAGTTGAGAGAACGCATTTACCGAGAGCTGGTCAAAATACAAGTCAAACGTAAAGAACAGTTGCATCCGTTACGTCACCGGTGTTTGAACCACTGATACCTGAATGGTATTAGAGGACTGATTCGTCAGAAATTCTTTCAGTGGTCAGACCTTGTTCATCACTTTCAGTTAGTGAATGGACTAAATGTTCGTAATTTTGGTTACTTCGAGATTCACCTGGAGCAACGTATTGAGGAAGACGAGTTAAAGGGATTACCAACATATTTTACGTGGAATCTGCTTAGCGGAAGACGAAACATCTAGACAAACTCTGAAGTGTAGGTTACAGTATGCAAGATTTAGATTCCCTACTGGAGAACGAAGATGTCTAGTTAGAAAGTACCTTTATTGCTTCCGAAATAAAGAGACTATAAAATCAGGAATCCGTGCTACGGCTTATGTCACAAGTGATTGAACAGATTCCGTGGAAGGAACTCAATGACCATATTCAAACCGTGGATCATTACCATCAATTATTACAAGAACTGTATCCATTCAATTTGGGACGACGCATAGTGTGTGTCTTAGTGACTTGTTTTCTGGGATTTCGTTTACCAGCCGATTCCTTGTGGACTCTTTACGATCAGTGCTTACCACCCAATGGCCTTAAATGGTCACGAAAGACTCCTTTTGCTTAAAGCCTTGCGTTTTCATCTGGATACTTCTCGACCTCAACGGGAAAAAAAGATTCGTCAACTTTTAGCTGCCGAAGACGTGTATGACGATGTGTGTGTAGCTTGTGAATTACACCCCCACTGGACAGATGTTCGTGACTGGAAAAAGGGGGGTTTTGAGGCTTGGACCCAAGAAGTGGCCCAGTATGCACGAGAGTTGTTCAAGGAAGAAAGTTACTTTTCACCCTGTGTTAGTGACAGTGCCAGAAGAACCCGTCACCGAGAACAACCACTCGCTTCAGGACAGGACTGTCATGGACATTCCTGAAAGGTCATTCCGGGAGGACACTTGTGTGACAAAACCTCATGTAGAGACTGTAAGAACGTTACACACTGTCCCTAGAACATCTTGGTTACCCAAAACATGTTGTACAGAGACATGTTTATATTCCACTTTGATCGTTTTGATGTGTTTTTATTCCTGTACATAACCATTTGGCTTTTATGCATTTTTGTCTTTCGTGTTGTTCATATTTGAAACATTCAATAAACGTGTCCTGAAGAAAGTATATAAACTCTCGTCTTGTTTGTTTTCGTGTCACAAGTAACATTCCTAACACTATGGCTACCTCTGCTGTCTCTGCTCCCTCTTCTTCTACTGTCAAAGTCATCGACGAACACTTAGATCGTGCCAGTTGGGAGGCTTTGTATCTTCGCCATCCCTTTAACATGCTCATTGCTGGACCTAGCGGTTCAGGCAAAACCGAATTCGTCAAATGTTTGATCGAACATAAACAGCATTTGATCGATCGACCACCTCAACGCATCGTGTGGTGTGACAAAGAGTGGCAATCGGCGTACAGCCTCTTGCGAGAAATTCAAGGCGATTCCATCGTGTTTGTGGAAGGCATTCCTAAAGAAGACGACGGCATCGTCTCTTATTCCCGTCAAACCCATTTGGTCATTTTCGACGACATGTTAGGAGAAGACGAAGAAGAAATTAAACTGTGGTTCACGCGCAAAGGGCATCACCGTAATGCCAGTGTCGTTTACATCACCCAAAATTTGTTTCAACAAAGTAAAGCCCATCGCACCATCAGTCTCAATGCGCATTACGTGGTCTTGTTTAAAAGCCCTCGAGATAAATCGCAAGTGCAAGTTTTAGCCAAACAGTTAGGAACGCCTTGGCTGACTCAGGCGTACGACGATGCCATTCAAACTCCACACGCCTATTTAGTTGTCGATTTGAAACCTACGACTCCCGATGATTTGCGATTTCGTACCCACTTGTTTCACCATTGGTGCCAAGACGGAGGGCCTGTCCTGTACACGTCTCCGTCCTCGACTTAACTTCACTCCACAAAAAAATCTATTAAAACCTCAGACCCTTTTCGTCTGTCTCACACAGCGTCAACATGACGTCCCTTCAGTCGCATCTTCCCGTCAAATTGATTCGTGCCTTGTATGGCATCAGTCGAGAAAAAAATCCACAAATACGGGCTCGTGTCTTAGAAGCTAGTCTCAGAGAAGTCTTACGATGGTTCACGGTGACGGCACGTCAATTACTCCAAGGGATCATTCAGATTCCTCATCAAACCAAACGCTTTTTTGATCGAAACAAAGTCGCTTTGACCCAACTTGCCGATCCTCGCATCGACACTCAAAACCAAAAAACAAATCATTTTGAAACCTGGAGGGAGCGGTACTCTAGGAGGGGTCATCATTCGCTCTCTCTTAAGATGGGATCCTAATGCTCCTAAACTTCTCCCCAAGAAAAAAGTCAAACGAAGCTCGAAGAAGAAGAAAAAGAGCCACGGTGTCAAAACCAAGTCCCCAAGGAGACCCGTGTCTCCAAGAACTTCTCCAGTGGCGGGACACTCCTCTTACCAGACACCACCCCGGAAAAAGAAAAGAATCCCCCAGAAAAAGAAACAGAGAAAAAGTCCCCAGAAAAAGAAAAGTCCACAGAAGAAAACTAATCGCAAGAGAGGCACTTCGGCCAGGACGCAACCTTACACTCGCAAACCACGACCTGCAAAGGCGGTGACCGCGTCTCCCGTAGCCTCAGGTTCATTCACTTCCCCGTTGATGTCACCAAGAACTGAAGAGTACTTGGAGACGTTGATCACACCAAGAACATCTCCGTTGATAACCCCAAGAACTTCCCCAGTGGCAGGTCCCTCCAATTTAGCGGCAGTGACCGCTGCTCACAAAGTACCTTCTCCAAAAATCAACGTTCAAGAGAGATCGGGCATGTTACAAAGTTTTCTGGATTTGTCCAAGCAAGAACTGGCTCGATTTAGTCCGTTACGTACCCCTGCACGACGTGTCTTGCCTGTCCTGAAGATGATACGCCGTAAAGACAACCAGTGGCGACGCGTTCCAGTATAAAAAAGACCTGTGACTAAGAAGGGGTATCAGTGTTTTTGGTGCTGAAGACGGAAAGATGTCACCCTCCAGAAGACATCCCTCTTCTATACAACCCCAAGGAAAGAAAAGGAAAGGACTGCCTCCTCGTTTAGTAAAACATGCGGACATGTTATCTGTCCTGAACAAAGCTTCTCCACCCCTACGAAAAAAACTCATTCAATCAGCCTCCAAAGAGGTCATCGATACCGTGTGCGAATGTTGTTTGAAAATCTTGAAAGGCACGATCCCTTTGTCCAAACACCAGAAACAATGCTTAGGCAAACATCGTCACGTTCTTCGCCAAATGGTTCAAAAGAAAATTCCCATTCGTCAAAAGAAGAAGATGTTGGTCCAACGTGGAGGCATTTAACCCCTCTTGTTAGGTCCATTGCTGAAAGGAGTCTTGGGAACCATGTTGGGAGGACTGGTGGGAGCAAGATAAAAAGGCCCTCTGAAGTCCCAACATCTCAGAATCGACCCCTGACAACCCCATGGAAGGACGAAAACTAGCTTTAGTGCCTTACAAACGATGGATGGAATACCATCGGTGGCAAGAACAACGCACCCCGCATTTACCTCCCAATCCCAATTTGAGCGAGATGTCCCAGTTACAACACGAATTGCAGTCCTTGATGGATCGCCAAGATTTGTCCGAAACAGAAAAATCGCAAAAGTACGGTCAACTCTTGCAACGACTGCAACTCTTTCACCAGAAAGCTTTAGACGAAACAGCTCTACCCACTCTGCAAGATTTTAAGACCTTGATGAAAAGTCCAGCACCATCTTCAGTACCACCACCACCACCAGCACTACTGCCATCCCCAGGGGTCACCAGAGATGCTACCCCACGAAGACCTGAGGAAGAAGAGATGCGAGAAGTGTTTCAAACACCGTCAGCAGCTCCCATTTCAAGTAAGATTTCAGCATCCTTGTTGACCCCGTCCCCCACACCCCAACGAGAAGAAATGAAAGCTTGGGTTAAAAAGATGATGTCCACTCCTCCTTCGACAGAAGTGAAAAAGAAAGAAGGGAAACCAGAAGTGAAAAAAGAAAAGAAGACCAAAGCCATTCCATTGCCACCTCCACCACCACTACCTTCGACTTCTACTCCCGTAGCCCATCGGACACGTAAATCCGTTTCTAAACCACCCTTTCGTCCCACCCAAAGTAGCATCACGGAAGAGTGGGTGACTTATTAACACACCAAAAGAAAATGGTGAAGGTGTTAGCCGGCATTTACTACGATCCCTCCCATCCTGCAGGTTACGCAGGAGTTCAAAAATTGTATCGTGCTGCCAAAACTCGACTGAAAAGTCTCCGTTTGCCTCAAGTGCAACGATGGTTACAAGAACAAACTACCTACCCTTTACACAAACCCATTCGACGCAAGTTTGCCAGAAGTCGCACCCAAGTGGAAAGCATCGATCATCAATGGCAAGCCGATTTAGCCGATGTCTCTCATTTGGCCAGCTACAATCGTGGCTACAAATATTTGTTTTGTGTCATCGACGTCTTTTCCAAATTTGCCTGGGTCGTGCCCTTGACTTCCAAATCCAGCAGCGAGTTAGTGCGAGCCCTGCAACGGGTGTTGAAACAAAGCGGTCGTCACCATCTTCGATGGCAAACGGACAAAGGTACCGAATTTCTGAACCAAGCTTTCCAAAAAGAATTAAAGAAACGTGACATTCATTTTTTTTACCACCGAGAATCCCGAAACCAAAGCCAGCATCGTGGAACGTTTTCAACGCACTTTGAAAGAACGTATGTGGAAATATTTTACGCATCACCACACTCTGAAGTACATCGACATCTTACCGCACCTGTTGAAAGCGTACAACCAATCTTACCATCGAAGCATTGGACGTGCCCCGCAAGAAGTGACTCCCGAGAACGAAGTGCTGGTGTTCGAGCGCCTGTTTGGTACGTCCCCGACGAGGGCTGTCCCCAAGAAAAGTGGAGTGTTGGCCGTAGGAGATTGGGTACGCACTGGCAAAACCAAACGCACTTTCGACAAAGGTTACTTACCTAACTGGACGACCGAATTGTTTCCTGTCACTGGACGAGTGCATGGCCGTCATCCTGTCGTCTATAAATTGGAAGACATGAACGGAGAAGTGCTCAAAGGAACGCTTTATTTGCCCGAGTTACAACGTGTCACCAAAAAAGAAGACGACGTGTACGACATCGAAAGCATTCTCGAACGCAGAACCCGTAAAGTGGGTAAACGACGTGTCGAAGAAGTCAAAGTACGTTGGGAAGGATATCCACCCAGTTTTGATTCTTGGATCGACGCTTCGCAAGTCATCGACTATAAAAAGAAGTGACCATCATGCCCTTTCACACAGACGCAGCTACGTCGACCACTCCTCCTTCACCCAGTTCTTCTGTGCAAGATTTACAAAAACAACCCTTGTGGGTGTGGTGTGGAGAACGTGTGCCTAAAACGCAAATCGTCTTTTTCTGCCAAATCTTCGTGGTGTATTGTGTCATCGGGGCAGCCATCGCCAATTTGAGTTTGCAACAAGGAGACAAACAATTGTGGACCATTTTATTGAGCAGTTGCATCGGTTACCTGCTTCCCAATCCCTACCTGAAATTCTCTTCCAACGGGAACCACGGAAACCTTGTGTCCAGTGCCAGTGCCAGTGACCACTCCAACAACAACAACAACCCCATTTTGAGCGGAGACACGCCTCTGGCGTCCAGTAACCCCTCGGACAGCCACAGAACTCTGGAATTATGAGTCACCAAAACCAATTTTACTTAACCTTACCCAGTGACAGTTCCATGGAGGTGTTTCCCCACAACACGTTGTGCTGTTACACAGCCAAATTACCTCAGGCCATCCCATTAGATCACGAAGCCCATTGGGAAGTGGCTTTAGTGGAAATCATTCACCCGTCCCAAGTCCACAATGTCCTTCCCAATCAAAATTCTTTTACGGTGGAAGTTCATGACGAGCAAATGCAACTGTACTTGGATACCCATGGCAAATATGACAAGAAAACCCCTAACACAAAAAATCCAAAGTGGACCGACTATAAGTTGTTCATTCCCGCAGGCTATTATTTTAGTGGTCAACATTTGGTCAGCACCATAGCCTCCAGGTTTAATGTCGTATTTCTGAAATCTTTGGAGAGTGTCAATAAAAGTGTCACCCTGGAGTACCACAAAACAGCTCGTCGCTTCCTGATGAAATTTCCTGAGGGGCGTAAAATCATGTCTTTCTTATTGTGTCCTGAATTGTTTGTCATGTTGGGCGGGGACATGGAGATGAGGAAGAAAGTAGAAAAAAAGGCGAATTACTAGTCATTTCTGACAACGATACTTTTGCCAAGTATTTTCGTACCCCGGGAGAACTGAACCAAGGACTGAATTTGATGTTTGTGTACTCCGATGTGGTGGAGTACAACGTGGTGGGACACACCTCCGTACCGTTACTGCGTATCATTCCTTTCAAAGTGGATTCTGTCACGAACGCTGAAGAGGAAGGTGGAAACACTTATCACGTCCACCGCGAATTTGTACATCCTCACTATTTGCCTGTCAGTAAGTCTTATATGGACACGGTCAACATTGCTAGGAAAGGAGATCTGGGACAAAATATTCCATTCACCAAAGGAAAAGTCACGGTGAAACTCCATTTTCGAAAACGGTTCTCTCACGACTCGTAAGTCATGTATCCAGTGTACCGAGGGGTTGCTCGACAGCGAGGACACGGTTTAGGAGATATGTTAAAATCGGCTTTTCGTTCGGTGGCTCCGGTGTTGAAACCGATGGTGACACGAGGATTGCACGCCTTGAAAGATGCGGCACTGACACAAGGCAAAGAATTTCTCCAAACTGTCATCATCGACAAACAAAACCCCAAAGAAGCCTTCATGAGGGCAGGCAAAAATGTCTTGCTACAAACGGGTAAAGACCTTTTGAGCCGATGAGAAACACCTATAAATACCCTGCACACTACCGAGTCAGGCATTCAGCAAGGACAAGGCAGAAAGAGACGACGAAGAAAACACCCTTTCACCAGACTTCACACGTCTAAAGCTAGAAAGACAAAGAAAAGAAGAACCGTCAGAGACTCAGACGTTTTCGATTATTAAAGTATTGAGACACAGAAAAAGGATGCACCGAGAATCTTGCGCTTGTTCCAAGTCGGAACTGGATCTGTTTCCCATGCCCCCCACCATAATGACCATGCAAGAATCCCAATGGGTGGAATTTCACCCCGTCTCCTCTTTGACAGCCTCAGCTCCCATCGAGTTTGAAATCAAAGGACAGCCCGAAGATTACATCGATCTGAATAGCAGTTACTTGTACCTGAAAGTCAAAGTTGTCGATGAGGACAATTCGCCCCTGGATGGTGATGAGGTAATAGCTCCCGTCAACAATTTCATGCATTCCTTGTTCAGTGGAGTGGACTTGTACTTGAATAACAAACTAGTCAGTAGCAGCATGGATACTTACCCTTATCGAGCGTACCTGGAAGATCTCTTGACGTACGGAATAGATGCCAAGAACACTCATCTCAATACCTGTGTGGCATGAGAAGCTGACGAAGCTAACAAGTTTGAAACATTCGAAACTGATACAAAGGATAAAACTAAACCAAAAAATGAGGGATTTCTAGAACGAAGAGACAAAATCAAGGACGGACAGAGTTTAGAACTGATGGATCGTTTGCATTTGGACATGTGGTTGCAAGAGAAGTATTTGCTGAATGGGGTGAATGTTCGCCTGAGACTGAATCGTAGCAGTGCCGCTTTCCATTTGATAGGTACTACTGCTTGCAAAACTGTCATCGAGGAAGCCAGGCTCTACGTACGACGCGTGGAAGTGTTACCTAAAGTGGGAAACGACATCAGTCAGACGTTGAGCAGAACGACCGCTAAGTATCCGATACGACGCGTGGAAGTGAAAACCTTCACCATTCCTACGGGGCAACGATCCATGATCGAAGATCATCTGTTCCAAGGACAGTTACCCAAACGTTTAATCCTTGGTATCATCGAGAATGCAGCCTTCAACGGAGCTTTGGCTAAATATCCTTTCTACTTTCATCACTTTAACGTGTCCAAGATCGAAGTCAGTCGCGATGGCAAGACCTTGTGTACCCGACCTTTCGAACCTAAGTTTGGTGACAGGAATTATTTGAGATCGTACTTGTCCCTGTACGAAGCCACTGGTCAGTTAGGAACCAACACCAGTCAAGGTATTACGTACGAGGATTATGCAGGAGGCTATGCTTTGTGGGCTTTTGATTTCACTCCAGACCAAGGCAGCGACGAGGGACATTTCCACCCTATAAAATCTGGCCAGATTCGTGTGGAAATTCAGTTTACTACAAATCTAACAGAGACGGTGAACGTCCTCCTGTATGCAGAATTTGATAATACCATAGAAATCAACAGTTTGAGAGAAGTCATTCTAGATTATTAGAAGCTATGGAAGACTGTTATCCCTCTTTACCTAGTGGAGAAACTTTGGACATGGAATGTGAGGAGACTGTGGAAGAAGAAGAAGTTATCATGATGAAGTCAAGATGGCCAGAACAAGAAGCACATTTAGACTCCTGTTTTGCCAAACACTTGGTCGAAAAATTGACGGAATTGATCAAAAAAGATTGCTATGGATGTCAAAACGATCATCCCAGTCAAATTCAACACGATAAATGCCTGATGTTGAGTCAAGAAGAAAAATTGGACGAGTATCTGGACGAAGCTTGGAGCCTCATCTCGGACGAAGTCGTGTTGCATCAGTGGTATAAAGACTTGCGTGAACATTCTTGTCCACCATTAACCACTCAAGAGATCCATCGTATCGAAGCTCTCCTGAATCAGAGTGAGGAGACGAAACAAAGAAACGGTTATTTGTCAGACATTTTCAAGCAAAAAGTCAGCATCGAATTGATGACTTATTATTACCTGTGAAGAAAAAGAAAAACACGCAAATCAATGGATACCTGGGAACTTTATTACCTTTTGAACCACAGTTCGTACACGGCTTTTTGGAATCCTGTCGTCTGTGCTAAAGATGAACTCCCTCATCGCAAACCTCAAGACCATCAAGCTTATGTGATCAACACGGACGACAGTCATCTCCCAGGAACCCACTGGGCAGCCGTCTACTTTCCTCAAGAAGGATGTGTGGAATATTTCGATTCCTATGGATTGCCCCCTTTGGAAGACGATATCATTGACTTTATGAGAAGAAATGCTCAGACCACCCGATTCAATAATGTGAAATTACAAGGCACAGATTCCTTGGTTTGTGGACAATATTGTGTGTATTTTCTGCATCATCGCAGCCTGGACTATTCCTTAGAACATTTAGTGACTCATTTTGATCCTCGTTCTTCTTCAGGAAACGATGTGAAAGTAGATCAATGGTTTTGTAACCATTATGCTTATCTTTTGTCTCAAGCTAGGAAACGTAGTGTCCATCAATGGTCTAATGACTTCCAACAGTGGAAATCACAATTTCATTCACAACGTTGTCAACCCTGTTTAAAGTAAAGTGTTAATTGAAAAAAAATGTTTGTGATTTGAAACAAAAATGTTTGATGTTATATTGTTGGATTATTGTTAAAAATGTTAGAGTTGTTTGTTAGTGTTAAGTGATTTTGAATTTTAAAAAATGCTGTGTTTTGAAAAAAATGCCTTTGTGGATTGGTTGGCTATAGAAATCTTGATTCATGGTCTCTGACTTCTTACTATCCCTGCCATGACACTCATTGAACGTTGCGGCTCGAAAACCGTGGAGGGATGTTTTTCTTCGCGTCCGCGCTTTGACTTTAAAGCCGCGGCAGCCTCCAGTCTAACCATCCATTGTCGACTCATCCTCCTACGAAGATGTGCTCCAAACTAGCTAAGCTAAACGAAGCCTACGTGAATTTGCATAGGGTCAGACACAGTCTGATACCAAAGTCAGAAGAGATAGAGAATGTGAGAATGATAAAAGTCACTGAAGACCTGATAGAAGAGCTCTTCAGAGAAGAAGTGAACAGGGAGAAAGAAGAATGGACAGAGAAGTACAGACTTCAGAAACAGCAGAGAGAGCAGCAACAACAGCAGCAGCAGAAACCTGAACCTGACAGAGGCTTTGTCGATTGTCGTATCGACACCAAAGAGTTCTTCTTCTCTTTCCGAAGAAGCAGACCTATCGTCAGAAAATATATCGTCAGAGGACGTCGCATTCTTAGAAGCTAAAAGATCGCCCTAGCTTCAATTTCACACAAGCAAAAACAGCCCTTTTCAGGGCTACCCAATACTCTAGAAAAGAAATAACAATCGATTTGCCAATGTATGTAGAGTAGTGTGAATATAAACACTGACTCTTTTGTGGTGTGAGTGTATGTGATTGTAAATAATGATCATGTTTTTTTCTGGTATTTAACGTGCGTGGAGAGTAGATTTGGGGTTTGATTGCTTTGAGTATGTGGATAGTATATTGAAGTGATTAATGAAAATTTTTAAATTAGTAATGGGTAGTAAAAAAAAGTGAGTGAGTGTTTCTTTTAGGTCCGCGCGTTGTTTGGTCATGATCTAGGTAATATAACTTTGGTCTTGGGGGGATGTTTTCCTTCACGTCCGCGCTTCTAGTATAAATCGAAAATCGCTTGGCAGTCTCGCTACCCTGTTCATTCGTTAGCAAGACAATGAATACCAGAACTGTAAAGCTTCTAGAACTCCAGATGCACCTGGAATATGCCAGGCGCATACTTAATGAACTGGCCGCGGAGGCCATTGTCGAAGAGGGAAGGATGAAAGAGGCGGAAAGAAGAAAAAAAGAAGAGAAGGAAAATGAGAGAGGAAATTTCAGAATCCCAGAGACAGAAGATTAGGATTCTGAAGCCACTTATCCTGCCTCTGCTCTCCCCCCAAAAAGAGTGAAAGGAAACTGGGGAAGAAGATGTGTGTGTGGTGCCAGACCTGGAAGGTGTCATCATTAACCAGGTGCCCATGGAGTTAAAAAACAAACAGCCCTTTTCAGGGCTACCCAAACCTTTAGAAAAGAAATAGTAATCCATTTGCCAATGTGTGTATGTAGAGTAGTGTGAATATAAACACTGACTCTTTTTTTTCCTAGTGTGAGTGTATGTGTTTGTGTTTGTAAGCGCTCACGTACGTTTGTGTGGATAGTAGATTATTGGTTTTTGTAAGTGTTTAAGTTGGTTTGTGTGGATAGTATATTATTGAAAACATTGCAAGACGTCCTGGACAATTTGGGTATGATGGAGCAAATGTTAGTTAACTTAAACGAGGATCACTATTCTTATAGCCCCCATCGAGTGAAGATGGAGATTAACAACTTAAGAAAAGTAAAGGAAATGATCAGTGATCTGTTGAAAGAAATAAAGGAGGGGAAGGAGGATGAAGAGGAAAGGTTAATGATGAGAGCATGGAATGAAAAAAATTGAAAAAGAAGAAGAAAATGAGAAGAGGAAGAAAGAAGAGGAGGAGAAGAAGAAAGAAGAAAACAAGAAGGAAGAAAAGAAAGAAAAGAAGAGAAAAAGTGTAGGACAGAAAATAAGAAGCTGGTGGAGAAATAGAAGAAATTAGAAGAAGAAGAAAACCAAAGGCCCTTTTCAGGGCCACCCACATTTCTCGAAAAGAGATAGACTTTCAATTGCCTACCCCTTTTTATATTTTTTTTTATTTAAAAAAAAATAGAGACCCCTCCCTGTTTCAATTTTCACCTGTTCCCTTTCCATAGACCCATGAGTTCGGGACCCTATTAAAATAGGGTCCCGACCCTGTTCCATTTCACCTAGTCCCTAAATAATCCCACGATCAATTCCCCATGTTCAATTTCCCTTGTCGCTAGAGCGATCCAACAATTTTCCCCATCTTAATTTCCCTTGTCGCTAAACAGACCCACGATTTATTCCCATGTTAATTTCCCTTGTCGCTAGAGTGACCCATGATTTTTCCCCATGTTAAATTTCCATTGTCGCTAGAGTGACCCAGGGGGGTCTGTAATGCTAATTCCCGTTGTCGCTAGGGTGACCCAATTCACTGCTAACAAATACTTGTCATGAAATCAATAGTTTATTTGAAATTCAAAATTGAAATTAGAATTATGTACATATTTATCTTTAATGAATGAAAGCATTAAATTTTCACCTCAGCCGAAATATAAATCAATACCCAGAAGGGAAAACTGAAATACACTTATAGGGCACATACGAACGATTGAAAGATTCAGTGTGGTATTATAAAGCCAACCTCTAAATTCTTATGTATCAGAGATTAGCTCCAAAACCATAAATTAATTATTCCAAAGAGAAAATATAGATTTTGTGAGTAATATGTTTAAGCTTGCCTAGCATGTGCACAAACACGTATTATAATTATTATTATTATTATTATTATTATTATTATTATTATTATTATTATTTTTCACAGATATCAATGAAAAACGCTTGACTCTGGCTAAAGAGATGGGAGTAAAGCATACGTTTCGAATTCTTCCCGAAGACGAAGTCAGCACTGTTGTTACTAAAGTGATCAATACATTGGGCTCTGCTCCTGATCGCACTATTGAATGCAGTGGAGCTCAGTTCTCGGTGGACCTCGGAATTGCAGTAAGTATACGATAGATATGGAGCCACTGTTCAATAATGTAAGCCACACAACTATTACAATGTCAAAAAAGTATTAGATTCAATTTATAAATGCATTATCTCTCCATTAGCGTAATTGCATTTGAACAGTGTTATAGTAATCGAATGATGAGACGTGTAGAGTCGCTTCCCTTACAGATTTGTACTCTGCCATAAGAAGAGTAATCGGAGAAAATACTATCATAAATATTTAGAATACTTATATCTGATACGTTATGTGTGGTACATTTATGATACGTTGTGTGTAGTGCATTTATGAAAAGTTTCGTATGATACATTTATGATACGTTCTGTGTGGTGAGTTTATGATACCGTCTTTGTGGTACGTTTTAACACCAAGTACGGAAATTGTCGCTTCACTAGATTAGCTGGTTTTGTAACTTAACTTTGAAAATCTATCTTGTTCGACTTTTAATTCTTGCTAATATATTTCATATATTTCATTTCATTTTTAATGCTTCAATGTCTAATGATGATGGATGAAAAGTCCTCATATACCACAATAAAAACAAACTGCACTATCTCGCATTTCAATCTGTAGGCAACCAAAAAAGGTGGAGTTTTCGTCATTGTTGGACATGGACCAGAGAGAATCTCGTTTCCTGTCATGACTCTGCTTACCAAGGAACTGGAAGTGCTGGGATCTTTTAGATATGCCAACACGTGCGTATTAGTACTAGTGGCAAATCTATTCATGCCAAGCTATTTCGCTTCCATTAATCCCTCTTCACTGCTTTATGACCATGACAACACTATTGCAGTCCTTGAAATGAAGGCTTTTTACAAATATATGGGTCCCATACCATCTGTATTGTTTCTTAAAAGTATTTATGATTGTGCGTCGTTTGAATGTTTACAGAGGACCGCTGTCGCAATGATTTCTGGTGAATTTGTCGTTCAAGGTGTGCAAAGATTTGTTTGGGCTTATACAAAATGAATTATTTTGTTAAAATATCTTTCCTACACGTAATCATGGATTACTACCACAACTACTACATGCATTATCATTCCGATAAAACGTATTAATTATTGGTTAAGGCAGGAGGGGAGGAGTTAAGAAAATCACTGCTTACTCAGGTTAGAACAAGTGTAAGCTAATACGGTCGTCTGAACTATAATCAAATACTCATTTTTAAATTTGCATTTTTATTTATTTATCTATTTATTTATTTTATTTTTTATTTATTTATTTATAACTTTCCTTGTTTCGGAGAGGGTGAACAAACCATCCATCATTTGCTGCTGTTTTTCGTCGTAAGATGCTTATCGTATCTGGATATGAGCCATGCGCTCCTACACAGAAGTTTCGCGCCTAACCATTTTTTGGTCTACGTCTGTAAAACTTAACAGCTGACCAGTACATGTTTGCCCCTCCCCCACCCCACCTAAAGCAATAATTCTACGGGGGATCTGGATGTGAGCGTAAGTAAGTGAAGAGGTTTATTAACGTATTAGTAATTCATTTTTATAGTTAGTGTTGTACCCCCCATGTCATACTTGTAACACTGGTAGACAAAGTTGCTATTGTCATCCCATTCAATGTACCAGTTTTGTTTTATTGGCGAAAGGCAGAAATGCAGTCGTGTTGTTTCTTCCTGCTGACCATGCATGCGTATCATTTTGTTTACTTATTTTTCTTTCTTTTTAACCATATTTATATTTAGATGAAAGCTGAACCCACTTGGAATTTGTCTGTGTTCAACACGTAAATCGCTATGTGTTTTAGGTCACTGTTTTTGTTTTTTAATTAATAAGTTCAGTTCATTTCTAAAGTAGATGACTAAAATTTTAATTTGTACATTTTTACATGGCACATTTCATCTAGGTGGCGACCAGCCATAGAAATGGTTTCATCCGGAAGAATGAATCTGAAACCCCTCGTGTCACACATTTTCTCCCTGAAGGACATATCAAAAGCTCTCACGATAGCAACATCAGGAGACGGGATCAAAGTCATGGTGGACTGTTCCATATGAGACTAATATAATAAATTAAAGTGGAATAGAAGTGTTACTGTAATTTTCTACTGAGCTAATTTACTTTGCATTTTGTTATGTTATTCAATATTTCTGAAGGAAACTATAGCAATTTTATTAAAGCTACAGTCGTAAATTTAGTTCAATGTTCTGTTAGTATTTATCATAGTGCCATATAAATTGTTAAAAATCTCTGAACAACGTATGGCAAAATATTTGATTAAGCTACAAAATTTTGCTATTCGCTTATATATATTGGTATCGTTGGCAATGCAATAAATGTACTTTAAAAACTGTTGGTGAGTTTGTTTGTTTTTTCATTGGTCATGTATAATTTCTTATTCATGCATAAGTTGACTTGTTTGCATTGTATATCAGTGTTGTTTATACATCATCAAAGAAGATAATGAAATTGATAACATTTCAAAATTTAAACTAAACAAGACTGTACAAAAATAATCGTGATTATTTTACGATCTTTCGTGTTAATCACGTGCATCTGCAATAACAGGATTGTCCGCATTTTGTTTCCGTATTATCTACATGGTTCTTACTCGCGTTCTCCTCTTTCACCCTGTTTTCTGTCTTTTGACTAATTGTTATAGACTTATTATCAGAAGGTAATCTAGAATTTTATCACTTACCACATCTGTATTTCTAGCCGGAATAGTTTGAATATATTTGGTTAATTCATTTACTGAAACTGTTTCTGCCATCAATGATATTAAACGTTTTTATCACCATATCACCGGTAGTCAAAGTACATCATCATCAACATCATCATCAAGATATTCCAATGAAACGCTTAAATTTATAACATATTGATGAAATCTTCACGTCATATGCTATGCGACTCAGAGCGCGTGCATGGCATATGTGAACTGCACTATAATACATTCAGTATGTGACATATATATACAGAGAGAGAGAGAGAGAGAGAGAGAGAGAGAGAGAGAGATAGATAGATAGATGCAAATTAAGCAGTTTCACTGGTCCCACACAAAGTTTGTCAAACAATAGTGTGAGTTAAAAGAAAGAAACACAAACAAAACAGATGCACAAACCTACGGTTGTGGTTATGCCGTAGGTGGGCTGTCTGGTCTTTTCTACACTATTCAACACCTTTCTTGAAAGAATCGTGGCTGACGCGCTTGTAAAGCATGAAGGGACGGTCATCATCGGAGGCAGACGAGTCACCAACTTACGTTTGGCCGATGATACTGATGGTCTAGCAGGAAATGAGCAAGAATTAGCTCGCTTAGTTGAGAGTCTCGACAACATCTAAGCAGCCTACGGCATGAAAATCAGTGCAGCGAAGACAAAAAACGATGACCAACAACACCAAGGGCATCGGCACTGACATCAGGATCCAATGTACGAAGCTAGAAACAGTCCACAGCTTCAAGTACTTGGGGCCAACGGTAACAGATGAAGGATTGAAGCCTGAAGTGCTCTCCAGGATTACACAGACAGCATTAGCGCTGAGAAAACCGAAGCCCATCTGGAACGACAAGAACATCGCACATAGTTCAAAGCTCAGAACGATGTACTCATTGGTGATATCCATATTTATATACGCCTGTAAATCATGGACCATAATAGCAGACTTAGAGAAAAGGATACAGGCCACAGAGATGAGATTTTTCCGAAAGATCCTCGGCGTCACATACAAAGACCATGTCACCTGTCACGGAATGGTGTAAATGTTGTTAATTAAATATATGTACTCGGGTTTCGTTTCTTTTTCTCTGTACCAATATTTGGATTATAAATACGCACACATCTTCATAATCCACTACTCGTATAAATCGCCACATTAAACCATATATCTGTGTCGTCAAAACGTGTTCTGTTGTTAATCCGAGATTTGCGCGAAAGATTAGAAAGTACTTGTCAAATGGCGCAAGACGAACTCGCGAAATCTAGTCGTAGGTACGCCAAGTACTACAACCGAGGAACTCGGAGTAAAAAATTTGACGTAGGCGATCAAGTGTTGGTGCTTCTCCCAACGAATAACAACAAGCTGCTAGTCCAATGGAAAGGGCCATATGAAGTCAGACAGGTGAAAGGCGAAATGGATTATATCATTGATATGGAGGGGAAGTCCAAGACATTTCATGCCAATATGCTTAAACTCTACGTAGCGAGACCTGGACAAACGATTGATAAAGGGATTTTGAATGTAGTATGCGTTGCGGTGATAGAGGATAGGTCTGGTGACGAAGCGGAATTCGTCTCCAGCACAGAAATACCCCTTGAATACCCCATGGACGTTGGTAAAGAAAGTATTGACCAGATAAATGTATGCCCTGAGTTATCGGAGGGTCAACGTACACAGATTATGGAGGTTTTGTCCAAATATCCAGATGTGTTCACGGACAGACCAGGCTGTACGGGTCTAATTCGACACGAGATCAAATTGAATACCACTGAGCCTATCAGGATTAAAGGATATCCGATACCCTTTAATGCACGGGAGACAATCAGCGAAGAAGTGATGAAAATGTTAGACCAGGGAGTGATCGAACCTTCAAACTCCCCATACTCGTCCCCCGTGGTGTTAGTCAGAAAGAAAGACGGGACCAACCGGTTTTGCATCGACTTTCGGCAATTAAACAAGATCACCGTATTTGATGCAGAACCAATGCCAGATATGGAAGGTGTATTTTCAAAATTGGCAGGTCATAAATACATTTCCAAATTAGATCTAAGCAAGGGATATTGGCAGATACCCATCGCCGATAATGTCCGCGAGTTAACGGCATTCGCGACTCCCAAAGGACTGTTTCAATTTAAAGTTATGCCTTTCGGTTTAGTCAACGCCGGTGCGTCGTGCGTTCGTCTCATGCGCAAATTATTAAACGGAACGGAAAACGTCGACAGCTTCGTAGACGACATCTTTGTTTACACGCATACATGGGATGAACATGTTAAGGTATTACGGGATCTGTTCGATAGACTTCACATTGCAAACCTTTCAGTTAGGCCTACTAAGTGTAGCATAGGGTATTCCAGTTTGGAATGTTTGGGACATCTGGTAAGTGGACTAGGCCAGTTGCAACCTCATCCAGATAAAA
Source organism: Sinohyriopsis cumingii (assembly GCA_028554795.2). Lineage (NCBI taxonomy): Eukaryota > Metazoa > Mollusca > Bivalvia > Unionida > Unionidae > Sinohyriopsis > Sinohyriopsis cumingii. Next base: position 71,692,485 of record CM068832.1, on the reverse strand, counting down.
TAGGAGCAATCAGGGATGCCCCTAGACCAGAGACAAAAAAACAAGTAAGGTCTTTCCTAGGTCTAATCGGGTTCTACAGGAAATTCGTCCCCAACTTTTCGGCTATTGCCAGCCCATTAACGGATTTGACTAGGAAGGGGCAACCGAATAAAGTTTCATGGGGTGTATGCCAGGAAAAAGCGTTTAACACTCTAAAACACAAACTGGTAAGTGCACCAATTTTAAAGTTGCCGGAAATAGATAAACCTTTTGTACTAAGGACTGATGCGTCCGATACGGGTCTTGGGGCTGTTTTGCTACAGGAGCAAGGGGGGATGAAATTGCCCATTGCTTATGCAAGTAGGAAATTGCTCCCTAGAGAGGAAAAGTACTCCGTGATTGAAAAGGAGTGCCTAGGTTTAGTATGGGGAATAGGGAAATTCCATACATATCTTTTTGGGAGGGAGTTTACCTTGCAAACGGACCATCAGCCGCTTTTATATTTGAATAAAGCAAAGGTCACCAATGCAAGATTGATGCGTTGGGCGTTGTCTTTGCAACCATACAGTTTTCGAATCGAGGCAATTCGAGGGTCAGAAAATGTGGGAGCTGATTTTTTAAGTAGGGTGTAATTAGCAAATAATTTCGTTCGGTCTGAAAATTGGAAGTTTTAATAATGATTCATTGTTCACATTCCGTGATTGTTCTAAAAGTGATACCACTTTTTTTTAGGGGGGAGGTATTGTCACGGAATGGTGTAAATGTTGTTAATTAAATATATGTACTCGGGTTTCGTTTCTTTTTCTCTGTACAACGATGCCCGAGGGTGATTATAATATGGTCTATGTATTTCGAAATCGTGAGTACGATTCGTCCTGTGCCACACGTGCAAGGTGCCTTTGATAAAGAATAACGAAAATTCTAAAGGTATAAATACGTTACTACATGTAAAGGACCTTGACAATACTAATGGTTTTGTCAGCAAGCGGCCTGCTTAAAGGATTCGCACAACTCCAGCTGTAGGGCTGAGTTTTGATGGTAGGAATATCCGGGGTGTCCGGTGTTGTCAGAGTGTAGAAACGTCCGTGTGTCCGGAGCGTTTAAGGTGCCGGAGCGTCTAATGTCTAGCATCCGGAGTGTCAAGAGTGACTAAGGTGACCCAGCTGTAGAGCCGTCAAAGGACCAGGGGGTCCGGAGCGTCTAATATTTCAAGTGTCCGGAGGGTCTAATATTTCAAGTGATCATAGTATTCCGAGGGTTCGGAGTCTATATTGGTTGTGAAATTGATTCGGAGGAGCTGTGGAGCGGATATGGTGCACGGGTGACGGAGTGCATCTCCACACATGTATTTTTAGCTGTATGCTAATTTTGGGTTAGTAAGACCCAGTGTATTATTCAGGACTGGAAGGATAGATTGTATATCCGTTCTTGTTTAGTGACATAATTTCGCTACCTGAGCGAATACATTTTTTTGGTTTACTATGTGTAGACTTACATCGTTTACTATTTGAGTGAACTATATTCATCTTTCCATTATTGAATCATTTGTGAAATCATTTATCCTGTGTTTTAGGGTTACTGACCTAAATTTATTTGTACATTTTTTCCATCTTTGAAACTGTGCGTTTTTTTTGCTAAATAGATCCAATATTTGGATTATAAATACGCACACATCTTCATAATCCACTACTCGTATAAATCGCCACATTAAACCATATCTGTGTCGTCAAAACGTGTTCTGTTGTTAATCCGAAATATCCCACCCGGTTATCTTGTTACATCACCAGTGAAGAAATGAAAGGATCAGACAAGCCATTGGGCCTCACGAAGATCTCCTGAAAAGCATAACCTGCAGTGGTATGGGCATGGATCACGATCATCAGGACCTGCAAAGATAATCCTGCAAGGCACTGCACAAGGAAGAAGAAAGAGACGCAGTCAGAGAAAGAGGTGGGAAGATAACATTCGAGCGTGGACAGGCTTGACATTGAGCGACTCACTCAGAAAGAGGGAAAATAGAGAGGAATAGAGGAAACAGGTGGTTCGGTCTTGAGCGGTGCCCCAACGGTCTACCAGACTACGGGGCTGCTGCTGATGATGACGATAATGGTGATAATGATGATGATGATAATGATGATGATGATATTAAATATATAAATAGATATTGTTCTGAAAGTTACTTAATGTTGCATGATAAACTATTTATTTTGCCGAGCGAGGACTCTTCAGAAATTAATTAATTCAAGGAATTAGGACATAAATATACATATCGATTGAATGTAAACCCTAAAGCACTCTCAGTATGTTTCTTTATATCCCTACCTATTCAAATATCCTTTCATCTACTCCATAGATCTGATATTATTTGATATATTTCATTGTAATATTGAAAGTACCATCCTGATCATTTAAATAGTTATTGAAGATAAATATTAGCAACTTTTCGTAAATGGAATGGTTCAGAATTTTACCAGTGCTCTTTGGGGTATACACAAATCGCATATTAATTGATGAAGCGGGTAAGGACTATTGAATATTATTAGATACGTACAACTGTATAAGTGGAAGTACTAAATTCATGGAACAATACAACCGAGGATTTTCGTAGAAGAGTCATGGCCTCGGAGCCAATAAACGAAGACGACGAAACATTCTTATTTCAGACAGATGAATTGATTGTCACACATCAGCTGCTGTGCAATTTGGCGCGTAAACTTTGTTAATACAATATTTAGGAATTTGGCTAGTGTTAGATGCCATACATGATACGGGTCATAACATCGCTAGGGGAGCATGCAATTGACCATGCATACGCCTGTCTTTCTTGCCTAGTAATCAAAATGGCAAAAATGATACCTGTCATAGTTTCCCATACAAATGCAGTAACATATCAATAGGTGTGTTTGTGTGTCTGTGCGTCTGTGTGAGAAAGAGAACGGCAGATGGATAAATGGAGAAGTGGATAAATAGATATGGTCTTGAATGTTACATGAGGTTGCTTGGTGACATCGGTATCATTATTTATTATGTGCTCATTTTTGTTTCCATTAACTTTGCATTATCAGAATTGTGCAATATTGTATGATACTGACCATGTAGATATCGCACGCACTTGCACGACATGTGTGTCTAAATGTAGGATAGTGTATTAGGAACTACTTTGTTAAACAATCATGTACACTCACGTAGTAGACAATTTAGGTTGATTAGATTTGTTTGTGAATGAACTAAATAAGCTGTTTCGTCCATTCGAAAGCAAAGATGATAACGTTAACGACGAGGACGCGTTCACTGTATCAGAAACGAAACTGTAGAAGAACCAAACAAACGAATGTGATATTCGCAATGCCAAAAAACAAATGTATGAGGCGCAGTAATTGAAAATAACGTTCTGATCATTTAAACAGTTATTTAGGAGAAATGTTCGTAACTTTTCGTAAATAGAATGGTTCAAACGGTGACCAGTGCTATCTGGGATGTACAGCAATAGCATAGAGAACCATATTTAGGCCAAGGGTTGTCTCATATTTATCAGAGACGTACCAGTTTATAAGTGAAAGTATTACATTCGAGAAGAGATCCAACTGAAGGTTTTGGTAAAAAAAAAAAAAAAATGAAGGGCCTTAGAGCCAATACGCCAAGACGACGACGAACTTTTATTTCAGCTGGCTTAATAGGCTGTTACACAGCAGCTGTTTTGCAATATTCCAAGTTAACCTTTTTAAATCACTATTTTGGATTTAGGCTCGTGACAAACGTCATACAGATCATAACATAGCTAGTGTTCCTACAAATAGGATGCAAGTGACAAGACATAAACATATTTTCTTAGCTTATAAGAGAACTGGCAAAAAATATACTTACATTTATGTATGTTGAATTTCCTCATTCGTTTTGACAAAATTCACGGTTGTACACTGATGTGTGTGTGTTTGTGTGTGTGTGTGTGAGAGAGAGAGAGAGAGAGAGAGAGAGAGAGAGAGAGATTTGAACTTTTAACGTTATATGTCTGCAGTGTGGCAATTTATAGTGATGTCTAACACTGGGGCATCATGCCGCAGACATATAGCATGATGTTCCACCCAGTCACATTATCCTGACACCAGGCCGACCAGTCATAACACGAACCTCTTAATGCTGAGCACCTACCGAGGCAGCTGTTAGTAAAAATATATGTAAGTCTTTGGTATGACTCGGCCGGGTTTCGAACCCTCTACCTCCCTCATTCGTGACGGAGTTGTAAGGACGCCACGGTAAAAAAAGATATGTCACAGTCCTCTATATATTCCTATATAACAGGATGATGATGAACCCTCTACCTACCTAATTCGTGACGGAGTTGTACGGACGCGCCGGTAAAAAAAGATATGTCGCAGAGGAATATAACAGCAAAGAGAAATTGCAAGTTTATGGGCAAAATTGCAGAAAGAAATTTAATTTAGCATTCTTAAAGAGTTCATATTATTTATGATATATTTAATTTGGGAGAACAATCAGGATAGTATTATTATAATTTGTTTACTTGTAAGCGAACATTGTTATATTGAATTCATGAACGTTTTCTTACAATATTAATCGACTAAGTGGGTATGCAGAAACCAGACTCTTGAATGTACTGTTTTGCAACTTTCGAACTTTCTTCATAACCAATTTTTCTGCAAATAATCAAGGACAAATAACATTTATTTACAAGAGAAAGGTCTTATTTTGTATTTATTATCATTTTTACCACTATCAGTAAATTAGGAAAAGTATTTGGTTAGAAAGAGTCATATATCTAGATGCTCTGAAATGATAGTAAAATAATTAGTGTTAAAGTAAAAATGTATATATGGAAACATGTGACCCTCAAAGTATGATTTTTCTTGTAAATATATGCAAATAATATATAGCAAAGAGACACATCTAAAATCAGTGACGATGGCTCGTACATAAATCTTGATAACGCAAATAACCATTATAAACAGTGAGAATGGTGTAGTTAACCATATTCAAAACAGCTTCAAGCAGACCAAAATATCACAATGATGTCGCCAAGGTATTCCGACCATCAAAAAGCGCAAACCAAATGTAAGCATGACAATATAGTATTTATAGCATTTATTGATTCCAAATTACTCGTGACCAAAATTGATATGGTAGAAGTTCAAATGTGCAGACAATTAAGGCAAATTAGTGCATTGCCATGTCACTTAAAACATACATATTATTAAGTGATATAGTTCCGAAACTCACTGATCAGAAGTCGAGAGGAAATGTTAAAGGAAAGCGTCCACATTTAATGGGATCCACGATCATAACCTCATTTATAAACTAGTACATATCCATTTGATATATGATAAACCATGTGGATATAAAATGATAAACTAGTACATATCCATTTGATAGGTGCTAAACCATGTGGATATAAAATTATAAACTAGTACATATCCATTTGATATGTGCTAAACCATGTGGATATAAAATTATAAACTAGCACATATCCATTTGATATGTGCTAAACCATGTGGATATAAAATTATAAACTAGTACATATCCATTTGATATGTGCTAAACCATGTGGATATAAAATTATAAACTAGTACATATCCATTTGATAGGTGCTAAACCATGTGGATATAAAATTATAAACTAGTACATATCCATTTGATATGTGCTAAACCATGTGGATATAAAATTATAAACTAGTACATATCCATTTGATATGTGCTAAACCATGTGGATATAAAATTATAAACTAGTACATATCCATCTGATATGTGCTAAACCATGTGGATATAAAATTATAAGCTAGTACATATCCATTTGATATGTGCTAAACCATGTGGATATAAAATTATAAACTAGTACATATCCATTTGATATGTGCTAAACCATGTGGATATAAAATTATAAACTAGTACATATCCATTTGATATGTGCTAAACCATGTGGATATAAAATTATAAGCTAGTACATATCCATTTGATATGTGCTAAACCATGTGGATATAAAATTATAAACTAGTACATATATATTTGATATGTGCTAAACCATGTGGATATAAAATTATAAACTAGTACATATATATTTGATATGTGCTAAACCATGTGGATATAAAATTATAAACTAGTACATATATATTTGATATGTGCTAAACCATGTGGATATAAAATTATAAGCTAGTACATATCCATTTGATATGTGCTAAACCATGTGGATATAAAATTGTTTGGTAATTATAATTGTCATGTTTGATAAGAGAAAATGTTTATACGTATTACTCATTATATATATATCGTGGTTGTGTTACAGAAGACTACGCCGATCTAATGACAAATCAGAGGGTGTGTCAAAATGTTAATAGGAATGTTAAAGAAATGCCAGGGAAATCATCCGATAAAGGACTGAACATTTTTCAGTACATAGAACGTCTGACGAATTCTCACTATTTCTTGAAAATATGAACAGTGCAAATGTTGTTCAAGACATATCATGATTTCCATGAGTAGGTTATTGTACCATTGACAAGTACATCGATTCTATTATATTCGAAAAGAGGGGAATATTAGATGTGTCAGTATAAAACCTGTCCTTTATCATGCAAGTACCCGCCAGACACACCATTAGCATTTAACAGAGTTGATAAGGATTGTAGTCTCATCGAAATGGTACACAATCATTTATTGAAAATCCATGCCGATTTCCTATTTTAGAAAGCAAGTTTAGTGGCATTATTTTTTATCTATTTATTTATTATCTATGTATTTATTATCTATTTATTTATTATCTATGTATTTATTATCTATTTATTTATTATCTATTTATTTATTATCTTTATTTATTATCTATGTATTTATTATCTATTTATTATCCATGTATTTAATATCTATTTATTATCTATTTATTTATTTATTATCTATTTATTTATTATCTATGTATTTATTATCTATTTATTTATTATCCATGTATTGTAATACTGTACAAAAAATGATCAGATTCATAAGAAGAAAATCAGAAAATAGAAAGTGACGTGATATAGTGAAATTCTTTCCATGCATTGACAATAAATATTCACAATGTGTTTTTATGACCAAGCACGCTTGCTTGTGTGTGTGTGTGTGTGTGATCCTAATGAAACAAGATAAGGATAAATGTACAAGTGAAGAGCGTAAATGATGACATGGAGATTGGTCCTTTTTGGGGATCAGTGAGAGAGATAGAGAGCACATGTGAATACACGGGCATGATATAAGCTAATTATAATTTCTAAAGATCTAATCTGTTTAAGCCAAGACTGTTTGAAGATTTATTATTTCAATGTTTTAGATATTCTAAAATATTACATGTTATCGTCCTATTAACGTATGTCATGAATTAGACTCGTACATTTCTGGCACGAAAAGGACAAGCCAAGAGGCAGTGGTATTGCTTAATATGGTACAGACTATTGAAAATTACTGACTGCTTACAAGCGGATACAATGACAGCCATTAAAAATAGAACGACTCTGTCAGTCCTTTGTGTATCATCTAAGACCGATTTACTGTAAAGTCTTTTAAGAAACCGTTTCTTTACTTGAAAGCAGAACAAAGTGCTGATTGATTAACTTGAGCATTTTTGACCATTTTTGAGCACTGAGAACACTTTGGTCACTTTTGGTCGATTCATTATATTGCTTCCGTTGAATATAGCATGCAGGAAATGATTCATATTTGGCCAGAGAAAGTTCTAGAGAATGCTAATGCAAACTTTTTTCAAGCCCTCACAGTCCATTTCCTTTCTTTTCTATCATGAAAAGAAATTTGTAAAGCGAAATCAATTCGTCATGAAAGAGGGACAATATTCATTGAGAGCAGTTAATAACACTATTTTCATTCAAATTCCATATCCCTACTATTGTAATCATTTGTTTGTTCAAACAGGAATACAAATTCTCATACGTATGAAAGGATCTCATTCATTATCAAACTCATTCCAGACCTTCATGGTGTATTTTTCTCAGCTCAATTATATGCATGGATCTCATTCATTATCAAACTCATTCCAGACCTTCATGGTGTATTTTTCTCAGCTCAATAATATGCATGGATCTCATTCATTATCAAACTCATTCCAGACCTTCATGGTGTATTTTCCTCAGCTCAATAATATGCACGGACCTCATTCATTATCAAACTCATACCAGACCTTCATGGTGTATTTTTCTCAGCTCAGTAATATGCATGGATCTCATTCATTATCAAACTCATTCCAGACCTTCATGGTGTATTTTTCTCAGCTCAATAATATGCATGGACCTCATTCATTATCAAACTCATTCCAGACCTTCATGGTGTATTTTTCTCAGCTCAATAATATGCATGGATCTCATTCATTATCAAACTCATTCCAGACCTTCATGGTGTATTTTCCTCAGCTCAATAATATGCACGGACCTCATTCATTATCAAACTCATACCAGACCTTCATGGTGTATTTTTCTCAGCTCAGTAATATGCATGGATCTCATTCATTATCAAACTCATTCCAGACCTTCATGGTGTATTTATCTCAGCTCAATAATATGCATGGACCTCATTCATTATCAAACTCATTCCAGACCTTCATGGTGTATTTTTCTCAGCTTAATAATATGCATGGATCTCATTCATTATCAAACTCATTCCAGACCTTCATGGTGTATTTTCCTCAGCTCAATAATATGCATGGACCTCATTCATTATCAAACTCATTCCAGACCTTCATGGTGTATTTTCCTCAGCTCAGTAATATGCATGGACCTCATTCATTATCAAACTCATTCCAGACCTTCATGGTGTATTTTCCTCAGCTCAGTAATATGCATGGACCTCATTCATTATCAAACTCATTCCAGACCTTCATGGTGTATTTTTCTCAGCTCAGTAATATGCATGGACCTCATTCATTATCAAACTCATTCCAGACCTTCATGGTGTATTTTCCTCAGTTCAATAACATGCATGGATCTCATTCATTATCAAACTCATTCCAGACCTTCATGGTGTATTTTCCTCAGTTCAATAACATGCATGGACCTCATTCATTATCAAACTCATTCCAGACCTTCATGGTGTATTTTTCTCAGCTCAATAATATGCATGGACCTCATTCATTATCAAACTGTCCAAGATTTTGATGACATAAACTAATATTCCAAGTTTTATTTTAAAGAGATAAAAAAAATATGGAACCTAGTGTGGTAAAATCAATTTTTGATACATGCGCACATGATGCAGTATGAAGCTGGGCCATGCTATGAGTTCAGCTGGAGTAAGCTTATGAAGGACTGTTATAGAGTGCAACATGCCAAACAATAAATGTAAACATAGAAAATGCAATCAAATCCACTACATGCACAATGCAGGATAAACTTTACCTCTGACATTTACAACATATATTTTGATGAAGTATATGGAACATATTTTCGCCTCTTTATATACAAGCATGCAATAATACATGTAATTTCAAATAAATGTCAGCAGTAATTCCTCAGTATAACACATTTAATGAAACCCATACAAACGGATCACTACCATATCACCTCTGTCTGCGTGGGTTGGAGACTTGGATTCGACCAATGTGGGTATGTGAGAAAGCTTGCCAGTAGCTTCTCAAGGGTTGGTGGTTCTTTCTGGGGATTTCCCGGGTTCCTCCTCCACTATTAATACTGGCTGCCATGTATAGCCTATCATGTGCTGAAAAATGGCATTATACCCTACAACAACAACCCTACAATAGCAAAGAGGCTGCCTTAGCAATCAAGATAGTAACCCATACAAACAGACTGCCTTAGCAATCAAGACAGTAACCCATATAAACAGGATGCCTTAGCAATCAAGATATCAAGATAGTAACCCATACAAACAGGCTGCCTTCCCAATCAAGACAGTAGCCCATACAAACAGGCTGCCTTAGCAATCAAGACAGTAACCCATACAAACAGGCTGCCTTAGCAATCAAGATAGTAGCCCATACAAACAGGCTGCCTTAGCAATCAAGATAGTAACCCAAACAAACATGCTGCATTAGCAATCAAGACAGTAGCCCATACAAACAGGCTGCCTTAGCAATCAAGATAGTAGCCCATACAAACAGGCTGCCTCAGCAATCAAGATAGTAACCCATACAAACAGGCTGCATTAGCAATCAAGACAGTAGCCCATACAAACAGGCTGCCTTAGCAATCAAGCTCAATGATCAATCTATGAGAATGATATTAGTGTTATACACCTATCACTTTTCAGGTAATTTAATAAAATCCCTAAATGAAAAACAAAATAAAACTGCATAATGTTTCATTTTTTTAATACGAACTTAATCTAAACTCATAAACTGAATTGCATAGCTGATGTGTACATGAAATGTCTCAGTTTTATGAATGAAGTGCATATAGTTCTGGCTTAAGTTGAGAGTATGGTGATACAGAATACAGACATCAATATCATCAACCTACTTTGAGGAAATGACAGTAACATTTTTTAGTATTAATCTTTGTAAATAGTATTGTAGTATAAGTGAAGTCACCTAGAACTGTGATATTTTACAGAAAAGACTGTGCTGTACACATAACTAAACAAGACAAAGCAATGAAAAAACTAAACAGGACAGAGCAATGAAAAAACTAAACAAGACTGAGCTATGAAAATAAATAAGACAGGGCAATGAAAAAACTAAATAAGACAGAGCAATGAAAAAACTAAATAAGACAGAACAATGAAAAAACTAAACAGGACAGAGCTATGAAAACACTAAACAAGACAAAGCAATGAAAAACTAAACAGGACAGAGCAATGAAAAAACTAAACAAGACTAAGCAATGAAAATAAATAAGACAGAGCAATGAAAAAACTAAACAAGACTGAGCTATGAAAATAAATAAGACAGAGCAATGAAAAAACTAAACAGGAGAGAGCAATGAAAAAACTAAATAAGACAGGGCAATGAAAAAACTAAATAAGACAGAGCAATGAAAAAACTAAATAAGACAGAACAATGAAAAAACTAAACAGGACAAAGCAATGAAAAAACTAAACAGGACAGAGCAAATAAAAAACTAAATAAGACAGGGTAATGAAAAAACTAAATAAGACAGGGGAATGAAAAAAACTAAGTAAGGCAGAACAATGAAAAAACTAAACAGGACAAAGCAATGAAAAAAATAAATAAGACTGGGCAATGAAAAAACTAAATAAGACAGGGCAATGAAAAAACTAAACAGGACAGAGCAATGAAAACACTAAACAAGACAAAGGAATGAAAAAACTAAATAAGACAGAACAATGAAAAAACTAAACAGGACAGAGCAATGAAAACATTAAACAAGACAAAGGAATGAAAAAACTAAATAAGACAGAACAATTAAAAAACTAAACAGGACAGAGCAATGAAAACACTAAACAAGACAAAGGAATGAAAAAACTAAATAAGACAGAACAATGAAAAAACTAAACAGGACAGAGCAATGAAAACATTAAACAAGACAAAGGAATGAAAAAAAACTAAGTAAGACAGAACAATGAAAAAACTAAACAGGACAAAGCAATGAAAAAAAATAAATAAGACAGGGCAATGAAAAAACTAAATAAGACAGGGCAATGAAAAAACTAAACAGGACAGAGCAATGAAAACACTAAACAAGACAAAGGAATGAAAAAACTAAATAAGACAGAACAATGAAAAAACTAAATAAGACAGGGCAATGAAAAAACTAAACAGGACAGAGCAATGAAAACATTAAACAAGACAAAGGAATGAAAAAACTAAATAAGACAGAACAATTAAAAAACTAAACAGGACAGAGCAATGAAAACACTAAACAAGACAAAGGAATGAAAAAACTAAATAAGACAGAACAATTAAAAAACTAAACAGGACAGAGCAATGAAAACACTAAACAAGACAAAGCAGTGAAAAAACTCAACAGGACAGAGCAATGAAAAAACTAAACAAGACAAAGCAGTGAAAAAACTAAACAGGACAGAGCAATGAAAAAACTAAACAAGACAAAGCAATGAAAAAACCAAACAGGACAGAATGACAAAACAAAACAAGAACCTATTAAAACCACAGTTATAGTTCTCTTCAGCCATGAACTAAATTTAAATGAAATAAATAGTACAGATACAAGCAAAGCGATGGCAAAACTAAATTAGGGCAATATAATAGGATTATATTCATACCCATGTTATATAGCAGTCAGATAATGAAGATATCTATAGTGTGAGACAAATTTATATTTCACATCAGACTGTAATTAAGTCAATGTCTTTCTACAGACTCAATGACTTCAGTATTACAAAAGGTTTAACATTCTTAAAGTTGTACAAATGATATAGCACCAGATTATTGAACACTGAATTTTGAGTATCATATTGCAGAACTTTCCTGTAGAAATATATCACTCAAATGCATTCTGGATTAAATATAATGTCCACACATTTCAATCATATTTTACATTCTTTTAATTAACAAAACTGCACATACAACCAAAACCTTTGCATAAATGTCTTCTTGTGAATATTCAAATTATAAACTACTTAAAACAAGAAAGCATAGTTTATGTTTCCAAGGCAAAATGAATAGGTAAAAACTATAATTGACAAAATTCACTTAGGACTAATATACATGATTGGCATTACTGAATTACTTTAACTGACCCAAATTTTAATTTAAAAGTTTAATAAAAACCACAGCAAAATGTCAACAATGATTTTAATATTTTGAAACATTCCAGCAAACATGAACTATATGGCAAGAAGAATTGCAAAATCGATGGTAGCCCAGCAGGTTATCAGAAACAAATCTGGCAGCCCAGCAAAAATGTAATGGCCCAGGAAAGGTGCTTTAATATGAAACAGCTTCAAAATTTCAATTCATACTTGTTGTCAGCCATCAGTGGTTTTCTGTCCTATATATGCGGCTTTGATTTGAAAAACAAAATGCTATCTTACAACCTATATCTTAGACTACCTAAAACCAACTTACTAACCAAATATTATGGTAACATCTGGGCTCCATCCCCAAGAATTGTCACACTTTGATACTACTTATTGTCATGAGACAGTAAAATCAAAATACAAAGTTAAACTGACACAACTAAATAGAGTATTTAGCCGGTAATAGATGTATTAGCATTAATTCATCTTTGCAGATCAATAAGTATCAGTCAATCACTATATATGATCAGTTAATTTTTTGCCTTATTTCCCCTTTCTCACTGCGTATTTTAATGCAGCACAGCCAATCACTGTCTACTTCTCACCTGATTGCAATTAACTCATGCTTTGCAATTTCCCATTCACTGATCTTTCATGATGAAAGTGCTGATGCATTATCATAATAATTCCAGAAATCAAGAAGCATGATTTTATCACTACAACAAGAAACATACCAATATGCAAACAAGATTCAAGTGTAATGACACATTAGACAATCATCTCAAAAATAAAAATAAAACAGACCTTGTGAAGCAGTGGAAGATATAAAAATAACCATCAATCTGAAGTACATCTAACTGCAAACTATTAATTTTGTACATTAAAATAACCCATATCATTTGCATTTTAATTAAAGAGTAATTTATATTTGCCATATCTGTACATTACATTTATGATATCCATCGAAGGCAATCTAACAAAAGATATATGCCAGCATTCTCTGAACACTCAAAGAGCTCATACTGTGAGTGCTACAGAAATTACAAATTCCATCTATGGCCTGCCTTCCCTGATTCAAAGTATGTTTTGCTGGAACATCCCTCAGTACAGACTGAACTTGGAATATAAATTACTCTTACAAAGAAAATCTTTTTCTGACATTTCTATATGTGTATGATCATGTTTTCCAGCAAAGAACATGAGTGCAGGGTATCTCTCTTGTACCTAACACATGACCTTTAACCTTGGCTCATGGACAATTTGACCTATGGTGATTCTAATGCACATAATGTAGCAAAAATGTCCTAATTTCTGTCAACACTTGAACATTCACCATAATATAAAACATGAACTGAAACGTTTACATACTAAAACAAGCAGTGGTTGAAGTTAAGTACATAGCAATCAGGCAAATTTTCCACCAATTGATTGACCTATATGCACAGCTTCTTCAGACCAATTCTGAGTCATTGTTATTCTTTTTTTCATTGATATTTTCATTAATATTTCTAACCTGTAAATCTATTCTATCTCAACTGAGTACTATTTTACTATTTCTTTTGGTCTCAAAAAAACCTTGTGGAAGTGATGAATTCATTTTTGGAACTGTTTGCAACTGTATCATTGTGCAAGGAAATCTGCAGCATCCAATTTAGACTCTGTGTATTACCATTATTGTAGCAATTTCAAGCACTGTTCTTTGAAAGCTAAAATGTGTTTAAACATCATTTTAAGTTTGCACTGAATTTTTATATATAAAACATTTTATGTTCTTTCTTAAGGTAAGGAAATTTTCAGTGGATGTTTTGCTGTTTTAAAATCAAATCTGTATTCAAAATAAGCTATTCTGACTTTCACACTCATTTTTCATTTAAAAATGTCAAGAAAAAGAAACCTTCATTATGCTTCGGTGTAGAATAGGTAAATTCCATCTTTGGAATCAAAACTTCACATAAAAAATATGGCATAAGGGAATATTTAGACACAAGGTAAAAATTTGTCACATGATTTTATAAAACAGTAAATAGCATGCTAAGTACAAACAATGTAAGGTTTACAACATGTTATTGGTAAAGCGTTGGTCACCATATCAAAATTCTGCCTTCCCAGCATTTTTTTGGTTCTAAAAATGACTCATTATGTATCATGCCTCATGAACTTCAACAGATGAAAATTTCTAATTTCCACTTAGTTCTGTTCCTTAAAATCCCAACCCTGGGATATCTTTGTCGATATTCCAAATTTACATGATTTTTAAAGATCTACTTACAAAACTAAGTGATCTTTTACATTGTATGTGAGCATCATATACAATCTATCAGTTGAATAAAACTTTATATACAACAAATCATGCTGAAGAACTAATTTATAGAAAGACAAAGTAATTGTAACATAATACCTATACAAAATACTAAATATAAAATTATGTGCAAAATATTTTCAATACAAATAACAAGCTAATTTGACTTAATTTGAAAAAGGTCTTTATTTCATATTGCAAACATTTTAGCTGTAGGTATGATTAAGAAGCGAATTTGACTTAATCTGAAAAAAGTCTTTATTTCGTATTGCAAATATTTTAGCTTGTATGTACTTGAGTGTAAACAACTATACCTAATATCTGCATTGTTAAAATATGGATAATTCAAAAGATAGTGATATTCATCACTAAAGTCACTTCATGTACACAACTCACAAAACTGTCCATCATTAACATCAATACTATACAAATTCTGTTGTTGTATTCTAACTGGCTCTTCTTCCTTTATTAGACTCTTGACGCAAAAAATGTCAGGACCAACATATTCCATGTAGCAACCAATCAACTTACTAATCAACTTGCTAATATAACTATGACGACATTGTAAATATTGGATTTTGTCTGCTAAACAGTTAAACTGATAGGTAAATCCCTTGAAAATTCATGCAATAACTTACTTGTTTTGGGCAGATAATGATTAATTTTTCATTGCAGTTAAATTTTCTATAAAACTGTCGGAAAGACTGAATCTTACTGGGGTGACCAAGACTTAGTAGATGAGTCTAAAGCTTAAAGACTAGGTTGAATTCTACTTTTTATTTCTGTACAAAACACTATATATATATATATATATATATATATATATATATATATATATATATATATATATATATATATATATATATATATAAATATATAAGAAACTGCACACACACATACACACAGTCATGCTTATTTTTCAATTGTCCTCACCAATTCATTACAAATCATTACAAATAAGCAACACATCAACCAGAAATGCAAAGATACAGAACAAATGTCCTAAAATAGTATAATTTTCTGAATTGTAATATTATGTTTCTACAGAAAATTTTACAATCAGTACATTCATGCATGCTCTGAATAGAGAATCAGATTTACATGCTGAAGTATTATTCCAGGCAATACATTAACACGTTTACATATCATACATTTATTACTGAGCATGCATATATAACACTGGAAATAAAAATAACAATGAGGACTTTGTATAGCACCTAATCTTTAGAAAAACATATAATGATATGATTACAAAAAACAAACACCTTGAAATTAGAAAACATTAAAACATCCTGAAAATATTTAAAGTAGGAAACATCATTAGGTCTTTAAGTTTGTTCTTTCAGCCGAAATAGGTGAGTTTTAAGAGCACTCTTGAATGGGATCACTGTGTCTTTGTGACTAAGGGAAAATTTAATTCACAAAAAAATGTCTTCTTCCTTAACAAAAGACAAATATGTATATATACACGCTGGAAAAATATCTAAAAGAAAGTTGGTTGTTGTTGTTGTTGGGTTTAACGCCATTTTTCAGCACACGATAGGCTATACATGGTGGCCAGTATTAATGTGGAGGAAGAACCCGGGAAATCCCGGAAAGAACCACTGACCCTCGAGAAGCTACTGGCAAGCTTTCTCACATACCCACATCGGCCGAATCCAAGACTCGAACCCACACAGACAGAGGTGAGATGGCAGTGATCTGTAACGGAGAATGCTTTAGACCACTCGGCCACTCCGGGCCCCAAAAGAAAGTTGGAAATGAACACTTATCTACAATATATCACAACTCAACTTTTTAAAAAATCACCTTTTGTTGTACAGTAAATTGTACTGTACAGAAAAAAAGCACTGTACAGTACTCTGTATTACACAGCACCTTGTATTACCTTATAATGTACAAACTTGTATTGTATATTATTATAGTGGATGTAGTGTTGAATGCCCCAACCACTGCCCTTTACATGGCCAGAATTCCATGGTACCAACAAGTTTGTGTTCAAAAGTACCCCTCTAACAAAGCCAGTCACTAGTATATTATGGCAAAATCCGTCAAATTTACCACTCATGAGCAGCCACATAATGGTACTCACTAATAGAAATTTCATTAACATTTGTTGATTTCTATGTTCAACACATTGACATTTGTTCCACATTTCCACATAGAAATTTCATTAAGATTGGTTGATTTCAATGTTCAACAAAACGACAATTGTTCCACATTTCCAAACAGAAATTTAATTAATATTTGTTGCTTTCCATGTTCAATACATTGACATTTGTTCCACATTTCCACATAGAAATTTCATTAATATTGGTTGATTTCTATGTTCAACACTTTGACATTTCTTCCACATTTTCACATAGAAATTTGAATCCATAAAAAGAGATAAGTAATCCAAAATATACCTACTGTTATGTTTTCCTTAAACGTAAGAGCTTGTCACTTTGATAATTACTGGCTATTTTTACCACCAATAATTATAAAGGTGATAAAAGGTAACAATGGGGAAGCACAGTATGGTTCAGTTCAAATCGGCATGACTTCCAGTTCCCAGATAGTAAAATGGGATGCTAGCCACCGCATGACTTCCAGTCCCAGATAATAAAATGGTATGCCAGCCACTGCTATCTCTCACTGATTATGAAATGTATTTGAATGGGTACAAGACACACAAAAAAATGAAAACTTACTTTCTCCACAAATCGTAAGCATCTTGTGCAAACTAACTACAAACTGATGATGATGGAATAAGTTGTTCCAAGGAGTGCAAAGTGTCATCAGACATGCTCAGTTAAGAATTAAAAACTGACCTAACAACACGATTAAACAAAAGAGGGAGAGTCCATTAATCACTACTGAGAAACCTGACATCAGAAAGATTCAAATAGACATTTTCAATAAACATTATATTGCAGTGAATATGAAAACGGATTGATGGTCAGGGATAATTACATCCAGATATTTTTGCACCATGATTGACAATTATTCATAAAACAATTTTAACAACATTTGAATCTTATTTAGTCCATAACCTGATAATATTACATTGCTTTTAAAAATGAAAATATAAAATAATTCAAACTCAGTTACACTTTTCATACTTATCTGTAATGATTAATCAAATTTCTGTCATACAACTTGAGAATGGTCACACCTATCAGAAGGCCACGTTATGCTGTTGCAGAAGGGTGGCCCTGTAAGAGGGGGACCGATGTATCGGAAAACATGCCCATAGTGTTAGGTCACATCATTCAAATAAAACTCTGAGATGACACATATATAAAAACGGTTGCTGCCTGTATGAAGTTCATTCAACAGAAGTATTCTCTCTCTCTCTCTCTTTAAAAATTCACTTTTTTTTGTCCAGTACTTTGCTCATTTACTGCTAACTGTTTGGCATATAACTGAGTCTATGGTCAACATAATGTCACGTATCGTCAACTGATACTAATTTACAGTTGAACTTAACTAAAAAATGTACATATTAGTGCTTACAAAAAATTTTGCCATTTTGACTCTGCTTTATTCAGCCTGTTTTTATATCATAAACTTCAAAAACTGAGGTAATAAAAAAGCATCATGAGCAATTCCACTGCTAACATGATCCTCATGGCTGAGATGAACTCCACAAATTTCATTGCCAACATGATCCTCATTGGTGAGATGAACTCCATGAACTTCACTGCCAACATGATCTTCATTGCTGAGATGCACTACACAAACTTCACTGCCAACAAGATCCTCACTGGTGAGATGAACTACACAAACTTCACCGCTAACAAGATTGTCATTGGTGAGATGAACTCCATGAACATCACTGCCAACATGATCCTCATTGGTCAGATGCACTACACAAACTTCACCGCTAATAAGATCCTCATTGGTGAGATGAACTCCATGAACATCACTGCCAACATGATCCTCATTGGTGTGATGCACTACACAAACTTCACTGCTAACATGATCCTCATTGCTGACATGAACCACATGACCCTCACTACTAACATGTTCCTCCTGATAACATTATCCCTATGACAACATGGAGCATTTACAGCAGTATGAATTCATGTATTTTTGTAGAAATTACTTTTTTGTTTTTGCTAAAACTATTATGTGTTGGTATTGAAATTTGTGACTGAAGCAGAAATCCAATTATCTTTATAAATCAATCCTTTTTTGTTGCATTTATATTTTAATTTCGCAATTAAAGATCCAGGAAAATTAGCACTCCGCAGATAAAAGTGTTTTCACAGTTACTGTGGATAATGTGAATGCTTGTCTACATCAACACACTGAGTATTCTCCAAGAAAGGAAGGAAGGAAGAGGTGGAAGGATTTTGCCACTGCTACGCTTGAATTTAACCAACTTGACTGGACCACAAACTGTATGACACTCTTTTAGATGTTAATCTGAAAGATAAAGGTAAAATGTACAATCTTCAACTAAGCTGCTTCTGATGTTTATAATGTCCTATAAGTTGTCATCCAAATAATCTATTCTAACAAAAATGTTTATTCTGATAAAAAAAAGACCCCCAAAACCCAATTCATTTGCTTTTCACTTCTACTTGAATGTATTCTTTTATATATATATATATATATATATATATATATATATATATATATATATATATATATATATATATATATAATTTTGATGAAAATCATTACTGTATTCATTTCTGTTATTTATTCTTTCCTATTATGTCTTTTTTCCACATCATCATCCATATAACCTCTTCACACACTGTGGATTGAAATCTGTGTTGCATAATGTTTTAATGTCATCACTTAAACACAAATTTACAGGCTATCATGATATGATGCTTTCTGTCGTATTAGGTCTAATTTTTTATTGGTTGCTCAGAACTCATCACACTAAGTTTTTTCTAACTTTAATAACAGTTCCCATAAATGATGACTGATCAACCTAGTCTGCATAAAATTAAATGGATTTTAAGGCAGGATCTCTCTGCCAAATTCAGTCAAATTCCATCTAGCAGTTGTCGAGATGTCTTTTAAAGGTTTTACTGTTTCAAGTAAATGTTACCATATTTGAAGTCAGAGCCTCAATTAAAGAAACCTGAAAGGCCTTCATGTCATAATGTGTATTAATTTGCTTAAAGTCTGTTAAGCACTCTAGTAGTTGTCCAAAGGTTTGTTAGCCATATCTGACAGTAAATCTGCATCAATTAAAATATATTAAAGGCCCTGAAGCAAGGGTACATTTTGTCAAATTTGGTCAAATTTTGTCTTCATTTTTAAGAAGCTGACAGTTTTGTATTCTGAGTAACAGCTGCCATATCTGGCGGTAGATTGGCATCATTAGTACAATAATGGAAATGCATTTATGCCATAATACTTTCAGCCAAATCTGGTTGAGTTCTGTTAAGAGGTTTTGCATGAGTCATCACTCAATGGTTTTCCATTTTTAGTTAAGGCAGCCATATCTGATAGTGGATTTGAAAGACCTTCCATTCCACGATATTTATATCAAATTTAAACAAATTCTTTTCAATTGTGTTCACAAAGTGGTAATTCAGAGATTTTTCAATTTTTACCATTTGTGGCCATCTCTAATGGCAGATTGACATCATTTATAAAAAAACACTGAAACCCCTTCATGCTAGGATGATGTCAGCCAATTCAACTGATATTAATACAGTGGTTTTGAAGAACATGATGAAAATGGTAGTTGCTGACAGACACAAGTTGACTGATGACAAACATGATATATGTGGGACACAAGACCATACCATAAGCTCACTTGGCTTAGAGCCATGTGAAAACACAGACAAAAGAAAACTCACTTAGAGTATGTATTGTCAAATATCAGTGTGTAGATTCCTGGTTGTTTGGCAGTTAACTCCCCTTTAATTGCCTGTTTGTGGGAGTTACATTTACATTGTGGCACCAATACTTCTGCCTCAGAGAATGGAGTAGTCTCTTTCTTTCTGTGAACCACACTAAATACAACATCCTGAAATAAATTTGAAATACATTTATTTTTGTATTATAAACATGGTTATTGAATATCTGATCATCCCCATCCCTTGGGCGGAGCATGGTAGAAGCATGATACAATTTAAACAGCTGTTGAAATAGTCTTACTAAAATTACAATTTGAATTTTTTATAATACATTTTTTATCAAACTACTGCAACATACATTTTGTGGTAAAAAGAATGACAGTGATCTGGTTTGTTACCAGAGACCATGAATTACCAATTATGATATTTATGTTGATCTGTTACCCAGATGCCTACCGTCATGCCAATGAGATCCATGAAAACAAACACACAAGTGTTTGGACATGAACTAGACATAAGCATTATCTAAAGATGTAAGGTTTTATAAATTTCTGCAACAAAATTTTACTCAGTACCTAGAAACTAGTGCAAATCAGACTAGTGTGGATTTGTGCATTTTTTTTATGCTCTGTTGTAGTAAAGCCCACTCAAAATCTAGAACGTAACTTAAAGCTTAACATCACTCAAATAGCTGATCTGGTGCATGACTTTACCTTTCCCTTAATCTTGAAACGAAAATAATATTTAACAAACAAGTTTGCGGCACTTAGCATGTTGAACATCTCATGTATTTAAATCATCAGTTGTAAACTCTTTTATTTTACACACATTACTTAAAGATAAAGTAATACAAGAGTCACTGAGAGATGACATGCGAGTACCCTGATTACTGGTAAGCTACTACCTGATGATCTAAAACTAAATCAGTTTATGCACTACTTGTCATACATTGTTCCAAGACTCTTTGTTTATGCACTGCTTGTCATGCATTTTATCAGGACTCAGTTTATACATTTGTCAAAGCCAAACAAGTCATTTAATTACTTATCAAGCCTTATATTATTTCAATGAAATTCAAAACACAGTTCATACAGTGTCTTTACAATCCTTATATTATTTCAATAAAATTCAAAACACAGTTCATACACTGTCTTTACAATCAAGCCATATATTATTTCAATGAAATTCAAAACACAGTTCATACTGTCTTTACAATCAAGCCTTATATTATTTCAATGAAATTCAAAACACAGTTCATTATCTGTCTTCACAATAGGCACTGCTTCCACTGTCACATCAAGTGGTGTGGATTTAACATAAGAAACAGGAACTTGATCCAAATGCAAGTGGTGTAGATTTAACTTAAGAAACAGGAACTTGATCCATGTGCAAGTAGTGTAGATTTAACTTAAGAAACAGAAACTTGATCCATGTGCAAGTAGTGTAGATTTAACATAAGAAACAGGAAATTGATCCATATGCAAGTGGTGTAGATTTAACTTAAGAAACAGGAAATTGATCCATGTGCAAGTAGTGTAGATTTAACATAAGAAACAGGAAATTGATCTGAATGCAAGTAGTGTAGATTTAACTTAAGAAACAGGAACTTGGTCCATGTGCAAGTAGTGTAGATTTAACTTAAGAAACAGGAACTTGATCCATGTGCAAGTAGTGTAGATTTAACTTAAGAAACAAGAACTTGATCCAAATGCAAGTAGTGTAGATTTAACTTAAGAAACACGAACTTGGTCCATGTGCAAGTAGTGTAGATTTAACTTAAGAAACTTAATCCATGTGCAAGTAGTGAAGATTTAGCTTAAGAAACTTGATCCATGTGCAAGTAGTGTAGATTTAATTTAAGAAACAGGAACATGATCCACAACAAGCAATAAGCACAATTACATAAGAAGAAAATAGAAAGAACTGTTAAAACAATTATCATTATCAGAGTTGTCAAGGAATGTCTGAAGGTCAAAGGATACGAAAAAAATACCACCTGCTTAGCATGTTTATTAAAGGACCAATCCAACATCCATCTATACCATTTTTGTGCCAAATTTCCCTGACACTCTCCACTTCTATACAACCAAAATCTTCCAGCAATGCATGTATATCATCAAAGAGTTCTTGTTTGATTTTTCTGTTTTTTTCCTGTGCCAACAACAGTGTCTGCATCATAGCTGAGAAGTACATTCTACACACCTATCATAATTCAGGAATTTTCAAATTTGGTTAGGTGTGCAAAGAAATTCCTAAACAGCTGTGGATGACCATCATTTCATCCTGTGACTGCTGCAACATTATGCTAAAATCATCCAAACTGACAAAATTCCAAACAGGACGGATCATTCTGTTAAGACTTTGAACTGGTTCAGTGCTTAAACTTCTCCCATATAATTGTTTTTCTGCAGTGTTACTGTCTACCAAAAGTGTAATATCACATGTTTCCTGACACCTTGAAAAGATCACTTTATTTGACTAGTCTGTAAAGAATCCCTCTGTGGTTTAGGCCACTAATTCCTAGATTATCCATATAACAAAACAGCATAAAGTGAATTGACAGAAAAAGCCCTCTTCAATTCAAGCAATCAATTCCTAAATCATTCACAAAACAAACAAGTAATAGGAACAGATCAAGATAAAACGTAGTTCTTGAAACATAAAAAAACAGGGCAATTTGATTTGAAGATGGAGACAATCTCTCTCTCTGTATTGTAAAATGTTGAGTTTCTGGTCTAGTAAATAAAACATGTGAAAGAAACATTAATTAAAACCAACTTCTTCAATGAAGCTCAAACTAAATGCTTACATAGAAAAAGACATCCTAACTGAAATGAATATATCCTTCATCAATCATTTACAATTGAATTTTCCATTTTTGTCTTCATTCAATTTGCATTTTAAAAGGGAGAATACAATTTTCAGGTAGGCACACTGCAAATTTAATCAGTTACATTTTCATTCAGGACATAAAGTTTCTTCGAAAAAAATCAAGGCATTAACAAGATTTTCAAGACAGCAGCCAGACTAGATGTCCAAGAGGCATTATTATCAATTTGGGTGCAAATGGATATCACAAATGGATATCACAGGAAGTATTTAAAATCCCCCATGCTGCTTACACCATCATTCAAATGAAGTAGTCATAACAAGAGTTTGAAAATGATTACCATAGTGACAACACTGGATGCCAAATCAGCACCATTCTCGTTTTGAACCATCTAACCATCATAAGTCTTTCAGTGAAAAGCCTCACATCAATATCACTTACTGTACTACAGAAGCATCCACAGCACGATTTTCTAGAAACCAGATCTGACAGCTATAATGGATGTTGAATTAGTACCAATTTCTTGTAGGACAAACTAGACACAGCATCAAGTATTTTAGTGGAAACCCCATGTCAGTATTACCATTCAATACCAAATGCCATCACAATTTGAGTTCAGAAGGAGCAGTGATTACAAGATATGGCTGTCTATGTGTTACTGTTATCATTAGGGACCTGCACGCACTTTGGGATGAATGTTTGTGCATTGTGGCAATCCTCAAAGCACTGTGGCAATCCTCAAAGCATTTTAGTATTAGTGATATAAAAAAAATTGTGCCAATGGATGAAATATGGATGATGGACAAAATGCTAGCACACAAGACCCTCTGGTTTAATACCTGTAGAGCTAGTAAACACAATTGTGTCCAACCACACTATAGTGAATTTTTTAATAAAATCAATCAGACATTCATGCTGAAAATAAATCTGGCCATAAAGCCACTAAAGCAAAGTATATCATATCTGCTTTCGTAAACAACATAATAAATACTCATACCCAGTTAAATATTGTATATGAAATGCATCATACAGAATAAAATACTGTCTATAAAATATATTATACCCAGTAAAATACTGTATATAAGATGCATCATACCCAATAAAATACAGTATACAAAATATATCATACCCTGTAAAGTACTGTATCTAACATACATCATACATAGTATAAGACTGCATATAAAATATATCATACACTGTAAACGACTGTATCTAAAATAAATCATACACCGTAAACGACTGTATATAAAATATATCATACACAGTAAACAACTGTATCCAAAATACATCATACACAGTAAACGACTTTATACAAACTGTATCATGCACAGTAAAATGACTGTATATAAGATACATCATACACAGTGAACGACTAAAATACATCATACCCAGTGAAGTATTGAATATAAATTATAGTGGAACTTTTTAAACAAATTTTGACTTGCAGAACATTCATAGAAGAAAAAAGAGAAAAAAGAAAAAAAAAAAACCTGAATGATAAGTATGCTTGGCACATTTCTTCAAGTTTCTATTTAATATCTATAATAACTCCAAATGAAATTGTCTGATTTGACGATCTGTATACAATACCTTGGGGTATGAAGTGAACTCCCAGCCAAAAACAGTCCTTGGATTACTTATCAGTACAGGAATGGCAAAGCTCTTCCCTGGTTTGATACTGACTTCACTGTGTGTGTTGACTTCACCTCTTTGTAGCTCCTCTACCCAAACACACATGCTGCTCTCCATACTGAATTAATAAATCATCATTATATCAATAACTGCCATCTCTGTCTACATTACAGACCCAGAAATTAATAATTTCACCAGAGATTTGAAAATGGAATGCAAATGGAAATTAATGCAGAAAGAATGCAACAAACTGGAGAATGCACACAAATGAAATGCAGAATGAATGTAATAAAGCCATGAACAAAGAGGTAAAATGCTGAAGCCAGAATAATGAATGCTAAGAAAATTAAATACAATGCATTTGAATGGATTTGAAATCCTATCTATATGTATTTCTTGACAGCTACTGTTTTCAAAAACCACTTTGCATGACAATCAAGAATCACATTTTTCATACTCCCAATTTTCACTACTTACACATGATAAAATTATTCTAATAACAATTTTAACGGTAGTCACAGACCAGACCGGTACTTGTTTCTCATATAACATTTATTTAAACAAAATGAAATATGAAACAAAATTAGTTCTACAACTGTAATTTTAACATCCATTGCAATATTTCATGACAAAAAATCTAATTCAAGTGAAATAAATGACTAACAAGAGTAGCAGGAAGGGTTGCTAAGTATTTTATGACAATCATAAAACATTTAAGTTTAATTCTAAGGGAACAAAAAAATTCAACAAACTTTGGACTGAGGATGTTTAGCCGACTTTCCTGCTCTGGAGATATGGACCTCTGAATCTCTTCCTCACTAATGACATGGAAAGTGTCATCTCCGAGTGTCTTGTCCACCACTGCAACAGGTCTGAAAAGGATGAACAAATACTGGGTTATGTTTGGAAGGGTATAAATACAAGTAGAATACATTCTAATAATTACCTGTTAAGCATCAATGATCCAAATCGATTCTTAGATAGATGTTGGACCTGGGTTGTTTAATATTAAACCTTATACCAAATTTGGTTTAAATTCATTAATCCTTCATAAGTTATTTAGCTAAATCAAAAATTATAAAACATGCAGGGGACATAAGTCCAATTTTGATGAGAAAGCATGAAGATCGAACTTGTCCTACATATTATTATAAAGCCTCATGCTAAATATAGCATCAATGCAATAAGTAGTTCAATTAATCATTCAATAAATAAGGCCTCAATACAACAAGTCATTCAATTAATCATTCAAAAATTGTTGAATAAAAACGAAATGTATAATTTAAAGATGATGGAATTAATGTCATAAAGAACACACATGTATTTCAGACTGCCCAAACAATATCTTATGTGGACAAAGTGGGCAAGGGACTAAGTGTCCACTATGGATGGTAGACGTTCACTATGTCTGATGGATGTCCACTATGCTAAGTGGACATCCACTTAATCTAGTGGAATTCCCTTATGGATATTATTACATCCCTTGCTAATTTTATTGTTTTCATTCAAAGAGACAAAACACTTAAATAGACACAGATAAGACAAACCCCTATGCCATAATCCTGACCATGGAAGGTGTCAATTCCATACCTTTACCTGTACAAAATATACAGTAGTAGCTTTTCTTATGGTATCTAGCAGTACCCTAACTAGGCATACACACAGATGAACAAATGTAACATACAAGTACCATGATTAAACTTTTCTCATTAGGAATCATATATTAAAATAATAAAGATATGCAAGCTACGATATAAAATGTTCTTTGGTAGCTTTATTTGTAAACTTAATTATTTGAGTATGAAATTTCTTTTAAGTGCATGGAATTGTGTATACTCCATTGACAGCTATGTTCCCACAATGACCATTCAGTTCATTAAAATGAAGAGATTTTCATGAGGAAAGGTTACTTTGTTTGCCACTTTCATAATCAAAATGAATACACTGACAACATTTGTGATGATGCTTGGTTAACAACCAATAGGAAATAATTTGGATTTACAACTTTTCATACCACAACCTCTTTCACCTCCTGTTTGGAGCATATAAAGAAGTTTTACCAGGAATACCTGTTAAAGGCATCACGAGATATGAAGCCACATATTTAGTGCAATTGATGCAAGTACAATTAGAGATGGACTTTATAACCCTTGGTAAACACCAGGCTTGGAAATTTCAGGCAATATACAAGCAATTATTGACAGGCATTGTGTGTTTTACATTATATGTAATACAGTAAAATTTAAACAATACAAACCCACACAAAATGAATAAATCTTAGGTGTAATTTCTTTTTCTTTGTCTGAAAGCATAATATTATCTCAGTCTCTCTCCCACAGTCACATGAATTAAAACCCTTTATCATTAAACCTTTTATATTTGTAAAAATCTAAATATTTCCATGGAATGTTTTAGTCAGAAATGTATGTTTCATAATACATGTACATTAATCCATTTTGGTAGGTGAGTCTTTGAATATTAAATGGCAATGTGTACATCTTAAAAAAAAACAACATTATACAGTTTATTGTAGTTCAGCCAACAGGTAAGTTCCACACAATAATGCCAATATCAATATTACTTAATATAAGTGGTGTGACTTTCAAACTGAAGCAATGAAACTTAAAACTTAATCTATCCACTAAGAACCATGAGGTATACAGCCACGATGACCATTACATCCGATCATAGACTGACAAAATTGTGGATGGATTAATTTCCATTATGGAAATCTGGATTTCCTACATCTGCCATGTATGTAGTGCATGTGATCCCATAGTTCAAACAGTATATACCCTTACTCTATTGGACCATATAGCGCATTCTCTTGCTCTCACAAACCATACAGTGCTTTGCCTTGCTCTCACAGACCAAACAGTGCATTCTCACTCTCACAGACTATACAGTGCATTCTCTTGCTCTCACAGACTATACAGTGCATTATCTTGCTCTCTTAGACCATACAGTACTCTCCCTCGCTCTCACACACCATACAGTGCATTCTCTTGCTCTCACAGACCATACAGTGCATTCTCTTGCTCTCACAGACTACACAGTGCTTTCCCTTTCTCTCACAGACCATACAGTACTTTCCCTTACTCTCACAGATCATACAGTACTTTCCCTTACTCTCACAGATCATACAGTGCATTCTCTTGCTCTCACAGACCATACAGTGCATTCCCTTGCTATCAAAGACCATACAGTACTTTCCCTTACTCTCACAGACCATGCAGTACTTTCCCTTACTCTCAAAGACCATACAGTACTTTCCCTTACTCTCACAGACCATACAGTACTTTCCCTTACTCTCACAGACCATACAGTACTTTTCCTTGCTCTCACAGACCATACAGTACTTTCCCTTGCTCTCACAGACCATACAGTACTTTCCCTTGCTCTCATAGACCATACAGTGCATTCTCTTGCTCTCACAGACCATGCAGTACTTTCCCTTGCTCTCACAGACCATACAGTGCTTTCCTTTGCTATCAAAGACCATACAGTGCTTTCCCTTGCTCTCACAGACCATACAGTACTTTCCCTTGCTCTCACATACCATACAGTGCACACACTTTGTCTCAATAACCATACAAAGATTACCCTTGCTCTCTTTAGACCATATATTACATAAACTTAGTCTCACATACCATTCAGCACTTGCTCTTACTGTCATAGACCATACAGTGCATAAACTAAGAACAACAGACTATACAGTGCTCACCCTTGTTCTGATAAACCATAAAGTGCATATCCCTGCCCTAATAAACCATAAAACCCATACCCCTGCCCTAATTAACCATAAAGTGCATATCCCTGTGCTAAATTAACCATACATTGCATACCCCTGCCTAATAAAGCATACAGTGCATACCCCTGCCTTAATAAAGCATAAAGTGCAAAACCGTCCCCTAATAAACCAGAAAGTGTGTATCCCTGCCCCAATAAACCATAAAGTGCATACCCCTGTCCTATTTAACCATCTGGTGCATACTCCTACCCTAATAAACCATATAGTGCATACCACTGCCAAAACATACCCTACATTGCATACCCCTACCCCAATAAACCACAAAATGCATACCCCTGCCCTAATAAACCAGAAAGTGTGTATCCCTGCCCCAAAAAAACATAAAGTGCATAGCCTGTCCTAATTAACCATAAAGAGCATACCCCTGCCCTATTTAACCATATGGTGCATACTCCTGTCCTAATAAACCATATAGTGCATACCACTGCCAAACTAAACCCTACACTGCATACCCCTGCCCTAATAAACCATAAAGTGCATAACCCAACCAAAATAAATCAGAAAATGTGTATCCCTGCCCCAATAAACCATAAAGTGCATACTCCTGCCCTAATAAATCATATAATGCATACTCCTGCCAAATAAACCATACACTGCACACCCCTGCCCTAATGAACCATACATTGCATACCCCTGCCAAATAAACCATACACTGCATACCCCTGCCAAATAAACCATACATTGCATACCCTTGCCAAATAAACCATACACTGCATACTCCTGCCCTAATAAACCATACATTGCACACCCCTGCCAAATAAACCATACACCGCATACCCCGCCCTAATAAACCATATAGTGCTTACCCTTGGTCTGATGCTGCTTCCATGAGTTTAGCTTCATCTGTCACATTTTCATCTTGTCCCAGCACAGCTATATCAACATCTGCAACTAACAATGTGTCCGACATCGCACCACTATCCAGATCTGAACAAATTGTTTTATAAAAACTTAAATGTGTAGAAAACTCCGACATGAATCATATGATTACCTGTCCATAGTGAACTGATTCACCCAGTCACTGCATTAATTTGAATGTTATCTCAATAGACTAAAAACTACCAAAGTTCCAACAAAAATTGTAGTTTTGCAGCATACTGAATATTCAAACAGACACCATATGTGGATATGGGAACTATTTTAACTGAAAAAAATATATAACTCTGAATTATAGCAAAAATACATATTTGAAAATAAAATTCATAACCTTGAGATAAAAGAAATGAAAATATCTCAGCTCATAAAAAACATCACAGCTGCCACCCTTCTCTAATTTAATGGAAAATACCTTTTCTTGATGAATTTGCTATGTTAATTGTTGTACAGGTTACCATCTAAAAACTGTAACTGATGTGGGAATGCTAAGTCTACACTACAGCTGACCTCTGTAAAAGACCCTGTACTGACATTAGAGAGCTTGCTGATGAAAATTGAAAGTCTTGACACAGAAGCTTACAATTTACTAGCTACTTTATTGGAATAATAGGCAGGGAACCTTTGAGTGGCCTATCAACACCCACGCATATATTTATTAGTCAGTAAACATAAAACACACTTGGTCAACAAATGAGAAAATAGTGGAGTAGGTAAATTACATAAAATTCCGAAAGAAAACAATTGCTGTCCTGAGAATCTTATAATGAATCTTGGTCTTACAAAAAAACACAATGTACCTAACACATTCAGATATGCTAGTAAACAAATATACAAACAAAATTAGATCTTTTGTCTTCTTTTGTAATCTGATTTTAATCCAAAAGTTTGTCTCAGCCCAATTATCTTTCACAATATACTACTCAGCCACCATCTTAGCGTACATGATGTGGCAAACATGTGATTAAAGGCTGATAAATATATTTGAAATATTCTAAATTAATCTGTGACAAATATAAGTATTTAGTATTAAAAAAGGTTTTTATTTTTATGAATTATTAAGTCATGAAAAATGAGGGTAGATGTATGCATCTAGACCATTTCAATCTATTGACAGAGCATTGATTGCAAAGGCTTTAGGGTCTAGGACTGGAGAGACAAAGGTTGGGAGTTTGGTATTCCACCTTGTAACAAGCAGGTCCACCAACAGTTGGTCCTACTGGGTACCTATCAGAGTGAAAACAGAGGAATGGAGAGACCACTTCATCTTTATTAGTTGATTGTTCTGGGACAAAGAATCTGCTAGTATCTTTAGGTGTCCCAGGATACGATGAACATGTACATGACAACACCACTTTAGAAAGTCCCACACCAGGACACGAAGTCTGGGGACTTGGTTGCTCCTTGTCGCTTGAGATAAGTCACCACGGTAGAGTTGTCAGATAGAATGAGGACTCCCTGGCCATTTAAACATTCCTACCACCAGCAAAAGGTATCACAATGGCCTTCATCTCCAGAATATTGATATGCAGATGTCATTCCTGGGGAGACCATGCACTGCTGGCTTCTGAAACGATGGTAGCAGGTGGGCTTCCCAGTCCTTCATTCTTCCATCAGTAGATCTTCAAACTGAGGTAAACCTGCCATGAGCCAAGTTAGGTTGCCCCATTTCTGTAGATTGTGACAGTTGTGGGCAGATGGTGAGGGGTTGGTCCAATGGACAAAATTTTGACCTCCATTGGGACAGAAGAATCATTTGCAATGGGCACATATGAAGGTGACCTAGGACAATGAGGTCCGCTGCTGCAATGAGCAACACTAGCAGTATAAGGAATTCCATTGCAGACAGAATTTTCCTCGAAGTAAAGAAGCCACAATGATTTGGATTTTCAAGCCATTATCTTTTGGATTATCTCTAATCCTACTATTAAGTAAGTTTGAAATTCTGAATATCATCTTCATGTGTTTTAACACTGCCTGTAGTTTTATGTAACATTGTGTTATCAAAATTCTGATTAAAGTAAAAAAATTCTTTCATCAATAATGTGATTTGAGATACTAAATTTTACCAGTATTAACTACTTTTATATCACAATTTTAATACAAAGGGAAGAATTTAATCATGGAGTCATTTAAAATCCACATCTATTTGTAAATGATGCATACTAAACTGATAAATAAAGGCTTCAGTAGTTCACTTCTGAGTAAAAAGATATTTCCTCCGCAAAAGTGTTATAGCAACAATATGTAAGTGTAAAGAAAATGTAATGTTTAATATAACAAAGGCCAAAAGTTTATTTATCTTTCTGTTCGATTTAGTGTTGGCATCACCCACTGGATTCACAGAAAGTAACTGAGCTCAGGCAACCATTATCTCACATTCAATAATCTTCAAATTCTTAAAATTTTGTATAGGGCTGTTCTAGTAAAACATACCTGGGACCTACAGAAGGCACTTCTAATCTGAGGTACTTACCTATAAATGCAATTTAGAATTTTCTTTTCATTTTAATATGAACTCTGTGCAATCAAAGGCAATATATATTTTTTTTAACTGCCTTTATACATGGTACCATGTATATTTAAATGGAAAAGCCCAAAGAGCTAACACATATGAATCACATTAGTTTTACAGAATTTTCATGATGCAATTTTTTTAATTTTCATCATCATAATGTGAAAATTAAAACTGAAATAATAATCTTTATTTCTCTATCTAACTAATAAGTAGATATCTGTAATGAAAAAGTCAATGAAAATAAGATGACAACAGTTCAAGTTACAAGTTTCAGAACAGAGGACTCAAACACACTTTATAACAGGGCAAGAAAAACAGGCAGAACTTTTTTCCAAAAATTTAGGATGCTTGAAAAATTATACCTGATGACACAGAGGATGGGGAACTAGAACCCAGAAGAGATTGTGAGGGAGTTCCAAGGACATGACAGGTTGGTAGTTCCACACTCTGTTCCATGTCATTGTCTTCATCACTATCAATTCCAGTCCCTGAAGTTTCATCTTGCTGTTGGTGATACTTTGAGAAGCATCCATTGCACACTCGGGCTTTCTTGCTGTAATCATATTAAAAATGATAAGCACAAAATGGAAATTCTCATTTTATGTTTTCCTCATTGTCTTTTCTTTCATGTTTATATCTACATTTTGCTTGATCTTGTTTCTTGATGTAATTTAGACAGTCACTGATGCATGTCATAACATATATACTATTATGTATTGTAATTTTCATGATTATAAGCTGAACGAGTCATTACTAAACAACATATTGGCTGGCTAATTCATTATAGTTGTGGATTTGCAATTTAAGACACACTTGTAAACACATTCATTGTTTCAAAGATAGTGAAATGTACTTTTATGGATGTAAACATGATGATGAGTTCAGTTCGGGTTTTCTGGTAAAACAAGGCTGACCTAATTCCTGAGTGGATAGCTGCTAAAGTACTTGATCTTGTTGACAGTGATTTCAAAATGATTAATCCTGCTTTCTGTAATGCATCTTAGTCTTTCATAAAAGTACAATTGACTGCAAAAATTATTTATTCCTAGCATTATCATCAGTCCTCATTGTGATCTTTGGAGTGGATTTATTGATTTCAATTATTCACTGGAATTTAAAAAAAGTTCTCAGATTTAGTAGTTGTCTTGAATTATCGTGAATTCATTTAAAGACATATTGAATTATATCATTCCGATACATAAAGACTGTTTCCACATTATCACAATAGTGTAAACTTAATCTGGAATACTGCGGGAACTCATTTCGATTATTTGATACTTTTGGACTTGTGACAGAACTTTTAGGACTATTTAGGATTTCATTCAACATACTATATGTTTTTTTGAATTTTTCATTTTCCATTTTCACGAAATAAATTATATTTAACTTTTAAAGCTGGTTTTCAAACTTTTCTGTTGCTTAGTTTAAGATCATAGAGTCATAACAAAATATAAATTTGTGCATCTTGAAATACTCTACAAATATAATAGATATAACAGTGCAAAAGATAATGTGTTTATTCAAATAAGTAAGATCACTGAAATGAAGTTGGATTATGTGAACTGGTTCAGTAGGACGAAGACCATTACTAAAACAGCAAACTATTAAAGACTGGTTTAAGTCATAGCTTTTTTTACACATCAAAGTGGGGCCCCGAAAACTATTAAAGACTGGTTAAAGTCATAGCTTATTTTACATATCAAAGTGGGGCCCCGAAAACTATTAAAGACTGGTTAAAGTCATAGCTTATTTTACATATCGAAGTGGGGCCCCGAAAACTATTAAAGACTGGTTAAAGTCATAGCTTATTTTACATATAGAAGTGGGGCCCCGAAAACTATTAAAGACTGGTTAAAGTCATAGCTTTTTTTACATATAGAAGTGGGGCCCCCAAAACTATTAAAGACTGGTTTAAGTCATAGCTTTTTTTACATATCGAAGTGGGGCCCCGAGTGGTCTAAAGAGCTCACTGTTACAGATCACTGCCATCTCACTTCTATCTATGTGTGTTTGAGTCTCAGGTTCAGCTAATGTGGGTATGTGAGAAAGCCTGCCAGTAGCTGTCATGGGTCGGTGGTTCTTCCCAGGGTTTTCCAGGGTTCTTCCTCCACCAGTTATACTGGCCACCATCTATAGCCTATCTTGTGCTGAAAAATGGCATTAAACCCTACAACAACAAGAACAATAACTACATAGAGAAGTAAGTTAATATGCTCCAGAAACAAAAATGTGACAGACATACTGAACCTAAGATTAGCACCATTCCATTTAGGACCAAGCAGAATTTACTTTTGTGAAAACCTCATGTTGATACAACTATCCATTCAGGAGGAGTAGCTATAACAAGATTTTCAAACTGACTGCTTTGTGGCAGCCATAATTTAGGACCAAACAGGTTTTAGTTACCATATATACTTGCGTATAAGCCCGTTCGCGTATAAGCCGACCCCTCAAACTGAAGTGGTAAAACTGTTATAAAGTGCATGACCCGCGTATAAGCCGACCCATAATTTCTAGACTACCGGTACATCACAAGATGCACAAAGTGAGTTCTGAATACGTTTATTTCGGCAAATCACATTATTAAATAAAATGAAAGTAAGAAAGCTAATTTATATGTTGAAATAAAAACAATTCTAAAGTGTTAAGTCTTAATGGAAATTTAATTAATCCTCATTCTAAAATCATGAATTATAAAAGTTCTATTACTTTTAGAATCCTTCAAAATCAGGCTCTGTATCAGACTCGCCAAACAGTTCACGAAACTCGGCTTCTGTTATGGGCGTGCTTTCATCATATACGTCGTCATTGTCATCATGATCATCCGATAGTGTGATTCAATCAATCAAAATATGATTGGTTTCAGCGTGGACATTATTCAAGCATTGTGACAGTTTATAACTTTGAGCAGAAACCATGTCTACAACCATATCTCATTAAACAATACATCTGATTAGTAAAGTCACTGGCATTGCGCAACAAAACAAACGTATCAGAGATCTCGGAAACGCTTAATTACGCGTATTTGGATGCCAATTTTTGATCTGGGACCCAGAAAATCCCTGAGGCGGGAGTCCTCCGTACGCATGTTATAGGTGTGCGGCAAATTTCAAAGACTTGCCAGTCCTGCTTCAGCCACCTGCTTTGTGGGAAAATGTGATGATTAATTAGCTATGTGGATATTTACAATGACAGAATTCAGTGACTGAAAGACCCCTTGATGTACATACATGTTGCCATTATAAGTGTACATCAAAAAGAACATGATGCAATAGCCGTGCGGCAAGATCAAAGGCTTTGTTTGACTGGCAGCCGGATGCGAAAATGTACTGATAATTACAGTCATTGAATTCAGAGTCAGAAAGACCCAGAGATGTACATGTGGTTATTTATAAAAGTACATCAAATAAAAAACTTTAGCTTTCGTTACTGTGTTCATTTCCAAATGTATCGGAATAAGTAGTGCACGAGAATCAAGACATGTTGAGACCTTGACAAAATGCCATTCGTAATTTGGATAAGTATTTTAGGGTTAAATGGCAAACTTACGAAGACTGTAACGAGATTCAGAAGAGTGCTAAAGCTGCTAGCATTGATAGTTTGGATAGGACAGTAGCCAATTGTAAGAAAGTGTGTGCTGCCTAGCTTAGTGTTTGGAATAAGTCCTGACTTGGATTGACAAAATTCAGTATCACTGATGGACGAACAAGAGCTATTTAAGAGGTACACTGACTGACCATACTTTTTTTTAAAAATGCAGCTCGCCTTAGCCAGGTTAGTTCTAGTGTTGTAGCAAAATGTATTCATCAATACCATCAGTAGCTAGGCCTAGTTTTGATATCAATTACGTTAACAAATTCTTACCCATTCACAAGCATATGTTTTGATAGCTGATTGACCATTAACCCTTTTCCGAGCAAAGTAGCAAACTATCAATTTCCTGCATGATACCCTTTAATGATAAAACATACAAACTTGTGTTTTAAGATCAGAATCGGTGATTATTAACCGCCTCATGTACACTATTTCGTCATAAAATTAGTTTGAAACTCTAAGTGAACCATTAGGCCTAAAGGGAAATAATGGCGGACTTCGCTATGTCTGGGATGTACCAGTTTATTAGATTGTCTGTTTTCTAAACCATCGGGCAACTATCTTCAGAAAAATATACAGATCATTGAAAGCAAAGCCAAGGTATTATTTTATTAAAGATTTAACTTTAAATTGAAAATTATGTAGGTCAGAAAACGTATGGGACAATGCTATGTTGTTGAATTCGCGAGATGCGCTTTAAGGTCTAATCTGTTTTCCGACCTGACACGTATTTGCGAAAATACGGGGGAAAAAAAACAGCAAATAAGATACTATTTAATAATTGCCTAAAATTACTACAAGGACGTAGACAAATAAATAAACCCAAAAAATTGCGATCATCTCAATGGACCATTTGTAATGAAGCTATATTATAGTGAGTGATTACATTATGAAAACCTCTCCTTCTAAAAATAGATGCACGTACGTTTATGTTGATTCTGTAGAAAAGAAGGGACTGCAACTTTTGATGGTGGGATTCCTATTTTTACCAAAATGGAAGTCATGGACTCCTAGTTTTAAAATCCTAGCGAGATCTCTGCATATTATCCCCGAGGAATTTACCACAGATTAAGCATATGGTAGCTATTATACAACACTCAACCGCTAACAAACCACTTTGCTTTACTAATAACCAAACAACAGTAGTATATAAACTGTGGCTGCCGGTTACTTCTAAAACACCTGTCAAAGAAATTCCACAAATTATATTGCTTTACAATTATTCACGCTGACTCGTATATTGCCCTGTTATTTACCCTTTCTAAGCGTGCGTGCAACAAACCCCTATGGAGCCTCTCGATATTGTTCCTTTAAGACTATCGTACATGTATTTCTACTCTCGATCAAAATGTTTGTCGTATATACCTTCAGTGTCGCAATTCTTTTATTTTTTTATGTAGATTCTTTTCATATTTACACTGAAGTAAGCTAGTGTTCATTTGTACGATACCATAGAGTTTAATGATTACTGATTAGCTGAGGGTTAAATACTTGACTGGAGATTACTAATATGGCGGTTCTTTTGGAAAATACACGCCACCACCGTGGTTCAAATAACACATATGGCTGCATTTTCTGGTGGATGGACATCTGTCAAATAGACGTCAATACGTTAAAACATGTTTTTCATTCATTATCCTACCACTTAAGTTAGAAATAAAATATTTGTTTCACTTCACGACAGCACAAATCTTATGAGCCATGTGGCATCATTAGGAATGTGATCTCATCTTCGGCAATCAACAGAAACAATAAATACTAAAAATCGAGGGAAAAAAGCGTTAAAAATTTCAGACTTGGACCTTGACCCGCAGATAAGCCGACCCCCATTCTTCCAGGCCTTATTTGTTTCCTAAATTTTTCGGCTTATACGCGAGTATATACGGTAGGTTCTTTTAGTGAAAGCCTTATGTTTAAATGACCATTCATTCAGAGGAGCAGCAATAACATGATTTTCAAGATGACTGCTTTGTGACAGCCATATTGGCTGTCAGATCAGCACCAACTTTATCAACTGGACACCACAATAAGTCTTCTAGTGAAAACTCAATTTAACTTTCTGTTCTGGAGATGTTATGATAAGAAGATATTCAACATGGCTCCCATGGTGGCTATATTGGACTACAGATGAGCACCATTTTATTTAGGTCCAAAAAGATATCCTAAGAAGTCTTGTTGTGAAACTCGATGTTAATAGGACCATCCATGTAGGAGGAGTAACGATAAGATTATCAAGATGGCAAATATGGTGGCCATATTGGGCTTTAGCTTTGGCACCATTTTCATTTTGGACCTACCAGCCATCATAAGAAGTCTTTTAGTAAAAACCCCATGCTGATATGACCATCCATCCAGGGTAGGTAAAGCAAGTTTTTTAAGATGGCCACTGTGGTTGCCATACTGGATATGCAAGCAGTACCATTATCACCTATAACCAACCAGACCATGGAATGGATTTGTGTATAAAACTTCATGGCGGAGTAACAATATCCAACTCATGCTAACAGACGGATGGATGATGGATGACACACATGAGGTCATGAAACAATAAACCATCCTATAAGCTCTTCTATTCTATGACCAGTGAACCTAAAAATCTGATGCAATATTTAGGGTACACATACATTATTGAAATTTGACAGTTTGGGGACAGTATTAAAGTTAAAAAAGATCTGAAAGTTCAGTCATGATTCTAGCTTTGTTCCAAACAAAGTTACGTAAAGTTAAAAGATTACAAGACAGAGTCTGAATTTCTTGTACAAATGTTACAAAAATACAAATCATGGTGACACACTTTTCACATTTAATCATATATCATAAGCAAATATTGATTAAGGGAACAGTAGTACAAATAACTAGATCAGTGTTTGTAAAAGAAAAATCTTTCCAGTCTAAAAAGTTCATTTTTTTTTTACATTTGGGAAAAAGTGTTTCAATAATAACCAATAAAAAAAATTAAAATTATAATCTTTACATGCTTACAAAAATATTAAATTTCATTTCTAAAACCTCAAGTAGTTCTGCATAACATTGCTAAAATTGTCTGTGACCATGTAATGTCCAAAAAGGTCCAGAATACTTAAAAGGATTTTAACAATTGCTATCACTGCATGAAAAATTAATCAGGTCATCCACAAAATTATGAATACGAATGTGCTACTAAATTTATCTACCTCAAATGTCTTTTTTGTCCAGCAATTATATTTAATATAAGGTTTCTGTCAAGCAAATGCCGTCTCAGAAGTTCAAAAGCACATAATATTGAATATTGATGTAATGGCCTGAAAACCTAAACATGTGGTCTACATTGGGATACAAATAAGCAAGTAAACTTCATCAGTCTATGAAGTGATTTTGTTAACACCCTTCTCTGAAAGGATGGATGGATGGATTAACCTGAAAGGATGGATGGATGGATGGATTAACCTGAAAGGATGGATGGATGGATTAACCTGATCAAATTAAGGGGTGGAATAAAACGTCTTATTAAAGTTCTAAAATGATAAAATCACCTGCTGCTAGTTGTAAGAATCCAGTTGTTGCTGCAGTTGTAGCAAAATATTCTTCCACAGAGCCTACAGTGATGCTGAAATAGATTTCATATTAAATTAAACATTTCGGAAAATATCACATGCTATTTAGCTGTGCCAGCATCTCAATAATATACCAGATAAGACAACTGCAAATTGAAGTGTTATGAATTACGAAATGATAAGCTCATGCTTAATTACAAGTCCAATCCCATTTAAAAACATTCTTAGCTAGGGGTGAAATGATACACCTGTGTAGCATATTGATACAGTTCAAAATACACTGCCTGCGATACAACATATATCAATACACATATGAACTTGATGGTCTTTCCATGTCGGGAAGGAATGTGGTGCCCTTTTATGCATGTTGACATACTAGATGCATTTCCAGTATGCACATTACAGATAGAAATATAGTTATCATACATTTATATGCAATTCTCAATGATGACAAGATAACAAAAATATAAACAGACTACCTGTTGGCCTTCAGTGAGCTTTTTCAACAGTATAGGCCATTTAATGGTGGCTCAATTTAACTCACTTCAGCCACCAGGTCCTTTGTTTTGCACTGCATGAATGCTTTGAAAACATCTAATTACCAATTTCATGTCTAACTTAAAATTGGAAGACATTACCATATTATCTTTGAAAGAGAAGAAATAATGTTAATTTCCTTGTGAAAAGAAAATCTGATCTACAACAAATCCAGGCACTGGAATGATGAAGAATACCAACAAAATCTACCACACTGCACTTCATGCAAATGCAGAAGACTGCTGCAAGCACAGGTACTTGTACTAGTTATTGACCAAGGAAAACTACTAACAATACCCAATCCTATTCTATTTTTAAAAATGTACACAGGGTAATAAACGTGAGTGGTTTGAAATCTTCCCCCTTGCTGATTCTGTGCTAATTTTAATTATTCAATTGGCACCTTCATTCACTGCTTAAATATCTCTGCTTAAAATAATAAATTCCATATTTGTTCCTCATCTACAATTTAAGGATGGATGCTGCTAGGATTTTTATTTTAAGAGGGACCTCCCCCTTTGTCACCGAAATAATGTGGGAGTAGAAAGAAGAGGGAGGAGGAAATGGCCATATATTAATATTTACCTACAATGTCAATATCTCTTGTTCTTCCTGTTCCACTTTTTCAGAGCTACACTAAAATCAAAGTCTTTAAAAGATGTCACCTCTAGTTTTATAAACATTAATTTGTTAATTATTTCTGAGCATACTCTATTCCTTATCTGTGTATGAACATTGTTCTGCAGTTCCTTCTAAAGGGGCATATACATAGCTAGCTTTGTCAGCTTGAATATGTTCAGAAACTTATCTTTATGGCTGTTATGTAAAATTTTCCAGCACTCACAGATATTATCTTAAAATACATCTGCTCCACAATGGGATATTTTACTAACATAAACTTACTAAGTTTCTTGAATCAGTTGTTTACTGACCACCATGCCAGATTCCCAATATGTTCCATAAAGCTGTATTAGGGTTTTTAGCTCAACAATGCCATAGCCTGCTTGTACGGACGATGTATTCAAATAATTATCTTTACTTCCTAATTTCCTTTTTTCATCCTTATTTATGCAGTTTATCTTCACCTCGATATGAATATATGGTTTTGTTGCATATGATCTGCAGAGCTAAACTGACTGTTGAAAAAAATATGCAAACTGCATTCTTCTTTTAAATTGTCTGTATTTTAATAAGGCTCAGTATTCTGCCCTTTCTACATTTAATTTCAAAATATTTTTTGAAGACTGACTGTCATGACATCTATTATTATCCATCCAACATGTACATCTAACTCGTATTTAACACATTGTTTGGGCTCAAAATCACTCACTGGTATCTCCATTAACACTTTCCCAGCTCCAATAATCTGATATACTTCATAATTTGAAAATTATTGTCATCATCACTATCCTTGATGGAAGGTTCACACTATGCCATAAGTCTTATTCCAGGGTACAGTCAGCCAATCAAATTTAGTTAAACAGCCATTCTGTCATGTTTGAAGAACCAAGATGTGTGAACAGTTGTCTACCCAAACAGTTGCCTACAAGAATGGTTAAATAAAAATTGTATACTTTCACCAAGCATAATTTTATATGCAGGTTTTTTCAACTAATTTGCTGGATTTCTCATTCATCACTAATTTCCAAGTGCATGAATTTGTACAAATTTCGCACAATTCACATAATTGCACACCTATATATATTTAAGTACTGTAAATATCAATTAATGACTTTGGTGCAAAGTTTCTCTGTGCTTTGCCAATACTTCCTGTTTGTCATGCAGTGAATAAGCTAAATTTACTTTGGATTGGTAGTTATTGTTTAACCTGGACCAGAACAAGCAACAACCACCAATGGGAGTTCAATGTAACACTTCTGACCGTGTGACACACTGGTAGTGTAGCTTTCAAATCAACCAAAGAAGTCTAGATACAATTCAACATGGAAACTTCATGTAAAAGTAGCTATTAAATGATGAATAAAGTACTTCATTACATGTGTGGAACATATTTGGAATGTATCATACATATTTGGAATGTATCATATTTGGAATGTATTATACATGCTGAACTTGCTGCTAGCTTAATATAAGCATCATGGAAGGACTGGAGGAACATTACAAACCATGTCACTGTGTTCATTTGTAGATGGCAAGCGGTTATACCCAATAGTCTTTTTCGTTTTTACTAATAAAATGAGTGTCTGTGACTGATGTTTGAGATGAACTCAAAATTTAAAAAATAACAAGGCAAACTAATAATTATTTATCACTGCTGAAAATTAAAATAACTTACGTACAGTAACTATTGTTCTGTATTGATTCTCCATCTCTTGTACTGACATATGTATCATTACAGGAAAAGTATTGATGTATCAATATATTGATGAAATGTTTCACCCCTAATGTTATTGACAAAGGGTATCTTTGATAAAAAACACCACCTACTTTATTGGATAAAAAGCCCACCTTCTACTTTGTCTAATAAAAAGCCCACTATCTACTTTTTCTGATAAAATCCCACCCCTTACTTTGATAAAAAGCTCAACCCTACTTTTAGCAAGTGCGTCTTGCTGATCCCGTGACAAGATAATGGACAGAAATGTTGAACTGATGCAAAGATGAGGTCAATATCAGCTTCATAAAGTGTTTTTATATTCACCAATACAAGGGTCAACAAGTTTTGTATTATGATTTAGTGCAAAA
Source organism: Sinohyriopsis cumingii (assembly GCA_028554795.2). Taxonomy (NCBI): domain Eukaryota; kingdom Metazoa; phylum Mollusca; class Bivalvia; order Unionida; family Unionidae; genus Sinohyriopsis; species Sinohyriopsis cumingii. The sequence goes on along the minus strand of CM068832.1, from coordinate 71,649,701 downwards.
TGTGTACATCTTGCTGGTTTCATTCTAGTTATACTCCCCCCATATTAAAACATCACATTAAAGTACATGACATCAAAACAGAACAACAATAAATTATCAATGGTTGTATAATATGTCAACAAATGGAATTTTACAAAATCTAGAAGAAAAAATTATGTTTAGGAGGTGTATTAGAATTACCGTCCTCCAAAAGCTATTATTTAATTTGTTTCTTACAATACAACAGCCTTTGACTATTTCCTGCTGTAAGTGATGCAAATGAATCAAACTAAAGTAAAATATTTACTAGGAATTGCACACCACAAATAAAAAACTTCCTAACTCAATATAGAGCCAAATAATCACTAAGAAATTGCATTCCATAGTGAAACCTGTGTAAGTGAGCTACACTTGGGACTCGATAAAAAGGAATACTATAGTATCACAAATTTTAGTGAGGGACCAATTGTTGTGGTTTTCATTGTTGCCTTGAGCCATAAATTTAACAACCCAACAAAAATTACCCATGTACACCTCTCCCTCAATAACTCACGCACAATAGGGTCCACAAACATAGACTGCACTATAAGCAAGGCGCGAGTTAGAGAGGGACCTCAAAAAAAATCAAGACTTTGACATCGAGAAAACCATGAGGGGGGAGCGGCATTAGGGATCTGGGCTGTATATTGAATGAATCCTCATTTTACAATCTCGTCAATAAAAATTGTTAATAACGCTCTTTTTCTAATGAAGTTGTTCATTATTCTGTTTAAATAACATTTATTTTCAAAATGTCGAACATACGAAAGATCGTTCCAACTGGTTTCAACAAACATCACATGTAGACAAAAGAAAATGTGGGTATTACGTCAATGCTTTTTGTTTTCTTGATGAGTCTGGTTCCCATAGTGGTGTTTAATATTATCCTGCCAAATCGAGAGTCCACAGAGCAGGGAACTAGACTAACTGTTGACATGCCACCAAACAAGATTCCTTTTTTTCAAAAACAAATTTTTTTTCGTGAGACAGTCATCTATGTCAAAGCTCAATTTTTGTATTGTTCAATTAGTACAATACTGATGTAGTGATTTCATTGGAAGTAATAATAATACTTCTTATCATCCTTGAGGATATCTCTAAGTGCCAGTTCAAGAATTCTCTGAAACTCGCTTACCCACCATGGTCTGTGTCTGTGAAATCAAGCACTTTACTTTACGAAGTATTCATTTCGCTTGGCTGCCTTGTTATCTTTGATCATAGTTATGAAAGAGTTGGTTAATTTAACGTAGTTTATGTTACATACACAATAACATTTATAAGTGTTCAATTGATCAAAAGAAGTGAGTTCACCCAACACATGACAGGGGCCACTAGACTTTAAGTTTATAGGATTTTTGTGTCTTTCAACTTTTCTTTTATTCCACCTTCTTTATTTCATTCAAAAGACATAATTAACGTGATAATACAAAGGATTTCAGCTTTTAATTCAGTACAATATCACAAATACTCCTGTAAGTCAGTTATCAAAACATGGTCTGCACTTAATTAGGTTCTCAGAAAAATGCTCGCGGACATAGCTTTTACAGTAGATTGATGCATTTTACGTTTATTTACAAGAGGACACACTGCATTTGCGATGATTACACTTAAAAGTACTAAAAGATAGAACTAGAACACAAATTTCAATAGATAAAAAAATTATTTAATTTGTATTTATTTATGAAAGTACTGCCTCCACTTGGCGTGACATATCGAAATTTCCTTACATATAGTTAACTGCGGTGTACTAGGAATGTCATTTGGAAAGAAAATGTAGAAAATTGTATGACCTACTTTTAAATTTGACATTTCAAAGTGCTGATTAAAATTTCCAGGTCCTATCTACCATTTTCGACGATAAAACGAGCGATAGATCAAAGTTTCCATTACCAATTTTGATCAGGATTTTCTTCAAGTTCAACAAGTAGGGATCAATTTTTGGGGGTATTTTCTGGTTTAAAAATTGGGATCCATGCCTGACCTCGTGTTATAAGCAGGTTCGCGAGTTATCAGGATGCAAGCTATCGAGGGAGTGGTGTATGATGTCGACACCACACCTATTGTCTTAATGTGTTTCATTCCTTGAGATTAACAAAGCTACTAGTGTTTGATAAATCAATATCAATACTGTAATCTGGTAATAAAGTATTAACTGTTACACTTTCACTTTAACCCTTTCAAAAAAGAATTATAAAGCATTTTATATTGTTTCAAAGCACACATATTGATAAGGTGTACAGCAGCAGTAATTCCTACTCACTGCTTTAAATTGATATGTTATATTGATATGGACAGAGAAATGAGAAAAAGAATAATTTATTTACACACTAGTGTACCAGTATATGAAAATTAAATTTTTACTTATTCAACTCAATCCTTCATTTGAGTTCAACTGTATTTTGAAAAATGCAAATCCTCTTGAAAGCACATTTAATTTTATCCATGCATTTTTAATCCAAAAGAACACCTGTCTGTAAGATACTAGAACTACTGCCTGAAGCACTATTATTAATGAAACACTGTGTGTGTACACTAATTACAACAGATTATTAAATATCACACTTAAGCAATTTTTAGACAAAGCCATTGTATCAATATTAAGTTTCATGGCACGCATGATTGTTTGTCAGGTAAATAGCCCCCAAACTGCAAAATTAAACAACTCAAGGCTTTCTCAAAACCACTGACACATAGATCTGATCTTTCAATCATTGTTGCCTGAACTCTAATTATCCATTCTGCATGAATTGACTTGATTAATGAGGTTGCTAGGTTCACTAATACAGTGCAGTTATCATCACCAGTACATCTTCCTTTTCTATGATTTCCAAGACCTGTTTAGCATACCAGTTATGAAAGTGTGATTTTAATTCTTTGCTCTCCTTATTATTGTCAAGTCTAGGGGTTGAAGATGGTCTATACATAGGGCTGGCACAAACGAAGGAATGATTTCATTTTCTTTCAATTTACATAGCATCTCCACACTTTGATGGCATCAGCTTCCTTTGATGTTGAGCAATCAGATGAAAAAATGATGAAAGTGACTGAACTTGACAGGTGTTTTATTTGTGGTCACAGAGGTGGTAGTGCTGTTATAGTGTTGTTGGTTACATCAGTTTCCACCGACATTATTCACTCAGACAAAGACATGGTACAAGTATTCTTAGGTCGTGATTTGTGCTCATAAAAGTGGTAGCATTGTTTTAAACATTCAAGTGAACTCCTTTTGTGTCTGAATATTTTCATTCCTTCATATTCTTTATTTTTGGTATCTATAGAGGTTAAACCATAAAATTAAATACCAACTATATGAAAACTTTGATAGACAAAACAATGATTTTAAGTACCCACAAAAATGTCATTTTTTTTTATATAATGCATCAAAGATAAATGATAGTGCAGTATTATAAAGAGGTGACTGAAATATGGAATATATTATATATGGTTCTGACAAATCTGGCTGTATAATAAAGGTAGCTGTTTTGCACAAGTGGCTGTCTGACTAGGCTTGACTGCATTTTCTACCTTCAATGTACTTTCCATGATCTATGAGATTCACGGAGTAAGAAAGAATTAATAGGGCTCTCAATAAGATCAGTCACATGCCTACTAGTATAGATGGGTTTGTCCGAGCTGTACAGGTAATGATTTTACGTCACACTAATGTCTGAGCTGTACACGTATTGATTTTATGTCATTCTAATGTCTTGTCTAAGCTGTACAGGTATTGATTTTATGTCACATTAATGTCTGAGCTGTACAGGTATTGATTTTATATCACTAATGTCTGAGCTGTACATGGGTTGATTTTATGTTACATTAATGTCTGAGCTGTACACTCAGGTACTGATTTTACATCACTAATGTCTGAGCTGTACACATATTGATTTTATATCATACTAATGTCTGAGCTGTACACGTGCTGATTTTATGTCACACTAATGTCTGAGCTGTACAGGTACTGATTTTATATCACACTAATGTCTGAGCTGTACACGTGCTGATTTTATGTCACACTAATGTCTGAGCTGTACAGGTACTGATTTGTTGTCATAATATATGCCACATACTGCTCACCTTCCTGAGGGTAAATGAAAACTCAGTTTTACAACCTGAGCAATTTGTGACAGTGCTGTCATCCTGCCATTTCTCTGACTTTTGGAGTTTCTGTTCAAATGCCAGATGATCAGTCTTCTTCCATAATTTGTCTTTCTCCCTGTCATTCAAAAAAGGACAGAAATGAAATCAAATATCAGCTAAACAAAATAATGTGCACTACTGCATTTGTCTTTCTCCCTGTCATTCAAAAAAGGATGGAAATGAAGTCAAATATCAGCTAAACAAAATAATGTGCACTACTGCATTTGTTTGCACATAAGGCAGGTCAAAACTGAAAACAACAGACAACAAGGCCCCATATTATAATAATATTCTGAGGAACAAACTTAATCTCAAGCTCATATTCGAGAAGTTTCACTGTGTATGACATCAACAAGAATCAAATTTGAATCACAAAAACATCCCGAGTCAATGACTTTAATTAAAATCAAGCTGGAATTACAAAAACTTTAAAAATGTTCTTAACCTGGGTCCCTCTTTTATATGTCCAAATTTCCATTAATTGGGTTTATCCTACATATCATATCTGATTTTTTTTTTTATCATGAACATTAGTTTTTGGCTCAAAAAGACTTGAGATGGCAGACCCTGAAACTACCAGGCCAAATCTGCCATGGAGATCACAAAACTTCATGCATGAGTTTGAGCTTGCTATTAATTTTCCAATTATAAACTATCTTTCAAGAGTAAGATCATTTTATGACTGGTTTTATGATTTCTGGTTCCATCCAACTTCTCACAAAAGTGAGCTATCAAACTCAATTTTGACTCTCCACTAAAGTGAGCAATTGAACTATATTATAATGAAACTTATAAGACAACTGAAAGTTGTGATTTATTCACTGCAAAATAATGTTGTTAAAGTACATGAAGAGAAGTTGAATTGAGTGAAAATAAAACAAGACTCATGTAATGCAACAAATATCAAAATATCTGAGTTTAAGTGTACACACAAGTTGAGGCATTTTATGAATACAGAGTCAGGTTATGTAAATGAACCGAAAAAAACCAAAGAAAATCAAAGAATTTAGCACATTAAAAAATGGTGAGTTACAATTCAAGGATATGGAAGGTACCAACAGCATTGAAAAGAATGATAAATACAAGTTTTTAAAATGGACACAAAATGAATTATTTAGAACCTTGAGTTTCAAAATGTTAGCTTGAAACCCGCCTCTATGTTTCAACCTTGAACTGTTGTATGATGTATAAAAACCTACTTTGTGAAACCATTCATCCCTTTGGCAAAAAAAGTATGATCTTCCCATATGAAGTCAGTATATTACATAATATAATTTATCCAATCCGTTTCCCATTGCAATGGTCTTTTAAGTATGGCTTTACTATGACACAGTACTTTAATACAAAACTTTAACACAAACTATTAATGTTAACATTGTTGTCATCACCACCAAAACCGAACACTTATATCTTATTATCTTTTAATGAATACAGTAAATTAATCAACTGATCTGATGAAAATTGGTGAGAACAGTAGCCCCCCTCTTGAACAAACCCCCTGAGCAGCGGCCACCTGCTTCTTACAGCCAGAATCCCTTGGCACCAGCGAGTTTGTATTCAAAAAGTACCCTTAAGAATGGCCACCCCTCTAACGCGACCAGCGGCCATAAAATTAGTACAAAAATGGAAAATGCATACATGCCAACCCCTGGCAAGGAAAAAGTGTAATCCAAGTGGACAAAAAGAGTAATCCAAGCAGAAAAAGAGTAACCCACATATAACATGATAAAAATTCAATAAGCATATGTACAAAATGATTTATTTATCCCTCTGGACTTTTAACAGCAATTACTGCTTCAAGTTTTGGTATATAATGCTTTGAGCTTTATAAAGCAACAGACTCTCATATTGCATTTCAAACACTTTGTACCAGCTGAGACTATTTATCATTTGCACACCTGTAGAGCACTAAGTGCTGGGTTACAGAGCCTGGATCTGAATTCAGTTTTATTTTTGTTAACAATACTGAACAATCTCTCACAGTCACCATTAGAATGGTAAAGAACCAACATTCCTTTCATAACCTGACAAAGAAGAGGAAATTTATATCTTACACTTATTGGGTCTTTTAGCTGGGAAATAAGAAGAAAAAAATCAACTCTGTCTGCATGAAGTACATTGTCAGGTAGAGTGCCAACTTGATACTTCAAGAGTTCACCTTCTAATTTATCAGCATCCTTTCCTGCAGCATAGTGCATCATAAGACAGAGACAACCTGATATGTACAATGACGGAGACATTTTTCAAAATATAGAAAGCAACTCCTTTATGAATTTCAGTCATCACTGATGCAGTATCAGCTGAAAACCCCATACAGTTCTGCAAACTTATGTTTATTCAGAGCATTATAAAGCAAATAAAAAAAATGTTTTCTCCAGTGGAATCTACTGTTAACTCTAGTAATGAAAGAAGAGCACTCTGACTTTGCCTTTTTCATTATCAAAGCCTCTTATACAGACTGGGTACAACTTTTTGTTATAATCACCACTTGTGTCTGCTGCAATATTAAACAGCCCAATTTTCATGGCTTCTGCAATTTTAAGTGAAGTATCTTCTGCTAAACACCTAACAATATTTAGATGATTTTGTTCTTGCACTTGCATATTTTCTGCAATTTTGGAATCGGGGAAACATCAGTTTGAACAAAGGACTAATGTAATCTTCTACTGCTAGGTGTAGTCCGTGTTCTATTCAGAACTCTGTAGATAATACCTCTGCATTTATAAAAACGTGTCCACAATTAAGCTATTCTGTAAAAAAGAATGTCACCTTAGTATTGGAGTTAGTAAAATGAGCTAATTCAAGGTTTCTTTGTTTTACCACCATGACCAATATTGAAATCCTTTCCACGCAGCCTGCAAGGAGCATGAAGCTGCCCTAGAATGGAATGCTGTATTGTGTAATTCATGTATTCATCTTAGAATCGGTTATTCGTCTTTTCATAATCCATCTGTGAAATTATCTGAAATATATTTGTGCTGTAACATACATACTGACTAGAATAAATCTGACTTGACTTTTAGCGCCAAATACCTACAGATTGATTCTGTATCAGATATGAATTAAAACAGAGAATCTGCGGGCAAAGATTAAAAGTTAGAAAACCAGTCTATTCTCTCCTAACTAAGCCAAACAGCTGCTATAAATAGAAACCGAAGTCAAAAGTAGAAACCAGCATGTTTCTTGGAAATAGGGTAACTGCTATAAATAGAACATAATACTGTGTGGAAAGTGCATTCAAGTCTTCGGACTAGCGTACTCTTATGTCCTAGTTACATAGATGCTGTATTTTCTAGAATACGGTCTGTGGGATTAATGGGATATTAATAAAACTTTGAAAAACAATTATTAATTTTTCTGGGAGGGAGATATACCGAAAACGCATAAGCTATATACAATTACGCATAAAGCATAATTTAGTGGGGAAAAAAGCATAATGATTATGCCAAAAGCGTAATGGTTGGCATGTATGAAAATATTCCCCTCAAGAGCGGACTTTCTTTCAAATGTATCCAGAACCAATAATTAATTCATATCGTAATGTAAGGTAAGTAATCAGATTATCTCTATCGTCAATACATGTCTCCCAATTTCTTGTTTCCATTACTTAAAGAAGTGTTGACTACACTACGTCTAACAATAAGACTGATATTATATCATTGTTTATAAAAGTTGAAGTTTACAGGAAATGGGCTTAATAATGTTATGACAGAGTTTTGGTCTACACACATCTGTCAAGTTCTTCCCTTTGATGATTACAACTGGACATAATTGTCAAGATAATAATAGTGTCAGCATTGGCTAAAACTCGATTTTGTGCATTAACACACACACACACACAAAGATATTAACCTTGACCTTGAATAAAACCAGACAAAGACTGAAAAATCACGTGACCACTAATTATTGCTTCCTTTGCGAAGGCATTTCGTCCACTTGACAAAAGTTTCGTCTACAAAATTAAATCACACACAGTTAGCAATATCCAAATAAATCATTACCAATCAATAAAACGTCATCACGTAAACAGAGACATATTTCTTTAAGAAGAAATTCGGATATTCTACTCAACAAAATTGGGTGAGGTGGGGAGGGGTGACTTGCAGAACAATTTTATGTAGAAAAGACTCGAATAATACAATTTTATGTTGAAAAGAATCGAATAAACAATGTCGTAACAGATAAGGAGGTTATTCAGCAGCCGTGGGAAAATGAAGCAAATGGAAAGAGAATTATGTATGTACCAAGATTTAAATGACGTTTTTGAATGGGTTTGCAATCTGCATGACAACAATACCCGCTTGCATATCATGCTTATGCCAAGAATAAGAACTATTAATGTATATTCAGTTGAAATAAGTCTATTTCTATAACAAGAACCTTTTAATAATTAATGTTATTTTTAAATGAAGATATTAAATGCTTTGAAGTATGTAGCTTTCTTACTACGTACATTACATATACTTCACAAAAAGAATTTAGTCCCCCTCTGGAAAGGCCACATGTCTTATAAGGCCACTTTTCTGGTGCAGAAGGGGTGGCCATATAAGAGGGGGACTACTGTATATTTAATTAAAGAAAATTAATCAACTGATCTAATGAAAATTGGAGAGTATATTTACTTGATGAGTCTGAGAAGTTTCTTTTTGAGCTGTATGTTGTCCTCCTTCAACTGGTTGTTTTCCTCTTCTTTCTGATGGAGTATATCTGAGGTCTTTTCTTTCTCTTCAACAAGGTTATTCTGAAATGTAAAAAGATTTTCAAAAAACAATTTACTTCATGGAAAATGGCAAAGTAAAAAAAAATCCTGTATAAACTTGCTACTACAGTAATGAGTATTTCACTCATATGTAAATTCCTGAGCAGATTTTCAAAACCTTCAGCCAGTATTTTTGCTATTATGAAACAGCATACTAAAGTTTTGTTTATTTTCTGCTACAGCTTTGTAAATTATTCCTGATTTCATTTCCATGATCTTTCTTTTCATGCCATACATGTAGAATTGTCAGAAAACATAATGAAGTCACAGCCTCAGAAACAAGGGAACCATCTCTGCCTCACAATAGTCAAAATTAGCAGCAAATGGTTTAAGCTACAGTATTCTTTGAAGTGTATTATTATCAGCACCCTCTGTCTGTTTGTCAAAAAAGTTTGGATCTCTCCACAATGAGGTGGTTGTGAAAGGTAAAAAGAAAGAATCGCAATTACAGTAACTTTTTAAAATATGTCACCAAATTCTATACATGCACTCATACCGGAAGGAAACAACATTATAAAAAACAGAAGCAGAATTACAACACCTGAGGAGGTGGGGAGGGGCCATATGTCAAAAAATATAAATCATGTTGTAGTAATAGTATTTCATTTTATTACCATATTACAACAGATGTTCTTCATGCAAGTTTCATATCTAAACAAGAATCTTTCATTAAAGATTTAACTATTAATATGAGAGTGAAAGATACTTTTCACAAAATCAGGGCCTGAAAATTATGGTTCTCACTCAATGGTCTGAGACCAATAGGGTCCTAGATCATCAAGGTTCACATAAGTCAATCTTTGTTCCAAAAGATATGTCTGACATGCAAACTTTGGTAAACCCAAGGAGTAGATATTTGATTTAAGCTGAGCTTGAGGAAAGGCAAAATTCTGATCGACTTAGATCAAGCTTACATTGGTGTTTTATGTACTGAATAATAAAACTGTTGATTTCCCATACTGTCTTACAATACCAATCTTTGGCTATCAAATGATCAACTTCTGGTTGCTTCAGTGCAAATCCTTGTTTTAAGGTTTAAACAGAACATTTTATCCAGTTTACAGTAACAAATAAGTAACCATAAGGGTTTGACAGTCTATTGCAGGCAATATGACAGATCCAAAGCCAAATAACATTGAATCAGGATCTCAGACCAGGATAATTTTCAGACCCTGAACATTTCTGAAGTCCATGAAAGGATGGTTACTCATGCATGAATTTTCTGATTTTCTCAACTTTACTATCATCATTCTGCAACTAAAAGCCATCCAGTAATTAGAATAATCTAATTGGTACAAAAAGGTTAAATGTTGCCACATGTGAAACATGACATAAAGGTGAATACATGACTACATAACATTTTCCATGGGTACTGAATAACAATTTAATATAATGTAAACCTCAAGAAATGAAAAAGTCAAAACACAATACAAAAATTTAATTCCTGTTTACCTGGACCACCAAAGATGACTGCAAAGTTTCTTTCAATTTGTCAGTTTGCTAAAAAAAAATTAAAAAAGCAACTATAAGTAAATATATTGATGTGTATCACTGTATAAAGTATGAAAAAGATATTACATTTTTCATAAGATTCTAGCATATTTTAAGGGATTCGACTAAAATGTTAACATAATAAAATATTAAAAATGAAACTGACCAAGTAATTCTTCATATTAAGCTTACAAAGCCCATGAAACAGCTAATCTGATCAAATCTAGACTTCATCTGCATTTAATTTGATATCTATGTGTATTCTGTCTGTATGTTGTTTGCATTCCATTCACGTCTGCTTTTCATGTCTCGTCATTTTTATATATGGTATAAGAAATGCAATCAGAATTTAGTTCATTGCTTCCATCTATGATTACCTATAATTTTTTCTAGTTTGGAACTAAAAGGAAATGACCATTCCATGTCTGAGTGGTAGAGGGAGATAACTTAAGCTGTCGTATCTGGCCTAATTAAATGTGTGGATGAATGAAATAGAAAGTGCATAAAATGCAAAGGAAACGGTTAATTTTATCTAAAATGATAATTTTAATCCTAAAGGTAATAAGGGTAGAATTATAGCTGTATAGTATACATCAATTGATTTCATTTCTCATTTCATTTGTTCAAATATTGATTGTACAGATAAAACCACTGGTGATGTCATCACACATTATGTCACTTGTTTTCTACTTCAAAATTACAAGAACATCAAGCTTGGACAGCAGCAAAATAACTAATGTGACTGATGGACAGCAGCAAAATAACTAATGAGACTGATGGACAGCAGCAAAATAACTAATGAGACTGATGGACATCTACAATATAGCTAATGTGACTGATGGACAGCAGCAATATAACTAATGAGACTGATGGACATCTACAATATAGCTAATGTGACTGATGGACAGCAACAATATAGCTAATGTGACTGATGGACAGCAACAATATAGCTAATGTGACTGATGGACAGCAACAATATAACTAATGAGACTGATGGACAGCAGCAAAATAACTAATGAGAGTGACGGACATCTACAATATAGCTAATGTGACTGATGGACAACAGCAATATAACTAATGAGACTGATGGACATCTACAATATAGCTAATGTGACTGATGGACAGCAACAATATAGCTAATGTGACTGATGGACAGCAACAATATAGCTAATGTGACTGATGGACAGCAACAATATAACTAATGAGACTGATGGACAGCAACGATATAACTAATGAGACTGATTGATATCAACAACATAACTAATGAGATTGATTGATATCAACAACATAACTAATGTGACTGATGAATATCAACAATATAACTAATGAGACTGATGGACATCACCAATATAACTAATGTGACTGATGAATATCAACAATATAACTAATGTGACTGATGGACATCTACAATATAGCTAATGTGACTGATGAAGATCAACAATATAACTAATGTGACTGGTGGACAGCAGCAATATAACTAATGTGACTGATGGACAGCAGCAATATAACTAATGTGACTGATGGACATCTACAATATAGCTAATGTGACTGATGGACAGCAACAATATAGCTAATGTGACTGATGGACAGCAACAATATAACTAATGAGACTGATGGACAGCAACGATATAACTAATGAGACTGATTGATATCAACAACATAACTAATGAGATTGATTGATATCAACAACATAACTAATGTGACTGATTGATATCAACAACATAACTAATGAGACTGATGGACATCACCAATATAACTAATGAGACTGATGAATATCAACAATATAACTAATGTGACTGATGAATATCAACAATATAGCTAATGTGACTGATGAATATCAACAATATAACTAATATGACAGATGGATATCAACAATATAACTAATGTGACTGATGAATATCAACAATATAACTAATGTGACTGATGGACATCTACAATATAACTAATGTGACTGATGGACATCTACAATATAGCTAATGTGACTGATGAAGATCAACAATATAACTAATGTGACTGATGAATATCAACAATATAACTAATGTGACTGATGAATATCAACAATATAACTAATGTGACTGATGAATATCAACAATATAACTAATGTGACTGATGAATATCAACAATATAACTAATGTGACTGATGGACATCTACAATATAGCTAATGTGACTGATGAAGATCAACAATATAACTAATGTGACTGGTGGACAGCAACAATATAACTAATGTGACTGAGGGCAAGCAACAAGATAAAGCCTCTTCACTAAATAAATCAGTTATATCAATAAACTGCATGCTGTCTTTCAACATCAGTCCTCCAACAAGACAAAAACAGAAGAGCTACCCCATCAGTCCTCAGTGTCCTGTGCTCTGCCTCCAGTGCCATTCCAAAATAACTAATGTGACTGATGGACAGCAGCAATATAACTAATGAGACTGATGGAAATCAACAAAATAACTAATGAAACTGATGGAAATCAACAATATAACCAATGAAACTGATGGAAATCAACAATATAACTAATGTGACTGATGGACAGCAACAATATAACTAATGTGACTGATGGAGAGCAACAATATAACTAATGTGACTGATGAAGAGCAACAATATAACTAATGTGACTGATGGACAGCAACAATATAACTAATGTGACTGATGGACAGCAATGATATAACTAATGATTGATGGACAGCAATGATATAACTAATATGACTGATGGACAGCAACAATATAACTAATGTGACTGATGACAGCAATGATATAACTAATGTGATTGATGGACAGCAATGATATAACTAATATGACTGATGGGGAGCAACAATATAACTAATGTGACTGATGGACAGCAACAATATAACTAATGTGACTGATGGAGATCAACAATATAGCTAATGTGACTGGTGGACAGCAACAATATAACTAATGTGACTGAGGGCAAGCAACAAGATAAAGCCTCTTCACTAAATAAATCAGTTATATCAATAAACTGCATGCTGTCTTTCAACATCAGTCCTCCAACAAGACAAAAACAGAAGAGCTACCCCATCAGTCCTCAGTGCCTTTCCTCTGCCTCCAGTGCCATTCCACCCCCATCTGCCCCCACTGTCCTTCCAGCCTCATTCCACTGCTCTTCCAGCCCCATATGCCCCCATTGCTCTTCCAGCCCCATATTCCCCCATTGCTCTTCCAGCCCCATCTGCCCCCAATGCTCTTCCAGCCCCATATGTCCCTATTGCTCTTCCAGCCCCATCTGCCCACAGTGCCCTTCCAGCACCATCTGCCCCCATTGCCCTCCCCAGTGTCCTACCAGCCCCATTTGCCCCCAGTGCCCTTCTAGCCCCAGCTGCTCCTTCAAAGATCTCTCTAGATCAATAGAGAAACTCCTTAAACTGTTTGTCTTCCTTTTTTCTACCTATTGTTTTCTTTATTTAATGGTAGGACAAATATATGAGCTTTTGCCAGGTTGCTCCTTTAAAAAAAAGAAACTCCACATTTTATCAACAGCATCACATCTGCCACAAAATAATGCCCTTTTTTCCAAAATTAAAAAACTGCCCCATTGCTAAAGTTACTCTACTGACGTCCCATCCATAAGTAATTCCAAAATTAAAAAACTGCCCCTATTACTAAAATTATTCTATTGACGTCCCATCCATAAGTAATTCCAAAATTAAAAATCTGTCACTATTGCCAAAGTTACCCTACTGACATCCCATCCATAAATAATTCCAAAATTTAAAAAACTGCCCCTATTGCTAAAGTTACTTGATTGACGTCCCATCCATAAGTAATTCCCAAACAAAACAAAACTGCCCCATTACTAAAGTTACCCTACTGACGTCCCATCCGTAAGAAATTCACAAACAAAACAAAACTGCCACTGTTGCTAAAGGTACCCTCCATAAGAAATTCCAAAATAAGCAAAACTGCCAGGATTGCTCAAGGTACTCTCTCGACATCACTTCCATAAGAAATCCCCAGCTGAGCAATGAATACAGTACCTGGCTGACTTGATGTCTTAGCTGCTGGATCTCAACATTTTGGTCTTCAAGTTTCTCAAGTAATTCCTGGATCTGAAATACATAAAATGTAATTTAACATACCTTATATACTTGTGTATAAACCCAAAAATGTAGGAAAAATTTAAAGGCCTGGAAGTGGGGGGGGGGCTAATCCAAGGGCCAATGTCTAAACTTTACAGTTTTTAGATCTTTTGTTGACTACTGTAATGGCTGTAAATCTTGGGACATGAAACTTTAATTTTTTCCGTGCTTAGCACACATGTATCTAACTACCTATCACCAATGGGAAGGCTGTAAGCTTAGGCATGGCTAGAAAAGTTGCATCTTGGTACATATGTGGTTTCTTTGGTCCTGACCCTCAACCTTTAGAACCCAAAATTCTAAATATGGAAACCAGAGATATGCAGTTTGACCAAAATACAAGTATACTGTGGCATGGATCCTGTAATTACATATACTGTGGTCCATTTCCAATATACAGCTCTCCCCCATTATAGTGCACTTTGCTATAATGTGATTTCGGATATAATGCAGTAATGCTATGAACCCTAAGACCAAAAAATAATAAAAATATTAATTTTTAAAAGTTACTTTACAACATTTATCATTTGAAAACTGTACAGTGAAACTACTGTGTTTGATTTGATTTGGACATTAACAGAACATGTTTTAACTGTCAATGCTTGATTCTAATTGTCCATTACTGTATTTAGGCAACATCAGATACTGTATTCCTAACACACCCAAAATGACCCATGTCCCTAATAAGCCACAGCTGTAATTGGTCCATGCCAACTATTCCATTTGATTACAATAAAATTATCAAATTTTCCTTGCCAGTCGTATAGAAGAACATAATACTGATCATCATGGCTTATAGACACCTGACAGCAGCAAATCACAGAAAGGATTAATGGCATCAAGTGCCTTGTACTTAATGCCATTTTCTGTGTTGCAGTGTAGCCCAGAATGCACTATCCAATTACAAAAAAAATTGACAGTCACTGATAAATATTCATTTGCATTATGTATGCAGCTGAAAATAAGGTCCATTAAAGCAAATAAGCATCAATTATTTGTGAAATTAGTTATATTTAAAGTCAAGTTCAGTATTATCAGTATTTATGAGTGATTAATGCAGAACAAAGTTTATTTAAATAATACGGATAAACAGCGAAGTAAGACATATAATGTTTCTATGCAGACATAGAGTAAAAGAAAAGCTTATTCTTTTAAGATATATATTTTAAAGAAACCTCTTGCTGGCAAAATGCAATCCAAAGTTGCAATGGAGTTAGGTGTGCCTGAGTCAACTTTGTGCAGCTGTAAGAAAGATATAAAAAATTAACAATATGCTGACTGGTTTAGATGCTGGTCAAAAATGAAGATTAGCAAATGAGACATACCTGGACAGTACCGTGTAAACTTGGTTCTTTCATCCAGTTTTTCTGAGGTGCCAAAAGAGAAAACATAGATCCCTGTCAGCATCTAATATTAACAGTGATAAGGAGGAGTACACCCTGCTGCTTCTGAAGCCATATTTTCATTTGAGAAAGGACTGATATGACTCAAAAGCCAGCACACTGAGTCCTTTAAGGTTATGCAGGTCAGAAATATCATAGACTGCTAATAAAACAAGAACGATCAGGTCCCAAACAATATAAATCACAAATTACTTACGGGAAAACACACCTGGTGAATGAATAGTGCTCATTCTGTTTGGATTAGTACATTAATTTGTTAACAGATGTGTTTGTTTTGGACATAACTGAATTTTAAATGAATTACATGCATGTATGGTTATTATTTTATTACTTCTGTTATTTTGAGTGTTAGAATTGCTCAAAGTGTGCTGAATATGTGGTGATGTTATTAAGGTACTAATCTGCATATGCAACATGTTTTCATTTGCACTGCTTGTTAGTTCTTTCTTCTTCATTTCTTTATAAGCTGTTGTAATATAACATTGTATGTTGGACTTAACCTTAGCCAAAATCAAGTTCATTTTTTACCTGACCTGAAATATTGATTTTTTTAAATTAAAAAAATTATTCTATAAACAACTAACACATAGCTAAAATATTCTCTATGTGTATGGGTTTATAATCAGGATAATTATTTTTGAAGTAAATGTGTTTATTTGGGTCTTGGTCTAGGTTATTGGGATTCCCATACAATTTACCTGGTGTACCTGACATTGTCCAGGTTATAACATCTTAGTAACATACTTACTAATAATAACTAACATTTTGTTTTGTAAACATTAAGAACTTTCTAGAAGGTTATTTTCCATTAGGTTAAGTGTTTCTTTAGAAAATGTTAATTGTGATGTGAGGTCAAGTAGAGGACTTTAGATACTTGTCACTGGAAAGATTATTCATTCGTACTTTGACATCCGAGTGAATCAAGTTATTGTTGTCTACAGTATTAGATTTGGAATTATTCAAAATATTTCTTCTCTGGAAATACAAAAGTGCTCTCATAACATTCTTGGAAATTGAGACTTGGATTTATAGTGAAATATAATACAACAGGATATATTCTCAGATTGTGATATAGGATATATTCTCAGATTGTGATATTGTGATCCAACAAAAGATCAATAGCTCATCTGCATTATACAGGTTATCACAGACACACCAACACTTTCATCACTGGATTCAATTTGGATTTCAACTACAGTTTATTCAGAACTTTCATATTTAAGACTTGTGTCTATAATTCTATGATTATTTTGTGATTTAATTCACAATACCATAAGTTCTTAGTTTTTTTTCATTTTCACTTTGTATTCTAAGGAAATAAGTTACTTGTTGAATTTTACTAAGTTTGTTGCTTTTCACTCTTTTATGTTACTTAATTTAAGATCACACTCTCGTAACACCGACATCATCCCATCCAAGCTGCCAATGCAGTCCAACTTGAGAAGATGCTTGGACTTGCCCACAAGTAAGCATGTTTGTCCAGTGAAAGAGATTTAACAGAAATCAAAGTCACAGGGAACTTTGAATTCTTGTTCACTCTTTAATATTATATTTCTCTTTTCACAATATATGTTCAAATACACTGTCATGTATTGGATGTATCACAATATCAAAATTCTAGTGACACCCAATCAGCAGAAATGGCATAGGTAACAGAGAGACAGATGAAAGGGCAGACACCATCATGGCATGAAAAGCCCCCTCTTATGGCAATCATATATAATATGCATAAATCTTTATTCAAGTCCATGGTTCAGCCTGATATGAACTAGTCACCAGCACTAAATGCCTTTTTGTGAAGACAGACAACCCTTCTCTAGTAGCTACCTGTCCATTCTTAACTCTAGCCTCCTCCCTAACTGCCCTCAATTCCTGCATTTCTTGTTTCAGCTCCTCAATCATTACTTCCTGCTCCATTGTTCTTGTCTTCATTTCTGTAAGAACAGTCTCATCTGTCTCGGAACTCTGCAATGGTTTATGATAAACCACTTTAAATTAATTTTTACAGCAGTCTTAATTTTAGTGTTTCATTCTTATGGTGATCTCTCACTATAAAGCCCTATGTATACTGCTGCCCCTCATATAGTTTGGATTTGGTCATGGATCCCATATACAATAATCCCTCATTATAAAGTCCTCTGTGTATTGCTGCCACTATTATAACATAAGCATGGTCCCATATACAGTGATCCCTCATTATAAAGTCATCTGTGTATTGCTGCTCTTACGATAACATGACCATGGTCCCATATAGTATCCCTCATTATAAAGTCATCTGTGTCTTGCTGTCCTTACCATAAAATGAGCATGGTCCCATATAGTGATCCCTCATTATAAAGTCATTTGTGTATTGCTGCCCATCTTAAAACATGGGTATGGGCATTGATCCCATATACACTGACCACTCACAATAAAACCCCTCTATATACTGTTACCATTATTCCTATGACATGGACATGTAGCCCAGACAGTCATCCCTCATTATAAAGTCCTGCATATTGTTGTCCATCTTATAACATGGGAATGGTCATTTATCCCAAACAGATTGAGCACTCACAATAAAACCACTCTGTATACTGTTAGTCCTCTTATAATATGGCCATGGATCCCATATAGTGATCCCTTGCCATAAAACCACCCTATATACTGCTGCAAATCCTATAACAGAGTATGGTAATGGATCCCATTTGATTAAATTGTAATTGTATGGTTACATGTTATCTGGTTTTCTTACTTGATTGCAGTTTCTGAGAATCACATTTACTGTGCTTTCAAATAATCAGATACCCTTATATGACCCAGAATTGTCTGAACATACTGAAATATAAGGTGACGCCATTTATATCATGTCACTCATGATTCCCAAAATACTGTTAGAAAGAAGCACTGCAGTTTCTTCTTTAAGGATTTTTCTGGTAAAGAACATATGAGTTGAAGAAATAGAAAACAGGGGTTTACAGAACTAACTTAATCCTTATATAAGCTTGTAGAACTATGTAGCTTAATTCTCATATGAACTTAAAGAAATTGATTAATTCTCATATGGACTTGTAGATCTAGTTAATTCTCATAAGGGCTTGTAGAACTAGGCTAAAGCTTAATTTTCATATGGGCTTGTAGAACTAGCTTAATTCTCTAATGGGCTTATAGAACTGGCCAAATTCTCATACGGACTTGTAGAACTAGCTTAATTCTCTAATGGGCTTATAGAACTAGCCTAATTCTCATACAGACTTGTAGAATTAGCTTAATTCTCAAATGGGCTTGTAGAACTAGCTTAATTCTCATATGGACTTGTAGAATTAGCTCAATTCTCAAATGGGCTTGTAGAACTAGCTTAATTCTCATATGGGCTTGTAGAAATTGCTTTATTCTCCATATGGGCTGTAGATCTAGTTTAATTTTCTAATGGGCTTGTAGAACTAGCTTTATTCTCATATGGACTTGTAGAAATAGCTTAATTCTCTAACGGGATTTATCATCCTTTGTCTCATACTAGATAACTCCATGCACCAATGAGGTTATTTAATACAGGCTACAGGTATTACAGTGAGAAACTTAAAATAGAACTAAAACTGAAACTACCTTCAAAGCTTGCTCGTGCTCTAACTGTTCTGTACTCAGCTGAAATTGTAATGCCATTATTTCTTGTCTTAATGTGTCCATCTCCATCTCTCCTTCTTCCAACCTCTCTTTCTCCTCGACAAGTCTCTCACTGTTAGATATCATCCTGTCCAACTCACTTTGCAATTCTTCAAGCTTTGCCTCTTTCCCTGACATTTCTTTTATCAGGACTTCCTTTTCCTGTTGAATTTTCTCATTCTCTCTAACAATATTTTCAAAGTCAATCTTGGTTTGTAAAAATTTGTTTTCTAATGAAGCAATTGTCTCCTCAGCATCTTTAATTTCCTTACTCTTCATTTCTTTTTGTTCTTCAAGATTTCTGGTCAGCAAGTTAAACTTCTCCTCAACATCAACTTTCTCCTCTGTTAGTTGTTTGAGATTATTTTCCATTTCTTCCATCTTCCCTGTCATCTCAAGTTTGATCTTTTCAAAATCAGTCAATTCTCTGACCTTAGCATCTAAGTTCTCCTTTAACTCACCCAAATATTCATCAAGTTCTGTTATTCTTTTATATGAATTCTTCAAGTCTTGATCTTTCTTTTCATTTGCAATTCTAAGTTCATTAACCTCCATTTCAAAATTGCTAACCAGACATTTTCTATTTTCAGCCTCAGACTTTAATTTGTCTATTTCTTCATCTTTCTCTCTTTCAACATTTTCAGCCAAGATTTTAAGATTGTCAAATTCTGTGCTTACTGCAGAGAGTGCACCTGAAATCCCTTCTTTTTCCTCTTGTAATTTTGACAAGGAATCCAGAGTTAAATTAAATTTTTCTTCCAGTGATTCTCTGTCATTAGTCATAGTTTTTAAACTCTCTGATACTCTTGCCATTTCCTCTTTCAAGCAGTGATGCTTTGATGCTAATTCTCTCTTTTCTGCTTCCAGAATACTTTTTTCTTCATAAACCCTTTCTAATTCAGAGGATGTTTGACCAAGCTGTTCTCTGATAGAGACCAGATCATTGCAAGCCTCCTCAAGACTCTGAGTAAGTTCATCCCTTTTCTCTTCAACTTCTGACAACATTAGCTTCAGTTCATTTTCTACCTGTTCTCTACCTTTCTTAAGATCTAATACTTCCTCTCTTAGCTCAGCAATAGACTTGATTTTTTCACCAAGCTCTTCTTCCAAATCACATTTTTCTGTTTGAATATTTGACAAATCAACTCTCAGTTGATCAAAACTAGAATGCAATGTGGTCTTCTCATCCTGCAATTTGTCTATTTTTGACTGCAGTAGTTCCTGTTGTAACAATAATTCTTCCTTTTCACAATAAATTTTTTCATAAGCATCTTTATGACTCTGACCTTCTTCCCTCAGAGTATTTTCAACATCTTCCTTTTCTCTCATCAAGATAATTATTTTTTTCTCCAGATCTGTACATCTGTTGAGTAACTCTGATTTCAATTCTTCTTTACTCTTCTCCAGTTCATCAATAGTACTGCATAGGGAACCATTCTTTTGTTTCATCTCTACCTCCACATTTTCTTTGTCTCTAAGCTGAATTTGCAATTCTGAATGATCCTGTACAAGAAGAATAAATTTCTCTTCCAAGTCCATCTTCTCCTTCTCCATCCCATCTAACTTTGAAATTAGGTCTTTTTCCAATTTCATCTTTAGGTTCATTTCTTTTTGCAATTCGTTCAATTTACAATCAAGTTCATTTTTTTCCTTAATTAAATTATCTCTATTCATATTCTCATCTTTCTCTAAGGCTTGCTTATGTTCAATTTCCTTTTCTAGAACAATGATTTTACTTTGCAAATCATCTCTCTCACTGCTCAAAGCATCAATACTTGTCTGAAGATCACTTTCAACCTGATCTCTTCTTTCAATGTCTTTTTGAAATGTTTGTATATTTTGCTTTAGCATTTCATTTTCTTCTTGCATTGCAGCAAGGTTTACATCATATTCCTTCTTTTCTTGAGAAGCGGTCTCAAGATCAAGTTGTACAAGATTCAACTTATCAATTAATTCTTCTTTTTCAGAATTCAATGACTTCATTTCTTTTTCAAGCGACTGTGCCACCTCTATCCTTTTCTCCAGTTCTGACTTTAAAGACGTCACCTGACCTTCCAAGTCTCCTTTTTCTTTCACAATATTCTCACAATTCTTTTCAGCATCTGAAAGTTGCTGAAGCCTATTTTTAATTTCTGCTTTCATTTCTTCAACTGAAGTATACAGGGTTTCCATGTCATTTTCAACACCTTTCAGTTTACTTTCTTTTTCACTAATTTCAGCAACTTTGGCTTTTACCTCCTCGACTAATGAAGATATTCTATCTTCCAACTGCACGTTCTCAGTTCTCAATTCCTCAATTAAAATGTCACTTTCGTTTTCATTCTGAACTTTCTGATTCAAATCCTCTTGCAATATAGACATTTTACTTTCAAGTTCTTCCTTCTGTTTTGTGACATCACTGCATTTCTGATCAAGTTCCTCTATCTCATTAGATTTTAATCCTACCTCTGCTTTCAATGTTGCAATCTCCTTATCTAAGCTGTTCTTTTCTTCTTCTAATTTGTCAATTTTTTCATCCTTTATTTTACCCTCCTGAATCATCCTTTCTAAGCTTCCCTCCAATTCATTCACTTGTTCTTGTAAAGTTTTCTTCTCATTTTGAAGACGATCATTTATCAAAGATGATTCATGCTCACTCTGCACTTTCTTTTCTAATTCTTCGCTGAGAGCAGTAATTTGGCCATCTAATTTAGCTCTGTCGTTCATCAAGTTTTGCACCTCTAAGCTCAGGCTCTTCTCCTGTTCGCAAGCTTTATTGAGATCTTCTTGCAACAAATCAAAACTAGAGACCACTTCATCTTTTTCTTGACTAAGAGTTTCTAGTCTCTCTTCCATTTCCTCTTTCTCTTCTTCAAATTTTTCTTTCAGAACAGTTTTCTCCTTCTCTGATTTCATAATCTCATTCTTCAACTGTTCAATTACAACTTTGTTTTCATTGTCCTTTTTATTCAGCTCCTCCACACGCAAAGTCATTTTAGTTACATTTTCTATCAACTTCTCCTTTTCACTAGTTAAAGTTCCTAATTTTTCACTGACTTTTCTCTCCTTTTCCATAAGGTCATAAATTTTCTCATCCTTCTGTCTCACTGTTTCCTCAAGGTTTCCTAATTTCTGCACAATTTCGGACTGATTTTTACTAGTGAGATCATAGAATTCCTTTGTACGCTGAACATCTTCTTCTGCTCGACTAAGTTTCCATTTGAGTTTTGATATTTCATTCTCATTTTCTGAAACTTCCAATCTTAATTTTTCTCTGTCTGATTCCAGTTCTATTTTAATGTCTTGTAAACTACTTACTTCCTCATTTTTGTCTTGGAAATTTTTGGACAAAGATTTCAACTTTTCAGTTTCCACTTTAACAGAATTTTCTAAGAATTCAACCTTTGTTAAGAGATTACTTTCACATTCTTGTAGCTTAGCAACAATTGTTTCCAATTCAACATTTTTCTCCATGGCGATTGTGAAATCACTTTGTAATGTAATAATTTGTTTTGAAAAAGAATCTTTATCTCTTTGAAGTTTCTCATTTTCTGCAGATGTACTGGCCACTTTTTCTAACAATTCATTCCTGATCCTCTCTAAATCTCTCACAGATTCCTGATATTCCTTCTCTGACCTTTTTTTACTGTCTGTAATCTGTGATAACTGTTGCTGGAGTTCTGAGATGGTATTATGATTATCTTTATCCTTCTGTCTCATTTCATCCATATGAGATACAATTTTCTCTTGAGTTGAGCTTATATTCTCAATCTTCTTTACTTTCTCTCTAATCATTTCCTGCATATTTACTATCTCTTGCTCCATAACTGAACACTTCTTTCCAATATCTTCCTTCTCTTGCTCAAGGAAGTTCTTTTCTTCCAATAATGCCTGTTCTCTTTCCTCTGAGTCTGCAATATCCCTTTCTCTTTTTCTCAATTCTTCTTCTAAAGAACTCAATTTAATCATGAGATCAGATTGACTTTTTGTAGCAATGTTGTAAAATTCACTAGTTTTCTGAAGTTCTCCCTGAGATTTCTGAATGTTCTCTTTCATTTCTAATAACTCGTTTCTTTTAGTTTGCAGTTCCTCAAAAAGTCTTTCACTGTGTGATCTTTGATTGCTCAACTCAGCTGTTCTCTCTATTATGATTTTCTCCTTCTCAGCCAAACTTTCTCTGAACTCTGCTACTTTCAGTGTCTCGACCTTGAGCTGACTTTCAAGGTCACTGACCTTTGATTTCAATTCCTGTTCGTGATCTTGTAGCCTAGCAACCGCAATTTCTGTTGCAACACATTTTTCCTTCACAACACTGAATTCCGTTTTCAGTTCAGAATATTTCTCATCAAGACACTGTTTCTCTTCTTGTAGTTTATCTTTATTGGACTTCACATCATCAAGTGTCTTCTTGATATCTTTAAAATATTTATGCATTTCATTCAGTCTATCTTCAAAACTGCCATCTATGTGTGGAGCCTATTAAAAAAAGACCAACTAATTATGAAATAGTTTTACTACCAAGATAAATTTGAAGTGTCAAGTTAATATATTTATATGCATAAGGTGTAATGGTATATAAACACAATCGTGAAAACAGAGTGAAGAAGTCGGTTTAGGCATCACAAACTAAGATATACAATAGTGAAAACGAAGATAAAGGCAAAATAGAATAAAAACTAGGATAAAAATAAAAACTCAAATTTTGTACCTGAACTATACTCCCTCAAGAACTCTAAGATGTTTGTGTGATTTGGATTTTTAACATAGCTTTAAAAAAGATTCAGTCATATTGCTATGATGTCTGCAGTGTGGCAGTTTATAGTGATGTCTAGCAATGGGGCATCATGCCACAGACATGAAGCATGATGTCCCACCCAGTCACATTATCCTGACACCAGGCCGACCAGTCCTAACACTAACCTCTTAATGCTGTGCACCAAAGAAGGCAGCTGTTAGTAACATTTTTAGTCTTTGGTATGACTCAGCCGGTGATCGAACCCATGACCTCCCGCATCTGAGGTGAATGCTCTAACCACTAGGCTGCCGGAGCAGTCAGAAGTCTAAGATCTTGGTTGGAATGTCACCATGTAATGTATCACAAAGCAAAAAGCTACCTACACTGACCACCTCTTAAAGCATGCAGGGGGACATATCAGACCAATTTTATCTCCCTCTTCATGCTGGGGAGGAGATAAATCACCCCAACATGCAGGGGGCCATATCAGGCCTATTCTACCTCCCCCAACATGCTGGGAGGAGATAAATCACCCCAACATGCAGGGGACCATATCAGGTCTATTCTACCTCCCCCAACATGCTGGGAGGAGGTAAATCACCCCAACAACCAGGTGGGACCTATCTGACATATATCATCTACCCAAACAGGCACTTTATTTCATAATTTTATTTGAGTAAAACAGATTTAGATGTTTTCTTAAATTTACTGACATTTTACTTCTTTTTGCATATTGCTCTGTCTGAAGTCCTCCAAGTCTGGATCTCATAATCTGACATAACAGTAAATCACTGCTCAAAACACCAATCTGATTAGTTTTCTAGCATTTTAAACAAGTCCTCATATCTGTGACTGATTAATTTTCTGGCATATGAAACAAAGTCCTCACATTCAACATGTCTCTATATGTCAGACTAGTTTTCTAGCATATTAAGCAAGTGCTCACCATCAACATGTCTCTCTCTCTTTATATCAGATTAGTTTCCTAGCAGTTTAAACAAGTCCTCATATTCAACATGTCTCTACATCTGTGTCTGAATAGTTTTCTAGCATACTGAGCAAGTCCTCATATTCAATCAACATGTCTCAATATCTGTGTATGATTAGTTTCCTTGCATACAAAACAAGTCATCACATTCAGAACTTAGTCCCCATCTGACTGTGATTAGTTTTATATCAATGATACACGTCTCATGACTTTTCCCCTACTAATGATCTTGAACTCTGAACATGAGACTTGACTACAGCATGATAAGGTGTGGCCAAGGATAACATTTCATTAAAATATATGTACAGGTTACAAAATGACAGCCTGGATAAGGAAACAGTACACTGGCATGCATTATTCCTTGTTGTGACTGTGACCTTGAGGTAGGGAATAGGTCACTGAATATAAAAAGCATTGTCAAGTCATAATATATAGCATGTTAAAGTTTCATTTGGATATCTTCCTTGATTCAAATATATACCTACGCATGAACAGGTGTCACTTTTTTTCTCCGTTGCCATGGTTCTTTACCTTGAGGCATGTGGTGTGGCTATAGCCTCTAACACAATGTCTGGGCATGAAGTACAACTGGTCAAAGTTACATTAAAATATCTAAAAGGAGTTCAAAAGTTTTTCTCTGGACAAGGATACAGGTTATATTTTCCATATCCATGACACTCACCTTGAGGCAATCTCATGGCTGTGTTATAAAACATGATCTATACATGATATATAATTAAAGTTTGATTAAAATACTTTCAGAGGTTCAAAATTATATTCCAGAGAAGAACAGAAATAAAATATCACATTTTCCCCTACTGAGACCTTGACTTTATAACAGGCGGTGTGGTTATGATAAGCAACACATTGTATATTTATGATATATGCTTGGGCAAAGTTGAAATAAAATATTTTCTGGGTCTCAAATCCAAATATGGATACGAGTCATAAAATCACATTTTCCTTGCCATGACCTCAGTCCTGTGGCTGGGGTGCATGGCATGCCAACTAGCCATAATATATACTTGGACAAAAGTTTGTAAAAAAAGTTTTTTCAGCCATAGAAGTTATGGCCCAGAAATCAATATGATAATGGATGGATGGCCTGACAACACCCTAGACTTGGGATTAGCTGCAGCACTCTGTTGGTAGAGCATTGGTCTTAACATACAAGTGTTGTGGGTTCAATACCCACTCAGGACATCTGGGGTAGGCTAACTCTGTGTGTCATGGGGATGACACTTTGATCTCCATTCCTATGCATGATACAGCCAATAATATGATGAAAGTGCCATTAACACCAACTAACCAACATAAGACACTAAGTGTTCATTCCAGAAATGGAAACAGTGCAGTCCCATGGCCTATACCAGGTCAACAAACTGGGGTCACACATATCATTATCACAGGCACTCAATAGTGACTTATTCATTTCTGCAATAAATATTCACTTTTTAAAATAATCTTGGAAAATTTAATTCTAGAGGTACAATTTCCTTCGCCACTAAAGTAACAATGTTCGCTGTTGAGGTCAGGTTTTTTTTAAAAATTGACAATGAAAATCTCACAAACTGTCATATATTTTGACTCAGTGAGGACTGATTCAATGTATATAATGCAGAAGTGAATATTTATCACAGAATTTATTAAATCCATGACCCAATGTTCATTTTTTCCTCCATGCACCATATTTGCCTGCCTATAAGTCATTACAGAGTTTAAGTTGAATGAGCGAATTTGGCAAATTTTCCATCCTTCATCCATATAAAGTTGATGTTGAGTATAAGACAAGGAGGCCAGATCAATACCTTGGCTTCATAAGTTTTACTTTGTTCCTCACAGCATCGCAAATTTTACCCTTTTCTGTAACAATTGTTGTTGTTGTTATAGGGTTTAACGCCATTTTTCAGCGCAAGATAGGCTATACATAGCGGCCAGTATTAATGGTGGAGGAAGAATCTGGGAAAACCCCGAAATAAACCACCAACCCACGAGAAGCTACTGGCAAGCTTTCTCACATAACCACATTGTCCGAGCCCGAAACTCGAACCCATGCAAACAGAGGTGAGATGGCAGTGATCCATGATGGAGAGCGCTTTAGACCACTCGGCCACTCGGGGCCCTTCTGTAACAGAGCATCCTCTCTGGTCTGGATCAATAAATGTAACTAAAAGAACATATTCTGTTTCACAAGAAGTATTTTAAATGTGTTATATACTGTTAGCTACATATAATGACACTGACATGAAAATTTATCAAGTTGCAGATAGGATAAAATTTGTGATGCCATGTAGAATTAAACTATAATAACCTCCAGTTTCATAAATATTAAAAGCATCACTGTATGCTATTTCAGGTTACCAACAATAGGGAAATTGTATCATTTATGCTAAAATGCTTTTTCCACATTTGGTGGGGGGGAGATACAGAGAGAGACGCATATTTATTCCTCACATTTTTTTTGCACTCATGATCAAAATAGAATATGGCCTGATATATGAGAGAGAGATTCCAGGTCTTTGTGGGTTTTTTCTTCACCTTGTTGGGGCCTTGAGTGGCTGAGTGGTCTAAGGTTTATATCCAAAAGTTATATATAGACAGACAACTGTTGTACTGACATGAAAATCTAGAAATGCTATTAAAACCAAACAACCATCTTAAGATGTACATCACTAATATCTGATAAACTGATACAAAACCCAGAAAATCCAAGCACATCATCAAGTATGCCAGTCACATTGTCTGGATGGTTTGGTTTTTGGTGCTTTATGGCACAGCAACACACGTAGGTTATGTAGTCCCAAGTCCATTGGAGTTAAGTGCCTTGCCCAAGGACACACCACAATAGCTGATCCCCAGTTTTGTTTGTCTAACTTGAGCGGTTCTTGCTTAACTGTGCCAAGGTTTTGTCAACAGAGTCCAAGTCCAAAAAGTTAAAATTGGCAATGACTGATACTATTTCAATTAGGACCATCAAGACATCACAAGAGAGCTATTGCTAAAAATCAATGTTGATATAACCATACAGATGAGATGAGTGGAGGTAACAATAATTTCAAAATATGACTTTCCATTCAGATGGAGTAGCAATAACAATGTTTTCAAGATGGCTGTATGGTAGGTCATCTGGTTAAAGCTCTTCTTTCCAATATTACTCCTTTCAAACAGAGTTGTGATACAAAGATTTTTAACATGCTGTCATTGTAGTTGTCAGATTTACCACATTATTATTTAGGACCAGCCAAAAATTACAAGAAGTCTGCTAGTGAAAACCCCTTATTGATAACACCATCCATTCAATAGGATTAGTAATAACCTAATATTTTCAAGATGGCTGCCATGGAGGCCATACTGCACATTAAATCAGTACTATTTTCATTTAGGACTAACTAGACATAATAGGAATTCTTTCACTAAAAACGTCATACTGATATGACCATCCATTCACGAGGAGTAACAATTATCATATTTTGAAGATGGCTGCCATGGTGGGTATGTTGCACATTAAATCAGCACTAGACATAATAGGAATTAAAAAACCCATGCTGATATGACGATCCATTCAGGAAGAGGAACAATAACAAGGTTTTCAAAATGGCCACAGTGATGGCAACATTAGATCATGATCGTTTTATTTAGAACCAGCTAGACATGATAACTACACCATATGACCAACCACATGACCAACCACACGATATGACCAACCACAAGATATGACCTACCACACGATATGACCAACCATAAAGGAGTAGCAATAAGAAGAATTTCAATAATAACCTAGACATATAAATACTTCATGAAAGGTCGAAATTGTGGATAAAGGCCATATCTAAATAGAAATATGAAAATCGAGTATATATTTTAAAAAATGATTTGAGAATAACTGATGATGTAACATTTCTGATAGTCCTAACATACCTAAAATTCTGCTTTGCTTTATTGTTTAACTGAAGAACTAACTTCCAAACTGACATTATTTTATCTTGAAAAAACTGGAGGTCTTCACTGCACACATAAGTGAAATCTGTGTTATTGTGGGTTTAACACCATTTGGAAGTCTTCAATGAACACGTTAAATGAAATATATGTAATGATGGGATAACATATTAATTCAAACATTGTTTGATACCTTTTCAACTTCCTCTCCATCTCTAATGCTTCCAAGCCACTTCATGCCCTCTGACATCTGTTGAACTTTGCCCTCCAGAACAGCTTGAGTAGCCTCTCTTTTCTTTAAGTCTTCATTAAGAGTTCTCTCCCTTTCATTTTTAAGGCTTAGTTCTTCTTGTACACATCTAAGCTCTGATGCTAGCTGTGACTTTTGTTGCTCTAACTCAACTACACTCCTCTGAAGCTGTGCCATTTCCCCTGTCTTCCCTTCCAGAACCTGGAAGAGTTAGTAAGAATAGAGCTGAATGGCACAAGATTATTATTATACCTCTAAATATAATATGTAAACTTAATATTCTATAAAAGTCCCACACAATGATGAAACCTCACAGAAAAGGCTTTCTTTAGGTGGTATGATTGGCATGTGTTCAATGTCTGACTGAAATATATCCATACTTCATCTCCACTGTCTCCCCTGCTATTTACAGTGGGGCCAAGAATGCATGATTTAATATTGTATACTCAATGAGACAATTTCAGTACAGAAACACATTATTTTGTAATAAATGGGTTCAAGATTACAAGTTTTGAGATTCAATGAACGTCATTTGCAGTCCATTTTCTCAAAGATCTATTTTTCATACTGAGTGACTGGTGTGAAATAAATCTACCATATTAATTGTCCACTCTCATCTTTATCAAAAAATACCTGCAGCACATTTGTCACTGCCTTATATGTGAATTATCTCCAATTTAGTTCAGTACAGGTTCTTTATGTGGCAAACATTTTTGAGTTTTAGGGTTTTTCATGTGTTGATGAAGGGATTGGTGTAACTTTATGAATGAAGAATCTGTTTTCTCAGCCAAGTCTCCATTCCTTGACAAGTTTAAAAATTAATGTTAATGGTTAAGGAGTTTTATTTTGATAGCAGGTGTCTTCAAAATTAACAGGTAAATCCTTAACCCTAGCTGTAGCCAAAACCTTAGTGCTACCTTAATTAGCATATGTGGGATTCCTTTTTCTGAGTTTAATTTCATTCCTGAAATTGATTGATATTTCTATTATGACTGCATTAAGAACTTTCAAGGGAAGAAAGTATGTTTATAATTCAGACCTGCTAACTAAATGAAAACTGAATCTGGGACAGGGTTTCACAGGATGGTTTTGAAGTGCGGAATGACACTGTATGTATCCTCTTTCAAAATGGATTAAATACATGTAAATTCTTCAGTGTATTCCTTTAAGTAGTGGACTTTGCAACTTTTGTTGCTTGCTTAGATTAATATCTAAACCATGTTCACCAAAAACTTGAAAAAGCCTACGGAGAACAGTGATGTATCTGGGTCAAAATTATATAGTTTGGTTTAGCAAAAATTATTTATAATGTTGAAAATTGCAAGTTTTAGGGATCTTCATGTGTTGCCAGGGTGCAGGGTTGGAAGGAGGAGGAGGTAACTAAAAGTAGTAATCACAGCAAAAGATAAGTAAATCATTGCAAATATTTTTACTGATTCAGTGTCTCAATTCTCTGATGAATTTGAGAATGAATACATGTTGATGAGTTTTATAGCAGGTTACTTGAAAGGTAAGAGGATTCATCCACAGCCCTAACAAATGTTTTAGCACTATCTTAAATTTGCATCTTCTGTAGACTGGCCCATCATTTTTGTCTCAAACTGGCCCATTAGTTTTGTCCCAATTTGGCCAATTAGTTTTGTCTTAAACTGACCCATTAGTTTTGTCCCATTTTTGGGGTTCTTTAGTTTTATCCCAAACTGGCTCATTAGTTTTGTCCCAAACTGGCTATTAGTTTTGTCCAAATTCGGCCCATTAGTTTTGTCCCAAATTGGCCCACTAGTTATGTCCCAAACTTGCCTACTAGGTTTGTCCCAAACTGGCCCAATAGTTATGTCCCAATTCAGACCATTAGTTTCGTCCCAAACTGACCCATTAGTTTTGTCTTAAAATGACCAATATAATAACGATCAAACCTCTCTACATTAACACATCTGTGCAGTGGCCTAACTTTACAGTTCCAGCAGTGGCCAGTTTAGGTTCATGGTACTGATGTATGGTACCTTAACAGCTTGTAATTAAAGCAACCAAAATATTAACATAAGTGTATAGTAACAATAATGTATTTACAAATGGTATCATTTAAATATGTAAAAGTTATTAAAATAACAAAACAATCTATATTAACATAATAATTCAGAACATTTATAAACCAGTTATTAAGATTAAGTATTATCACCCATGATACATCATATTTTCAATTTTTCAATACCTGGTCCAATCTTTCCCTCATATGTGTTATTTCAGCCTGGGTCTGGTCATATTCTGTGGACAGTGTTTTAAGTTTTGCTTCGGTCTCACTCAGACTGGTTTGCAGACTGGAGATTGTGGACTGTGCTTCTGTAAAATGAGACTGGTGCTCTGTTATCATGCTTTCATACTGACTTTTCTGACTGGTCCACTCTTTCTGTCTAGCCTCCGCCTCAACTGTCTCTTTGTTGTATCTGTCAATATTGTGGATCTAAACGTCAGTAAAATGATGGAATAGGCAGAGATTTGAAACTGAGCACAGCTGATTCTCAAAACATCAAGTACATGTTAACAATGTGGGACACTATAATGATCTTTCACGCCTCAGCAAATGTGCATTCTTAGCCTGAGTAAAGAAAGCAGAAATAGGTTGCATCGGAACTGAAATTTTGTAATCCCGATTTAAAAGCTTTGTTTTAATAAAACCTAATTATTCTGCTACAATATTCGTTCCAATATAAGTATTCAACATATGCAGCTTATACATAAAAACTCACATAAAAGTTCTTTTAACTACATTAAAGGAAAGATTTTTTTGAAATCTAATAAAGAAATATAGTATGATAATTTACATTTTATGGTTGGTAGCAACTGCAAATTTACTTTCTTCTTCATTTTACATCAGATATTCTAGTTAAGAAAAAAGCTTGCAAATTTGTCAAGACTCAAGTTCTGTGTTATTGCAGTCTCTCAAACATACAGGTTAAAATAATAATAATAATAATAATAATACAAATTTCAAACACATACAAATGGATGAACACAGCAATAACTATTGAATTTTAAGTTTCTGACTACTATAATAAAACCACATACACTGGACAAATCAGTACTAATCACTGGTTATCTTCAACTGTAGAGTTCTTTTTGCTGAACAATTATTCTCTTTCTTCACTGTTTTATGCTACTTTCCATATTACATCAAATACATCTCACTGTATACCATCTCCTGGAGGTTTAATTCAATATTAATGTTCATGTATTCTGTACAGCTTACGGTGACTCCATCATACAAACAACACATATGAAGTACATTTCAAATCTGTTGAACATTTTTGGAACTACATACATAATACATTCTGTTGCAGCTGACGCAAAGTAATTTTCATTTCTCACACACAAAATTCACTTCATTTACTGTCCAGGTGATGTGATTTACTACAGTAACTGTGGTTATGTCTTACTCTGTTTTTGTGCAAGTTAGTCACAGTGTACTATTTCCTGGAGACTTAATTTACCTTCTGTGTCTCTTGCTATGTAATTCCTTTATATCACTGTATTTATTTATTTATTTATTTATTTATTTAAATAATACTGTTTATGTGTTTAGCACTGTTTATAGTGACTCTTTCTGTCATATACACATAGACACACATACAACATGCATACGTATACATACACATACTTTTGCCTCCTATCAAAAAATTTTGAACTACACTTATAAAACATTATTCATTCTTTTTCATCAGGCACTTCCAATTTCTAAAATTGACAATTTTCCACCTTCTGGTGACTTAGTTTATTTCATTCTTTTTTTATAAATATTTGTCCATTTAAAGATTAAAACATGAAGTGTTTCAGCACATTATGAGTGTCAAAAGTCACAAATGTAATTATTGTTCTGTCTAAAGACAAAACTGGTTTATTTATTTATTTGGGAAATCCCATTAAATTAAGGCAAGACTGGTTAACAGTTTTATTTCTTTGGGAAATCCCATTTAAACTAAGGCAAACTGAAATACAACTACAGCTATATTACAATGTAGTATGATAAAAAGGGAAACAACCCTTCTATCATTTGTTTCTGGAATAAGAATGAGCCCATTTTAAGTGTATCCATACTGGCATGGAATTGTTGTATTGATTGAAAGCCATTCTGGAAAGCTATTCCTATTTTTAAAATGCTGATTTCATTTATCATCCATCAATATGTGTTTTGCACTTGTTTTCTCAGTTTGCATTTATATTTTTATTTATATTGTTTTGTTTTCTCTGTTTCAATTGATCATTTCTTTTGCATTTGCTTTATAATTACATTTGTTTTGTGTTAATTTTCCAATCATTCTTCATTCCATTTTCTTTCCAAAGATAAAATTTCCCATTTCAGTGTAAGATCTCACTTCAACACAGCATTTAGTGCAATTCAACCTGTATTCCCTATACAAGACTATTTGAAAATAAGATCATTAGAACAAAGGTTCTTGGGAACACAACATCTGTTTCAACAATAACAGGGCAATGATAAATTTTCTCAATTGCTATTCATATAAAACTGTCACTATGCTTTGCTTTCAACCACAATGATAATCACCAACAAAAATAATTCTCCTCATAAAACCACACTTGAGCATAACTTAACTTTGGTTTATCTTTTCCATTATCTATGACCTGAGGTAAATACCTTTTCTCCAGATCTCGAAATTCAGCCTGTAATTCTTTGTATTGCCTCTGAACTTCATGATATTGGTTTTCCCACATGTGCATTTCTCCTCGCATTTCCCCTCGCATCTCAGCCACAGACTGCTGGAATGATATTTTCTGAATCTCAAGTGAGTCAATCTTATCCTCAAGGTCAGCTTTTGTAATTTCCACATTGGAAAGATCCATGGACAGTTGATCTATTTCATTCATATATGATCCTGTAGTGCTCTCCTGAAAAATTGTATATTTAGAGAACTTTGTATCTTTGAGTAATTTATGTAGCAAGCTCTTCCATTTTCTTGGAATAGAATCTACACCATCAGAGTAGGTTATTATAAAACCAATAATTCAATTATTCAGTGTCTCAATACTTATGGAACAAAACAGGAACTAAATTACCCTGCCCATTTGTGTATGACTGTCGACATGCATGGTTGGATGCAAGGGCAATAGAACCATGCTGACCAAATGTTCATGGCTGCCCAGATCATTTTCCAAGTATGGGTATACAAATCGATGGCAAGTCCACTCAAGTTAAAAAATTAACTCTGCTCCCAAAGGAGCTGCCCTTCTTACATATCCTTTCAACAAACTTGGAATGCATAGCTTAAACTATACACACTACTATGTAACTCCACCTACACTCTAAATATTCAGAGATGGATATAGATCATTTGGAAAAATGGCAGGTTTTGTTAGATGTACAGAACTGTATTCTAGTGTAGGGTAGAAATGTGACAGTATCGGATGAGAGCCCGCATATATCAGGAACAAAGGACATTCTGATTCAGACATTAATTCATAAGCAACCTTCAGGGAAGATCCTGTTACCAGGAAAACTAATGTATTCAGTATAATATCTGAATTGTGCATTCGAACAAATAAATTTGACAATTTTGTGAGGTTGTTGTTGTTATTGTAGGATTTAATGCCATTTTTCAGCACAGAATAGGCAATACATGGCAGCCAGTATAAATGGTGGAGGAAGAACCTGGGAAAACCCCAGAAACAACTACCGACCCACAAGAAGCTACTGGCACATTAGACAAATCCAAGATTCAAACCCACGCAGACAGGGTTTAGATGGCAGTGTACTGTAACGGCGAGCACTTTAGACCACTCGGCCACTCGAGGCCTCTTTGTGCAGTTAAAAGCTCATAGAATTAAATGCATGTTGTACATGATGGAAGTGTTAACTGCATTTTACTCCAAATACACTGTATAGTGACCTCATTTATAAAGCAGTACATTTGACAGGCCCACATCATCTACTCTATTTAAATCCAGAAACACTGTATAGAGAAAGAGTCTTCTCTGTTCGTTCTATAAATAGGCTTATTATCATTACTACTAAAAACAGGGCCCCGAGTGGCCGAGTGGTCTAAAGCGCTCTCCGTTATGGATCACTGCCATCTCACCTCTGTCTGTGTGGGTTCAAGTCCAGGATTCGGCAAATGTGGATATGTGAGAAAGCAAGCCAGTAGCTTCTTGTGGGTCGGTGGTTCTTCCCAGGGTTTTGCCGGGTTCTTCCTCCACCAGTAATACTGGCCGCCATACACAGCCTATCGTGTGCTGAAAAATGGCGTTAAACCCACAACAACAATAACAACTAAAAACAGGCATACTATTATTAGCACTAAAAACAGGCATACTATTATTAGTACTAAAAATGGGCATACAGTGGAACCCCGCTATAACGCGCCCCGCCATAACGCGAATTCGGATATAACGCGGTCGTAGCATGGCTCCCGAAATTTCGTATATTCATTCACACATGGAGAAAAAAATTTTGGAGAAAAGTAAAAAAAAACAAAACAAGAAATTAACTTCATTTTGGGCATGAGATTAGTTGTGACTTTTAAAATAATATGATCGTGGCATGGTTCCTGAAATTTGAAATTCATTTACGTGTATTTTTATCGGACCGTGAAAATATTTGTTTAACGTACGAGAAATAGTGTGTAAAACGTTTATTATAATTTGGTGGAAGAATTCGCGTATGACTTTTAATAATAAACGATCGGAACTTAACAATTTATCCAGGTTCTTTAAGTGATTTTGGAGAAGTGATCGTGTATGAATTCTAAAATAATATGATATATATAACGTACGAGAAATAGTGTGTACAACGCTTGGCTTCTGAAATTTATCAATTTGAACAGGTTGTGGTGAAGCTCCGTATTCTACTCTAGAAGAGAAAACTGGTTTCATTAGGTTTTTGAATTGTTAAGCCGAAGTAAACATTATTGGAAGTGTTACTTATTACGGATCCATGAATAAAGCCAGTAAATCGTCTTTGTGATTGTCTTCCATGAATTCTGTATACAGTCATTGCTCAAACAATAGCTGACA
The DNA here is from genome assembly GCA_028554795.2 of Sinohyriopsis cumingii. Taxonomy (NCBI): domain Eukaryota; kingdom Metazoa; phylum Mollusca; class Bivalvia; order Unionida; family Unionidae; genus Sinohyriopsis; species Sinohyriopsis cumingii. The sequence goes on along the minus strand of CM068832.1, from coordinate 71,613,234 downwards.
TGGGCTTCTTATTTAACTGCAATCACAGCCAAGCAGCAGACAAAGCTGTGGTTGATACAAGAGTCGCACAATTTAATAAACATCAAAGGACGAAAGCCGCCAACATGTATGCTGTGCTTGGCGGTGTGATCAAACAACAAACAGTTGAAAGTAAATAATATCCACTTTATTATCTGTAAATTAAAAGGGTACGAAATTGTACATCCGTTCAGCTTAATTTTGTTTTATATAAAAAGTGATTCGTAACCATTGCAGGCCTTCATTACTTAGTTATCGAGCTTTATCTGTGTACCTTGTTTGCTTATATAAAAAAATATTTTACTGTTATGGAAAAGCAAGTTCAAAAATGCAAGTCGTTTTCTGCTAAAGAGAAACTGTATGCCCTAGATCAACTAAAGAAGGGCAAACAACAAACTCAGCTTGCCAGAGATCTAGGAATCAGCAAGTCCACTTTGCGAGGGTGGAAAACAGATGAAGGAAAGCTCCGTAGTCTACCCAACATTCTTGAAGAGGAAACTGGTTTACAGCGTAAAAGGGTTAAGTTAGCTAATGACAATGTCCTAGATTCAGCTTTGTACCAATGGTTTGTACAAGCTCGCTCAGAAGGTGTTCCAATTTCTGGCCCAATTCTGAAAGCCCAAGCAGAGAAATTTGATCGCCGTATCAATGGAGATGATTCCAAATTTAAGGCGAGTAATGGCTGGCTAGACAGATTCAAGAAAAGGCACGCTATCAGCCAAGTTCTTGTGTCTGGGGAAATCCGCTCCGCTGACAAAGAGGCTGCCAATTCCTACCCGATTGGGCTTAAAAAGTTGCTGGAGGACGGTTGCTACACAGCCGACCAAGTTTACAACTGCGATGAGACTGGTTTATGTTATAAAATGTTACCCGATCGCACCCTTGCAACCAAGACTGACAGTCACAAACGAGAAGATTTCAAGAAGAGGAAGGACAGAGTGACTCTCTTATTTTGTGTTAACAAGTCTGGCAGCCACAAAGTCAGACCTCTGATGATTGGAAAATCGAAAGCTCCCAGATGTTTTCATCATGTAAATATGAAGGCACTTCCATTTCAGTACACTAACAGCAAGAATGCTTGGATGAATAGCTCCATATTTGACGACTGGTTTCACAAAACATTCGTTCCAGATGTTCGGGCTCATTTACAAAAACTCAAGCTGGAGGAAAAAGCTCTCCTCCTGCTGGATAATTGCCCTGCCCACCCCCCAGCGGAAAATCTTGTCAGCAGTGATGGCAAGATCAAAGTTTCGTACCTCCCGAAAAACACTACGTCAGAAATCCAGTCACTTGACCAAGGCATAATTTCTGTATTTAAACAAAATTATCGCCGTGAAATGATAAAGGGAATGGTAGCAGATAATAACGCATCCGTCGACACATCATTGGCATTACTCAACTTAAAAGAAGTATGTCACCTTGGAGGTAAAGCCTGGGATGCTATCACTGCACGCTGTATTGAACGATGCTGGATAAAGGGTCTTGGGCCAGCTTTTACGCCCTCGACACAAAATGATAGTGACGATGAGCTTGAATTTACAGGATTCACTGAAGACGACGTACGTTTAGCAGAAGAAGCACTCAAAAAATACGAGCACAGTCATCATGATATCCTTAACTGGTATTCAGTAGATGACATCTGCCCTATATACGAACACATATCAGATGACGAAATTGTTACAAATGTCAGCAGGAAGAATGAAGCTGCACAATCAGAACCTGAAACCAGTGACGATAATGATAACGATGACGATGGCACCCCAACTCCCCCACCAAAAGTGTCTGAAGCAGTAGTACATTTAGAAGCAAGTTTAAGGTGGCTGGAAACACAAGATGTTGACAGCGTCAAAGTCCTTCAATTAAGAAACATTCTTGACTTTGCTAGAACCCAACAGTTCGCGGCAAAGAAGCAAACGTCATTGGATATATTTTTCAAGAAATGATGAAATTTAAATTTGGAACCACACTGACTTTGCACTTTGCGCAACGATTAATTTAGCAGTTTTCACATGTTTCTTTTGAGGTTTACAAAATCTGAAATAAAAGTTATTTGCACGCTGAAATCATGCGTTGATTGTTAATTATTCTTGCAGTTGTCGCATATGATAAAATTTTAGCGGTATGAAATTTGTACAGACACCGTATGTAGACCCGGGAATAGCTGCATGCAATGACCGTACGATATCAGATGGCAAGTAAATGGTTTCAATATTTTGTTCATCCTATATTTTACACGACGAATTCAGACTATTACAAAATTATTGAATATTTTAAATCTGTACGATTTTCAATGAAATTACATCCATTATGGATGAACTGCATGCCACGACGGCACGGTAGCATACGGTGTTGATACACTTTTCACGATATAGCGATAGTCTGGTATTATCGGTCAATCTGTATTATCGTTCAAACAAATAAAAATCAGTAAATGTTTTTAATGCACAGTAATAACCTATAAATATATTAGCCATCGATTATTTTGAATATATCTTAATTAATGCATTCCAGTTAATATTCATCTGATGATAAGCCGACTTTTGATCATTGTACATGTATACACGTATATGTTCTCGGAAAAAAAGTTAAATATTGTAAAACCCCGCATTAACGCGACCCCACTTTTAACGCGATCCGATTTTATGGACCCCGATCATCGCGTTATAGCGGGGTTCCACTGTACTATTATTAAAATAGGCATACTATCGTTATTGCTATAAACAGGCATACTATTAATAGTAATGTAGTACTATAAATAGGCATATTATTATTAGTACTATAAACAGGCATATTATTATTAATACTATAAATAGGCATACTATTATTAGTACTATAAACAGGCATATTATTAATAGTACTATAAACAGACATACTATCATTAGTACTATAAACAGGCATACTATTATCAGTACTATAAACAGACATACTATTATTAGTACTATAAACAGACATACTATTATTAGTACTATAAACAGGCATACTATTATCAGTACTATAAACAGGCATATTATTATTAGTACTATAAACAGGCGTATTATTATTAGTACTATAAATAGGCATATTATTAGTAGTACTATAAATAGGCATATTATTATTAGTACTATAAACAGGCATACTATTATTAGTACTATAAACAGACATACTATCATTAGTACTATAAACAGGCATACCATTATCAGTACTATAAACAGGCATATTATTATTAGTACTATAAACAGGAATATTATTATTAGCACTATAAACAGGAATATTATTATTAGTACTATAAATAGGCCTATTATAAATAGTACTATAAACAGGAATATTATTATTAGCACAATAAACAAGCACAATATTATTAGTACTATAAATAGACCTATTATTACTAGTACTATAAACAGGCATATTATTATTAGCACTATAAACAGGCACAATATTACTAGTACTATAAATAGGCCTACTATTGTTAGTACTATAGGGGGCCCCGAGTGGCCAAGTGGTCTAAAGCGCTCTCCATTACGGATCACTGCCATCTCACCGCTGTCTGCGGCGGTTCAAGTCTCGGATTCAGCCAATGAAGGTATGTGAGAAACCTTGCCAGTAGCTTCTTGTGGGTCGGTGGTTCTTTATGGGGTTTTCCCCGTGTTCTTCCTCCACCATTATTACTGGCCGCCATGTATATCCTATCGTGTGCTGAAATATGTCATTAAACCCCACAACAACAACAACATTAGTACTATAAACAGGCATACTGTTATTAGGACTATAAACAGGAATACTATTATTAGTATTATACTATTATTAGTATTATAAACAGGCAAACTATCATTAGTACTGCAAACAGGAATACTATTATTAGTACTGTAAACAGGCATACTAATATTAGTACTATAAACTGGCAAACTATCATAAGTGCTTTAAATATCATTGAAAAGTATGGAGACAATTATGATATGAAATACTCCAAATTTACATTTGTGTGAATGAATTTTCATGGTTTGCTAAACATTTTATTTTAATGGTATATCAAATTCAACATATGCCTGTGATGAACTAATCTGGTGTTTTTTGACACAGCAACACAAGTAGGTTATTTAGTACTGAGACAAATGGACATAAAATGCCTTACCCACCATGGTAGCCATCCCATACCAGATCTGATGCTAGGACTCAAACTTGTACAATTTTGGACTCAAATCAAGCATGATAACCACTAAGCCACGACAGTTCCTGCAGGTGAGTGTATCAGTTTATTCTACATCCTTAAGCCTGCAGGAGGTAGCCCTGACACCATTCTTATTGTATTGAGATACATCATTCCTCATGGCATCTACTGAAATTGTAGCTTTTATCAACCATGAAATCTGCAAAAATGTATGTCTCACAAATAAAAGTAAATTTCCATTTGTATGTCAGTTAAATGCTATGTACTGTATCTACATCAACGTCCTACATATAAAAAGTCATTTATCTTCTGGCAATGAAGACAACTGAATTTATGCTTATTGTTTCAATGAAAGAGGAAAACACTCAGTAGGTACTTAGGAATGTATTTAATCTTACCATTCCGGTGCTAGCTAAGCTGCTCACACTATTTGTCCTGGACCGGATGGACACATTCCAAGAATACTGACGATCCAAGTTCTTTCTAAAGTGACAAATAAGAATACAAAAATAAACATGAGGTGAAAATCTGTCAAACTGATACAGCTAAAGTGTAGAATTTTCAATAAAAATCAACAGCTAGCTGAATTCTTTATTGTCATTAGTTCTGGCAATTTACTTCTTCCAAAAAACCTATATTGCAAACAGAATTTGCCATTGCATGTTTCATACATTTCCCCACCTGTCTAGAATCTAATCAAAACAAGAATCTGACAGGCAAGTGTAGAGACAGGTGGAGAGCCGAAAAGGTATGTAAGGCAGGATTTATACATTTAGATTAAGGGACACTAATTCAATATGAAAACTAGATTTAAAACCCTTTTAGCCCATATGAATCCAATGTGGGTCTGATATCATGTAAATGGTTTTCAAAATAATTTAACAGTTGTCCAATTCAAAAAGCAGGCCTGTGTAGTCTTGTAAGAACACAAACTATGTAAACTATCTTCCAAACTATGCATAGAACTCACTCAAAGTAAAACACATTAGTATTTCTGGATCAAGTGTGATACAAATCTGATCAGAAATAGGGTAGCTATAAATCTCACTAATATACATGGACCTCATCACTGTATCATGCTCATCCACACCCTGATGATTTAAGCCTATTTACCAAATTTAATCAAAACTGGATCAAAAATGTCTCTGGAGTGCTAGCAAACTGAACCAATCACACACAAGATCACCTCATAAATATACATGGGTCCCATACATTATCAAACTCCTGCTAGATTTTGAGTTTTAAGTCTATATTAAATATTTGATCAAAATCAGACAAAAATATGGCTTCCAGAGTCATCAAGTTCAGCAAATCAGATGAAATTTCACCTTAACAATATGCAATAATCTCACTATATAATCAGAGTAATCCAAGAATTTCATAACAATAGTCCATATTTCAAGTATGATCAAAATCAAATTGGAGATGTGGCTTCCAGACTGGTAATGAGCCCATACAACTAAATACAAGATCACCTGGTTAATATGTGATTACCTAGCTCATTGACAATTTTGTCCAAGATTTTTATGACATAAGCCCATATATTAAATTTTTTACCCATTCATATCAGAAATATGGACCCCAATCGGATGCAAGATAACCTCATTATTCTTTGTATACCTTGCTCATATTTAATCTTATCTGAGATCATGAAGATATGAACCTGTATTCCACATCTGATCAAAATCATGTTTAAAAAAAACGTGATATCCAGAGTGGAAAAATTATATGCTGACAGATGGATGACTGAGACTGGGACCACAACATAAGCTCACATGACCTTACAGCCAAGTTATCTAAAACTGCCCTACCTTGCAAATGATGGCCATGCATTGTCAAGGTCATAACCCCTGGGTGCAAGGTCAAACTGAATGTCATTGAGGTCATACAGACAGCTCAGGAGTTTTGAACTCTTCTCATGCTGAAGCCAGACTGCTTTAGGATGGAACCACATACTGAAATAGAGATCATTGTGTCTGTGTGTATGACTTGAAGTCGGCAAAGGGACCAATGCTCAGTGAAAAGCAACTATGGATTCAAACTACACAAGATCTGTAGTTTCTTCCATTTCTAATGGCAAAATTGTAAGCTTAATTAACTTTTGTAGGACTATTGAAAAAACGAAGACATTACAGTATATGTTCTTAGCAAATGCATGACTTTTATTTCAGGAATAACTTAAATATATTTGTAAACACATATAACATAGAGTCTAAGCGCAGCAAAATTTTCATAGGGGGTAAAAAGATGCATGACATTTTATATCATGAATACATTTATATAAAGTTTAAATTTTGGAAAATTAAATTGTGTTGGTTGCAGTCTGCTAAATCTAAGCATGCATTTAGGTACCAATTTATTTGGGAAATCTGTTGATGTTTAATATTAAGTCAAGAGGAATTATATATATATATATATATATATATATATATATATATATATATATATATATATATATATACACACACACATACATACACACACATGCTGAGGTGAAGTATGAAGTATGAGACAAAACTTCTATTCTGTTACCTATATAGCATGTGATGTAGTTTCTAATCCTTAATAAAAGTTTAAGTGAAATATGAGAATATAGTTCCTAGTCCTTAATCCATATATAATCTGAAGAAAAATATGAGACATAGTTCCTAATTTTTTAACAATATACAAGTTGAAGTGGAGCATGAGACATAGTTCAGACTCTTTAATATATATATATATACATATTAATCTATATATAAGTGAAGTATACAATATAGTTCTAACTAGTATTAATGACTGTACACTCAGACTTACTTACACTTAACATATATCAGTCAATACCATGTTTTCTATCATAAAGTTAACATGCACTAAAAGTTCACAGTCAATTCTAAAGACAAGAAGTACTGACTTACAAGATGAAAATATGGTAAATAAGAGACATAATGAAACCATACAAAATATTGATATACATAAACAAGAATACTGTTAACTACTTTATAAGGATTGTGGTAAAATGTTATGACCTTAAAAATAACCACAAAGCAGTAGAGACATGTTGAAATTTTACAGACCAGCAGCCATCATTGGATTTTAAAAGATATCTGGTCTAAAAAAATATTGCAATTTCATAAAGATATAAATAATTAAAGCAATAAGAATGCACTGATATTATCAATTAGAGAAATCATAAAGTATATTGACTATTGTCAATTTATGCATGTGAAGCTATCACTGACTTACACCCTACTACACTGTATACAATCCAGATATAACAGGCAGAGTATGACTTGAGCTATCATGTGCTGTGGGTATATTACACTTTAACTGATTTACATCCCCATGGTGTTACCACCTGCTGTAAGTTCTACAAATTGGCCAGGTACAATATGTGCAAATTAGACTGGCAATATTTCATTCATGCTTGCTTGTAGAGAATGTTTCCGAGTGTAGTTCAGTGAACTGTGTCAGTAAAATCTGTCTCTATCTCACTTGGTGTAACTTTCACTCAAATCCATTTGAAAAGTGGATTCTACCTGGTCCAATTTGTGGAATACGACTTACAGCTGGTGGTAACATCACTGGTCCTAAATCAAATACACAAAAGAACAATGTAGGTCAGGCCCAACACCACGTAAACCCTGACAACTTTCCCTGTGTAGTGGACAGTACTTCAATGGACAATATACTGACATTAGTGGAAAATCGTCGATAAGTTCGGTGTATGCTGTGGATCCCAATTGTACCTGTGATGGCAGGTGTTATTTATACCTAGTAGTACAGTCACAGTCAGAGCCAGAATAAACATCAGTATAGTACTTAACTACACTAAGCTGCATAGTACTTAACTACACTAAGCTGCATAGTACTTAACTACACTAAGCTGCATAATACTTAACTACACTAAGCTGCATAGTACTTAACTACACTAAGCTGCATAGTACTTAACTACACTAAGCTGCATAGTACTTAACTACACTAAGCTGCATAGTACTTAACTACACTAAGCTGTATAGTACTTAACTACACTAAGCTGCATAGTACTTAACTACACTAAGCTGCACCATACTTATGCATTTACTGATAAAGTAATTCATTTTTAAAAAATGAAAATATTATGCCATCCATTACAGTAAAACTACTACTTATCTCTGCTGTGTTGAAAACACCCATCATGATGGATCATTCTCTTGCCTAGCTCTCCGTCTTCTGAAGAAAGGCTTTTCTCCCACAAAAATATAATTGTAAGGATTTACTTTTAAAGTACGGCAAAAAAATGTGAAGATAAAAATATAGGAATTTACATAAAATATCATGATATCTAGCAGACCTGTGTTTATTCAAATACCTGGTAGCTTTGCCATTAGTGACACATTGTTGGATGCTGTCTGCCAATCTATGATGCATGAGGCAAAACCTCAGGAAAGCTCTACCTTTCCCCAATGATGTTTTATACTGAAAACAAAAAAATTCAAAACATGCAAAACATTTTAACAACTTTTAAAATTATCACAAATAAATTATATCTGGGGGTCACACTAGCGTTTTTGTGCATACATGCTAGAATGAATATATTCTGTGTACCCTGTGGAATGACTTTTCCTATGGCTTAAGCAAATTCTCTTTTCCTAAGGTTTAGGTCGATCTAACACAGACAATAATACAGTATTCTGAACAGTTTAGGGTTTGAACCGATCTAATGCAGACAATAATACAGTATTATGAAAAGATCAGGGTTTAGACCGATCTAACACAGACAATAATAGAGTATTCTGAACAGTTTAGGGTTTAGACCGATCTAACGTAGACAATAATATAGTATTCTGAACAGATTAGGGTTTAGACCAATCTAACACAGACAATAATAAAGTATTCTGAAAAGTTTAGGGTTTAGACCGATCTAACACAGACAATAATATAGTATTCTGAACAGATTAGGGTTTAGACCAATCTAACACAGACAATAATACAGTATTCTGAAAAGTTTAGGGTTTAGACTGATCTAATGCAGACAATAATATAGTATTCTGAACAGATTAGGGTTTAGACCAATCTAACACAGACAATAATACAGTATTCTGAAAAGTTTAGGGTTTAGACTGATCTAATGCAGACAATAATATAGTATTCTGAACAGATTAGAGTTTAGACCGATCTAACACAGACAATAATACAGTATTCTGAACAGTTTCACTAAATATCCCAAGGTTCAAATACAGCCTTGAATTCACCTGTAAAAATAATCTGGTCTCATCTCTGAGGAAAATCTAATGACTTGCACTACTCAATAGATGCAATTGAATCCTTGTTTATGAATATGGACTACAGAATAGACACAATGGAATCCTTGTTTATGAATATGGACTACTGAATAGACACAATGGAGTCCTTATTTATGAATGTTGACTACTGAATAAACACTATGGTATTCCTAATTACAAATGTGCAATACTAAATAGACACAATGGAATCCTTATTTAGAAATGTGCACCACTGAATAAACACAATGGAATCCTTGTTTATGATTGTGCACTACTAAATAAACACAATGGAATCCTTATTTATAAATGTAAACTGCTGAATAAACACAATGGAATCCTTATTTATGATTGTGCACTACTAAATAAACACAATGGAATCCTTATTTATAAATGTAAACTGCTGAATAAACACAATGGAATCCTTATTTATGACTGTGGAATACTGAATAGAGACAATGGAATCCTTATTTATGATTGTGCACTACTAAATAAACACAATGGAATCCTTATTTATAAATGTAAACTGCTGAATAAACACAATGGAATCCTTATTTATGATTGTGCACTACTAAATAAACACAATGGAATGATCCTTATTTATAAATGTAAACTGCTGAATAAACACAATGGAATCCTTATTTATAAATGTAAACTGCTGAATAAACACAATGGAATCCTTATTTATGATTGTGGAATACTGAATAGAGACAATGGTATCCTTATTTATGATTGTGCACTACTAAATAAACACAATGGAATCCTTATTTATAAATGTAAACTGCTGAATAAACACAATGGAATCCTTATTTATGATTGTGCACTACTAAATAAACACAATGGAATCCTTATTTATAAATGTAAACTGCTGAATAAACACAATGGAATCCTTATTTATAAATGTAAACTGCTGAATAAACACAATGGAATCCTTATTTATGAATGTGGAATACTAAATAAACACAAAGGAATCCTTATTTATAAATGTAAACTGCTAAATAAACACAATGGAATCCTTATTTATAAATGTAAACTGCTGAATAAACACAATGGAATCCTTATTTATAAATGTAAATTTATAAATGTAAACTGCTGAATAAACACAATGGAATCCTTATTTATGAATGTGGAATACTGAACCAACCTTTAAAACAATCACATAAGATCTTTTAACTGACATGTTACTCAAGTGTGATAATACCTCTCCAATGCTTCTAACATATTTAATGCCATCATTAATCCCTTTGAGGGACCCAAGGCAGTCACAGAAATAATCCCAGTAGTCTTTACGTCGCCCCAGTAATGTCAGACGATCTGAAACAAAAAGCAGTGACTTAAAATTTAAAGTCATTGATTTCCTTTTCTTTTTTTGGAGAAAAATTATGAAAAATCCAAAATAGCATGCTAGTAAACTATTTAAAGAAAGCTAAAAATATAAGTTTATAAACTTATTCTTCATCATCTGAATATGTTTTATTAATTGCAAATTACTGTAATGTATTGCTTGTCACGCATTTCTTTTAAAACATGACAAACCATTTTCTCAAATGCAAGTTAACAAAAAAGATATTACTCCTGTCTTCAAAAATAAAATATTTATATTGTTATAGGAAGATGGAAATTACTTACTATGGTCAGATACAAAATCAGTTACACAGATTGAAACCTTAAGATAATTTTTTAATATTTAAATTTATGTCAGTAAGTGTTGTTCCCCGACTCTTAGTCATGGCAAGGTGATGGTTGTGTGTCACGACATTTTACATCCAATAAAGTCTCTAATCTGGGCAGGGACTCTATGACAGAGGGCATTTTATGCATACCACTGGTGAATTTAAGATAATATTCACACTGTTAGAGACAAATAAGGTCCAGAAAAGGACATATACAATGTTACTATGTGCCATCTATTGATATCTACTGGAGGTTTTGACAAGCAGCCCCCAAAAATGGCAGGGAACATCCCAAAGCAGTAAGGGCACTACTTTGAGAAGGCTGGGTACAATGCCCTCCTTAAATACTGTAGGAACAACACTTTAGATCTTTTTATTCTGAATGATAGCAGCAATAAGATTTTGAAATAAATTATAAAAAGGCAATTTTTAAAAGGCAATGTTAGATTTAGGGTTTTAGGAGCTGCAATCTACAATGTCAATTATACTGATTCAGCCTGATGACCCAACACACATTTCAGAATATTCACTGATGACATCAATCATTCTGATACAACCTGATGACCCAAAATGTATTTCAGAATCTGCACTGATGATGCCAATCATTCTGATACAACCTGATGACCCAAAATGTATTTCAGAATATGCACTGATGATGCCAATCATTCTGATAAACCTGATGACCCAAAATGTATTTCAGAATATTCACTGATGACATCAATCATTCTGATACAACCTGATGACCCAAAATGTATTTCAGAATATTCACTGATGACATCAATTATTCTGATACAACCTAATGACCCAAAATGTATTTCAGAATCTGCACTGATGACATCAATCATTCTTATAAACTTGATGACCCTAAATATATTTCAGAAAATGCAATGATGACATCAATCATTCTGATACACCTGATGACCCAAAATGTATTTCAGAATATGCACTGATGACATCATTCTGATACAACCTGATGACTTAAAATATACATCAGAATCTGCACAGATGACTCCAATCATTCTGATAAACCCAATGACCCAAAATGTATTTCAGAATCTGCACTGATGACTCCAATCATTCTGATACAACCTAATGACCCTAAATATATTTCAGAAAATGCACTGATGACATCAATCATTCTGATAAACATGATGACCAAAAATGTATTTCAGAATATGCACTGATGACTCCAATCATTCTGATACAACCTGATGACCCTAAATATATTTCAGATTATGCACTGATGATGCCAATCATTCTGATAAACCTGATGATCCAAAATGTATTTCAGAAAATGCACTGATGACATCAATCTATCTGATAAACCTGATGACCCAAAATGTATTTCAGAATATGCACTGATGACATCATTCTGATACAACCTGATAACTTAAAATATACATCAGAATCTGCAGAGATGACTCCAATCATTCTGATAAACCTGATGAACCAAAATGTATTTCAGAATCTGCACTGATGACTCCAAACATTCTGATACAACCTGATGACCCTAAATATATTTCAGAAAATGAACTGATGACATCAATCATTTTCATAAACCTGATGACCCAAAATGTATTTCAGAATCTGCACTGATGACTCCAATCATTGATACAACCTGATGACCCTAAATATATTTCAGATTATGCACTGATGATGCCAATCATCCTGATAAACTTGATGACCCAAAATGTATTTCAGAATATGCACTGATGACATCAATCATTGTGATACAACCTGATGACCCAAGATGTATTTCAGAATATGCACTGATGATGCCAATCATTCTGATAAACCTGATGACCCAAAATGTATTTCAGAATAAGCACTGATGACATCAATCATTCTGATACAACCTGATGACCCAAAATGTATTTCAGAATATGCACTGATGATTATACCTGAGATATTAATCATCATTTCAGTTTCTCTATCTTCCAAAACAGCTTAAAATAGTTAAACAAAAACAGTAAATCAATTAGAAGGAATAGTGAAAATAAAAAAATAAAAAACATTCAAAATCAATCTCTTGATGTCTCCAAAAAATACTAATATCCATAATTTAATCAAGAAATTTATCAGAATAAACTTAATCCAAAATCCCCCAAAACCCTATAAACATTTTTGGGAGCATAATAATTCATGAAATTGTAATCTAATTTATACACATTCTGAATAGCCAACAATATAAGACTAGTAAGGAAAGTGGATGCCAAGGCATTGGGAGTTTTGTATGGAAATATGCCTTTACAGCCATCCCTGAACTGGATTCAAATTTCCCATTGGATGTGAACATAAGCTAACAAAGAAGCCACTAAGTAGAGGAAACATTACAGAAATATGCTACTCCTTAGGATGCATGAACATATAAAGTTTTATCAGTGTAAGGTCAGAACAAGTTTGATTAGATATAAGTCATTGCATGTGAAGATGTAACAATGGTCACTATTGAATAGTAACTCTCACTGCCATGCATCCACACAGAATATCAGAAAATAACCAAGTCACTCAAGCATAAAAACTGGGTGACAGTGACCTATTGTTTGCAGTTCTGTTACTCCCCTTGAGACATGTCAAAATACCAATTTAAACAGGATCAAAGATATTGAGCAGATAAGGAACAAATAGCAGAAAATACAAGTCTGATGTCAAAATTGGGTCACAATGACCTAGTCTTGGTATGGTTGAGTTAATCTCATAAATGCATCAACATGCCAATTTTCATGAGTGTGCCTTGAAAGTTTGTCCAATATACGAAAATCTAACAAACCAACAGCTGAAAACAAAAAAGTGATTTAAGCAAGAAAATTAACTCCAGAGTGGGTCACAGTCACCTAGTCCTGGAACGGTTTAGTTACTCTTCTTGAGATGCATAGATATACAAGTTTTATGGATGTAGGTGAAATAATCTTACATATCAAGGTTATAATGAAAAAACAAAACAAATAAGTACACAAATTTATTAATGAACAAAACACATGATAAACAAAAAAATTGTGTAATCCTTCCCAACTTCAATGGTGTGGGAATATAAAGTCAATTCGGTGGTCCCCCACTGCGATGCTATTATGGGGGTTAAAAAGTGAACATGAGTTACACATGAGGTCATCTTATACTGCACACATTATACTGAAGAATCAAATTCATCCAATATATTGGATTTCTTGACAATATCAGGGTCTTCCATTAGATTTCAAGTTGGAGGGTGAGTTGCCAAAGTAGGCGGAGGGAGGTGGGTGACCTCCTCCAACTGGGACACACGTTTTTTAAAAGTAGCTATGTGTGAAATAAAAGTAAACAGGTAAATCACCCTTCTCCTGGCTGACAAGAAAAACACCTGTCATATCCATGTTAATCAGGGACTGTGTTATATCAGGGACTGTGTTATATCAGATATCATGGCATATTAATTAAGCATTTTATTGTGATGGTATTTATTTGGTGTCTTTGCTAATAACTGTTAATTAGTAAATGTATTAATATGTAAATTATTCCCTCAAAAGCCTATTCCATATTTTGCCAAAACCGGGGCAAACTTTTCAGTACAAAAGCATTTTCCAATAACAAGCCAAGCCATTACATTCCAAAATATAAGATTGGTGTATCAGTCATATAATGGCAAAAATACTGTAATCAACACAAGCCAGTGTGTTGGGATATTCATATTATTTAGAGACTTCTCTGAGAAATGCCAACAAAATCAAATACTGTATAGCAGGTTCATTCTGTAGGCAGAAAATTTTCTGATTTTATCCAAAAATTGAATTCTTATATTTTCATGACTGGAGATATATAGATAACTTTTTATTTTAATTGACACAAGCAACATGGAGTTCTACCCCAACAGAAGCTGTTTTTTTTTTTGTGTAACACACAATATTCACAACTACACAATAATCTAAATGAGGACATGACAAAATAAGCTATTATTGTTTAACAAGGAAAAATTAGATGTTATCAACAAGTAAAATTATGTTACTTGTATGTTATATAACTGACATGCCAGCATGTTTGCTTTAAAGTTATAAAAAAGATAGCGGAATGGTGTCAGATTAATTTAAATTATTGACAGGGATAGCAGAATGGTGTCAGATTAATTTGAATTATTGACAGGGAATATTTACTGCCCCTTTTAATGTCAGCCTGCATGTGCACGACTGCCAGTTCAGGCACACAGAAAAAAACTTTTCGTAATATTCTTAACAGCAGTAAAGATTGTATTCCCTTGAATTCTTTAACACAAATGACAGCAATCAATGAATCCTAATTACTGATCATAAAGACATTTTATGTATAATTAAATTTATGTACCAGTACCAATGACTGGGTGCCACTAGGATGTAAGTAATAATTATTTCAGTTGCTAAATGCAAACATATCCTGCATAAAACAAGCTTTTGCCTTAAAAACCAAATGAACAGTATTCTACATAATAGTGTTTTGTCTTAAAAACCAAATACACTGTATCCTACACAATACTGGCTTTTACTTGAAAAGCATAACCCCCTATTTCTGATCAAAACTTGCTTTACAATAGCCAGTATTAAATGCACACATATCAATCCCAACGTGGAAAGAAATTGCTGCTTAAGCTGGCATATAACATCATGATTTTATGTACCAACATTCATGTCTGGCATATTATTACCACCTAGTCTCTAAAACAGATTTTACATGCCTTTACTGGGGTGACTATACTCGGAGATTCAATAGCCAGAGTGGAGATTTCCAGTCCTAGACAAAGAGGATCTTAGTTTTGTAGTATGAAGAGGTAATGTGGACCCAGATTATAACATCATCATTGTGCATTTATTATGAGATTTAATGACAGAGAATTTACCCAATTCATAGTTTTAAGTGCGAACTTTGAATGTCATGTCAAATACCGTAATTTATTATTGTCTGTGCTGAAAATAAAGACTTTACAAGGTCATCTTATCAAAGAAAATGACAAATGGTTTAGTTGTGCTTTATTTTTAAACTTTCATATAATAAACATTTTTAGCTTCAATTAGTTTAGTGTAAAAAATGTTTTGACAAGTTCGAATCTGAGACCACTAAATTTGTACAATTTTGCACCACTAAAATAACCTGCTTTACAATATTTGCTATCAGACAATTTATATATATGCAGGCAAGGCTGATACTCTCTATTTCAATCAATTTAAAATCATATTCAACTTAAAATAATGAGAGATAATAAAGAATAGTATTTGAACAGAACAGACCCTGTGAATTAAGCAGTAAGATTTTGCTCTCTATAAATTCATGTAAACTCTATGTATCACCACCACCCCACACCCAACCCCCATACCTCATGGTTAATCTGATAATCTTCAACTTTAAATAATTTCTGGAATGAGGCACCCCAAAAACCTCACTTACTGGTGACCCGCATTCTTTAGCCCATGCTGTTCCAGTAGGATATTCTTGTAAATTAATCTTTGACAAGGTGGGTGGGATACATAACATTTTGTTAGATTTTACAACTATGCATTTGAACAGTCTTCATTATATCCACCTGAGCTCTCTGGTGTAATTATTGACCCAAAGTTCACCATTCCCACTACAACAGTCAATTTTACATATTTTTCACAAAATTACATTTACCATTGCTGTGCGATTGTCAATCTCTGGTTATTACTGGACAATCTGTATTTTGGAGTGCAAATCTGTCAAGTTCTTTATATATCAATGCAGTAGGTACATACTTTTTGGACAGCCATGCCCCAATATTTTGTAAAAAGTGCAAATATGTCAAGTTCTTTACAGACCAGAACTTACAAATTACAAGGGTATTGGGACAGAAATAAGTCCATTTTTCACAAAATGTATATCTCAGTACAGTAGCTACAAGTTGCATGGGTTCTGGACAGCACACCATCCATTTTTCACAAGAATGAGTACCTCTTTAGTTCTTTAAAAATCAGTATAATTGATACATGTGTTTTGGACAACAATGCCCCATTTTTTTTTTTTAAGTGTGAATCTGTCAAGTTTTTTTTGCCCAACAGTACAGTTGCTACATGTGTTTTGGACAGCAAAGAACCTATTTTTCCACAAGCAATGCTGCAAATCTCTAAAAAAAAATGATTTTTAACAGATCAGTAGTTTAGTAGTTGCATGTGTTATGGACAGCACTGAGTACTTTTTTTTTATATATATAAAGAACATGATTCAGTCAAGTTCTGGACCAGCAGATAAATGAAATGGGGACATTACACTTTATAATCATGAAAAAAGTATCAGCTTTCACTCATGAGCTCAAAAAAGTATGTCAATATTCCTATAGGTATACACTGAAGACTTTCATCTTGACAGAGCTGCCAACCCCGACGAATCTGTCTCTGTAAGGGCAGCTGATTTTTTTCTGTAAGAGTGACCAGTTTTCAGTAAGGTGTAAAAATAATATCAATAACTGCTTTTGCAAAGCTGAAAAATGTAATTAAAAGTTTGACACATCGACGATAAACATTATGTACGCATAGACTTTACTTACCACTAATACAGTTGCAAAAACTCTAGTTCCAAACCCTATGCAGCTCAATGGCTTGTTGCTATCTCTCAACTTGACATAATTCTTGGAAATTCTTTTCCATTTCACATGACAACGGCAATCACATCTCCACCCACGAGACATACTCAAATTAGCATGTGATGTCCAATAAACGTAATTGTGTCCTTTCAAGCTTTTATTCACAAGTATCTGAATACTCCTTTTTATTCTTCTGTGTTGATTATTAACACTTTTCTAGAAGCTTATTTTCCCTTTCGTCTTAAACATGCATTGCTTTCTCAGCGCCATTTTTAAAAATTCTATAATCAACAGTTTGATCATGCAGACGCTTCGCATGAACAAATAGGTGCAGTTTAAAGCGCATGGGGTGCTTCTGTAAAGTTAGTCTGGTTCCGTGACTGATTTCACTAATTCTAAGATGAAACCCAGATCCAAATAAAACACAGATAAACCAATTATCCCAATTTTTTTGGCGTGATCATCTTTCCATAGTTTTTGCTAGTATGCCGTAAGTCCATATTTTAAGGGTAATTTTCTAAGACTTATGGCAAAATCGCAAGAGTTGGCAGGTCTGTCTTGATGTTATTCAGTTTTTTTGCAAGAACCAGTCATTTGCGATTTTCACACACAAGAAATGAGACTGAAAATGTCTTTATGCTTTTGTTAATAGTCATCCAAAAAAAGGTAATCTATAACCAATACCATGTGACTATAGACCACCAAATGACCCTAGTAATCTGTAACCAATACCAAGTTACAACAGAACACCAAATGCCCTTAGTAACCAACACCAAGTTACAACAGAACACCAAATACCCTAAGTAATCTATAACAATACCTGGTAACTAGAGCCCACCAAGCAATCTGTGGCATTCTTCCTCTACTAGTATCAACACCTTGGAAATCAAGCTGTATATGGTGACTGTAACTCAGATTTGCTCTGCACACATAATAACATACAGTCAAATAAATGTAACAACTCTTGATTCTGCAATTGTCCCATAAATATTATTCCTTTTTCCTTTCTGTATCATAATCTAATATTTAAACTTACTCTAAGGTTTACAGTGATAGAAGAAACATTGCAAATTCTATTCTGCTGTTGTTAAACAATAACATCAGCAGCAGATAAATCTATTCTAACTGAAACACATACTATTTCTCCCATGACAAGATCCAAAAGTCTAAGACAGCGTCATAAAGCAGGGAATGTGGTCATTATCAGAGTAAGTCTAAGATGGTGTCATAAGGCAGAGATGTGATTATTGTCAGTTCAATCAAAACAGCAGGGGATTTAATTATTGTCAAAGGTAGCTATCGTTTTCATAATCAGGGTGTGTGAATATTGTCCCATGAAGTTATCTCAATTAAAATATTTGTCCAAATGCTTTTCTGTTACAAATGGAAGTGAACTGATCTTCAAGCATGGGCCAATTACTCTATAAATAAGGTAGATATATACAAAAAAATTAAAATTGTTTTATGTTCTAATCTTGTCACTGATATACAGCTATTGCCCCCACCGCTTCTTTCTGTATTTCTTATTGAGACTATACTTTTTTAATACGTATAATCCTTGCCATTTTGTAGTTCCAATTATTATTATAATGGAGAAAAACTTGGAAGTTATTCTTGATGCAATAAAATGTTTTTTAACCAATCCATATGTAAAGACTGTTCAAATGTTTACAAACCAGCTGTCCAAATTTATTCAAAATGGACACTTTTTCTTACGGTGATATCTGAAGCTGCTTATGCATAAATCACTTGATAGGGGTGGGTGGTGTCTTTCTAAATTTCCTAACAGTCCCCAAAATGAATTCACAGAAGAACAGAAATAAAGTGTATCAGACAAGCATATCAGATAATAAAAGTAAACTAAAAACTAACTTTTCAAGTATCTGAGAAGAGGACATTTACCATCATCACCACGTTGAAAACAAATAGTTTTTCCTTTGGGACAAAATGAGAAATTTTAGTCAAACTTTTCAACATCTTTATTCATAAGAAATATCTTTAAAAGCAATTATATTCAGAATACATTAGATACAATTAAACAGGTCCCTTGACTATGTGACCTGGTCACATGACTAATGGATAACAGGTCCCTTGACTATGTGACCTGGTCACATGACTAATGGATAACAGGTCCCTTGACTATGTGACCTGGATCCATAACTACTGGAGAACAGACCACTTGAATCATTGACCTGGTCACATAACTAATGGATAACAGAGCCCTTGACTATGTGACCTGGCCCCATAACTACTGGACAAAAGACGACTTGAATCATTGACCCGGTCACATGACTAATGGATAACGGAGTCCTTGACTATGTGACCTGGCCCCATAACTACTGGACAACAGACCACTTGAATCACTGACCTGGTCTCATGACTGCTGGACAACATGCCCCTTGACTATGTGACCTGGTCACATGACTAGTGGATAACAAACCACCTGAATCACTGACCTGGTCTCATGACTAATGGACAACTGGTCCCTTGACTATGTGACCTGGTCACATGACTACTGGATAACAGAGCCCTTGACTATGTGACCAGGTCACATGACTAATGGATAACAGAGCCCTTGACTATGTGACCCGGCCACCTGACTGCTAGACAATGGGGCTTGTAGGTATAAAACTATTTGAGCACAAACACTGGAATTCTGCCTAAAAACTCAATAACAAAAAAGTAAATACATACATTTACTCAATTATGTGGAGACTTGGCATCTAAAAATTAAAGCAGCTAAAAGATCCCAAATGTGTGTGATTTTAAACTTTCTAAGAGTAAAGCTGCAAAAGATCCAAATTTTATAAATATTTGAGCATGATGTTCAAATTTTGTGACAACAGGGTCTGGTTTAGTGGATGATTTATTTTCATTATGTGGAGACATGGCATGTATGTAAAAATTCAAGCAACTAGAAGATCCCAAATGTTTGTAATAAGAGTAAAGCCGCAAAAGATCAAAATTTTCAAAGTTTGAGTACAAGTTCAAATTTTGTGATAACAAGGTCTGGTTTAGTGGATGATTTGTTTTCTTTATGTTGGTTTTAACAAATCTTTAACTGCCCTTTAGATGCTGGTGTAAGCACACATATTTTCAAAAGGACAAAGAAAAATAATGTGAGAAAGCATACATTCTGAATTGTTTTCTCTAATGGAAATGAAAATCTCAGGAAAAAATATATGTACCTTTTGCAGCATACAAATCTTATGAATATTCAGTGATTAAAGACTTTATATAATCATTTCTTCCGAACCACAGACTCATATATAATTGAAATGTTCAGTGTTCATGACATATCACTTTCTACTTTTATGTTTCAATTATTTGGATTACAACTCAGTAAAAGTCATCATCATAATCCACAGGAGGAGATAACTCACTATGCTCCTGTATCACCTGCCTGTGCAGAGATTTCCTCATTTCTCATGACGTGCATAAATTCCTTAACCAGACAATGAGATAACTGGTACTGAGAGTGCAAGTAAAAGTTCACCAGTGTGACCCAACATGACTTTTATGCTGTCCAAATGAACCAAGCAAAGTCCCTCTTTCAAACAAATGAAAGGAGATAAAGGAGCTTAGCAGATGGCTTGCAACAATGCCTGACAGTTAACTATAGAGCTATGTAGATAGGTTTCTGCTGTAAAAAATGAGAAAGTATAATCTGTTTTGTAAGTTGCACCATCATACCATCATACAACCTATTTTGCTTGTGATATATATATATATATATATATATATATATATATATATATATATATATATATATATATATATATATATATATATATCACATCACGAATTCATCACAAGCTGTATTCACATTAGATCTTTAGTTGCAAGAGATGAAAAGGTAATGAAATTAGAATCTATTTTTATGCAATTTTTTCTGTGTTGTACAATGATAGATTACAGTTATCAAGCTTTGATGTCCAAGCTTGGGGCCCCGAGTGGCCAAGTGGTCTAAAGCGCTCTCCGTTACAGATCAATGTCATCTCACCTCTGTCTGCGTTGGTTCGAGTCCAAGACTCGGCTAACATTGGTACGTGGGAAAGCCTGCCCTTTAGCTTCTCGTGGGTCAGTGGTTCTTCCCTGTGTTTTCCAGGGTTCTTCCTCCACCAGTTATACTGGCCGCCATGGATAGCCTATCTTGTGCTGAAAAATGGCGTTAATCCCTAGAACAACAACAACATGTCCAAGTTTGGTTTCAATAGGTCTATTTAAAAAGGAAATAGGAATAAATACAAATCAATTTTATATACTACCAAAGCAACATCAAATCAAAACCGTATTATAGTATAATATATATATATATATATATATATATATATATATATATATATATATATATATATATATATATATATATATATATATAATGCTAACCTTTCATGTCTGCCTGGAGTATGTACTCTAGTTTGGCGCAGAATCTGTGTAGCATCTGATTATCATCATTGACAGGTATGCCGTCAGCTTGAAAACTACTCTTCATTTCACGCACGCAGTCTGAAAGACAATAGCTGAAGCTAAAATAGGATAATATGGTCCCTCTCTTATGAAACCATCCTTCTGCCAAGAAAAAGTTGTCTTATCAGAGGCATGGACACTCATGAGGAGGAGGAGATGGTAAAGGTGGATATGTACAATTACACTATCTTGTATAATGTGGTTTATTGGACCCATAAAAACTGTACTATAAACCTTACAATGAAGTAATGTCTTTATGGGGTATGTTACATCAAAGGCTGGGGGGCCCTGAGTGGCTGAGTGGTCTAAAGTGCTCACCATTCCGGATCACTGCCATCTCACCTCTGTCTGCAGCGGTTCGAGTCCAAGGTTTAGCTAGTGTGGATATGTGGGTAAGCCTGTCAGTAGCTTCTCCTGGGTCGGTGGTTCTTCCCTGGGTTTTCCAGGGTTCTTCCTCCACTAGTTATACTGGCCACCATGTATAGCCTATCTTGTGCTGAAAAATGGCGTTAAACCCTAGAACAACAACAACAACATCAAAGGCTGTGTTATCATGGGGTAATCTGCATGAAAGGCAGTGTCATGAGATTTGATACATAAAAGGCAATGTCATACTGAGGTATGTTATGTAACTGTGTCATAATTATAGGTTACTGCATTTGTATGGGAAAATATGAACGGGTTTTTCGGATGGAAATAATGCATGACCTTGGGAGTGCAGTATATCCATCTGACAAAACGTGTTCATATTTTCCCATACAAACACAGTAACCTTTTTATTATATGCTCATTTTCTTATTCTACCTAAAGCTTAATTATATAAACAAAAATACACTACAAGAAACAATGTAGATGAATGTATGCCGTATTCCAAATTAAATACAAAGCCGCAGATTTATCATTACACAACAACAACATTATTAATGCGCACATAACTTTCACAAGAAAATGGCAATTTGGTCTACTTAAAATTGAAAGTTGGAGTCACAATGTGAATGAATGCACATTGCAACAACTTTTCCATTTGATCTGGAATGAATAGATTTTGGTATTATTGTTGATTCTACGAAATTTTTGATTATGGAGTGGATTTATCTGTGCCAAATCTACATGAAGTACATCGGATTTCAGCAGCATGTTTACATCTGCAACTGTGTTTCTGTTATGTCATTGAATGTTTGAAATCATAATGTGGGAAGAATATGAAGTCTTTCAATTGCAATTATCAAAAAGACACAATGGAATATAATGTTTCATTTTGAGTGCAGTAAGGAGGACGTAATTGCCCTTGGCATATAGTTGAAATTACAGTGCACTTTAGAAATGTGTAATCAAGCTTGAGTACTCATGACATGGCTCATATAATTCAGATTTGGAGAACTAAGAGAGTACATGTTGAGGAAATTCAGGATGCAAAACTTTAAGTATACTTTTTGCCATTCTTATTACCAGCTAAAGAAGACAGCGTATGCCTTGTCATTTTAATTTTATTTGTAAGGACATTGTCTGATGTCTATAGCTAGACTGAATCTGAAACACTGTATCAAAAAAGTTAACATGGAATGTGGCAAAGCAGCTGCTATATGGCAGTCCAGGTAACATCTATTTAATTCATTCATAAACAAATTTAATCAACCAAAACATAAAGCGCCTATTATGTGAGTATACACTACTGGGCAAACATGAGTTCAATATGAAGTGCGCATGAGTGCAATATCGTAAAATACTGAAAGATTCTTACAATGTAAAGTTAATGGAGAAACAAATGTGCATATAATAATGAGGTATGCTGTATAAAAAGCTGTATCATATTGAAGTGTTATACAAAAGGATGTGTTATATGGAGGTATCATAAAGGTGTCATAATGAGGTATTATAAATAACAGGCTGCATCTTTCATAATAAAGTATTATACATACAAGGCTGTTGCATGATGAGGCATTATACATAAAAGGCTGTTTACTGATGAAGTATTCTAAATAAAAGGCTGTTTACTGATGAAGTATTCTAAATAAAAGGCTGTTTACTGATGAAGTATTCTAAATAAAAGGCTGTTTACTGAATGAAGTATTATAAATAAAAGGCTGTTTACTGAATGAAGTATTATAAATAAAAGGCTGTTTACTGATGAAGTATTATAAATTAAAGGCTGCATCATCATAATGAAGTATTATACATACAAGGCTGTTTCATGATGAGGTATTATACATACAAGGCAGTGTCATGATGAGGTATTATACATAAAAGGCAGGGTCATGATGAGGTATTATTAAAAAAGGCTGTGTCATAATGAGGTATTATACATAAAAGGCGGGGTCATGATGAGGTGTTATTAAAAAAGGCAGGGTCATGATGAGGTATTATTAATAAAAGGCCAATGAGACAAGTTAAACAAAATGATGAGGTAAGTTATATAAAAAGGCTGTCATGATGAGGTAAGTTATATAAAAAGGCTGTCATGATGAGGTAAGTTATATAAAAGGCTGTCATGATGAGGTAAGTTATATAAAAAGACCATTATTATGAGATAAACATAAAAGACCCTGTCATAATATTTGTTGTTGAGTTTAATTATAGTGGCATGCGCACAATTGTGCATGTGCCACTTTTTTCTGACTGCACCGCAGCCTGCTAGTTGTCCCTGGGGAAGGGGATGGTGCCACCTCCCCCAGGCTTTTAAGGATTCATGGATTTATGGGCTTTTATGTGGTGGATTCTAAATTTATTTAGCTAGTTATGGGTCGTTTGGTTCTGTCATAATAAGGTACATGTATACATATAAGATTGTGTTTTCATGAGGGTTTTTTTAACATAAAAGGATGTGTCATAATGAGGTATTAAACACAAAAGACTGTCATGAGGAGGTAAGTTATAGAAAAGACTGACAGGATGAGGTAAGTTATAAAAATGACTGTCAGGATGAGGTATTATAAAAGATTGTCATGATGAGGTATGTTGTATAAAAGACTGTCATGATTAGGTAAGCTATAGATAAACTATCAGGATGAGGCATTGTACATAAAAGACTGCCATGATGAGGTATTGTACATAAAAGACTGTCATGATGAGGTATTGTACATAAAAAGATGTGTCATGATGAGGTATTGTACATAAAAGACTGCCATGATGAGGTATTGTACATAAAAGACCGTCATGATGAGGTATTGTACATAAAATGATGTGTTGTAATGAGGTATTTTACATTAAAGACTCTCATGATGAGGTATGTTATATAAAAGACTGTCATGATGAGGTATTGTACATAAAAAGATGTGTCGTAATGAGGTATTTTACATTAAAGACTCTCATGATGAGGTATGTTATATAAAAGACTCATGATGAGGCGTTGTACATAAAAAGATGTGTCGTAATGAGGTATTTTACATTAAAGACTCTCATGATGAGGTATGTTATATAAAAGACTGTCATGATGAGGTGTTGTACATAAAAAGATGTGTCGTAATGAGGTATTTTACATTAAAGACTCTCATGATGAGGTATGTTATATAAAAGACTGTCATGATGAGGTATTGTACATAAAAAGATGTGTCGTAATGAGGTATTTTACATTAAAGACTGTCATGATGAGGTATGTTATATAAAAGACTGTCATGATGAGGTATTGTACATAAAAAGATGTGTCGTAATGAGATATTTTACATTAAAGACTGTCATGATGAGGTATGTTATATAAAAGACTGTCATGATGAGGTATTGTACATAAAAGACTCTCATGACAAGGTAAGCTATAGAAAAGACTGTTAGGATTAAGTATTATACATAAAAAACTATGTCATGATGCGGTATGTTACATAAAAGAGATTTTCATAAGATATTATACATAAGAGGCTGTCATAATGAAGAATGCTGTACAAAAATTTACACATAAATATGTTTCTTAATAATATGAAACTATATTATAACTGCTTCTCATCAACTGAGATAACAATTGTTTGATAAATCAAAATCAATCCCTTTAAATGGGACACATGCTCTTAGTGGCTTTCGATCTAAAGATGGGGTTCATCTGAGGATACCACTGACTGCAAAATGATGCTCATTACAACTATGGGCAAAACTATATCCCTTTCCATTGTATTATGCTGATATGATCATGGAGTCTCACAATATGTGGCTAAGCTTTATTATTTTATTACTCCTTAATTCATTTCATTTGTTTTGGTTTCTGGCTGGGTTTTTTATTACTAATTAATTTATTTCACTTGCTTTGGTTTCTGCATGTTAAGAACCAATCATAGTGTGATTTCAAAAATTCATTAAATGCCCTACAGTTTGTATAGATACATACTATTATGACACAGCCTCATGGGAACATAACTTAGTATAACATGTCCCTCACTTGTTACGACTCACATGGTATTACAAAGAGGTAGCACTGCAGTAAAATACAAATAAACATAATACTTTCAGTCATCCAATAGCAAAAGCCTGTAAGTCTGATACATGCAAACTACTTACAGCATGCCACACATAAGCATGTGCTTCCTGTGTAGGCTTTTCCTATGTCTACAGTAGTTTGGTAATCTAATGGACACCTTTTGGAATGTACAACAAAATACCAATGGTTATATTTATTATATGCTTCAAAAACACATTTTACTATACTGATCAATTTTTAGTATATCATTCAAGAAAAGTTCAGTGTGAGTGCTGAAAATTTAGACAATATCTATAAAAAAAATCTACAGGGAAAGTTTGAAATTCTTCATGGCTTAAAATATATGTGGCACAATTTCATCTCCATTTTTTAATATTTAGTATACAGAGACCAATTCATGCCCCTGGCAAGAAAGGCTTTTAGAAGAGAAATTAATTTGCAATCAATATCACAACTCTGTATTGTAACCTAGCAGACTTTCTTGCAATGTTTTATTTGGAAATTTAATTAAATCAATTATTTTAAATTAATATTTACACATCTCCCTCAATGCAAAGCTTTTCTTATTAAACTCTCAACAAAGAAATTTGATGCAAGTAAATCATGATTTAGCTTTCTTTTCTATACAGAAAACTAGTAGAAGGTGACCCACACCAACTGGATGACTCTTAAGGTCAAGGAAGAACCCCTTCAAGGTCAAGGAAGAATCCCTTAAACATTTACTTCATGTAATTCAAATATTTTCAACCAATACAACTTTATAACCTATCCTCAAAATTCTTCACCATTCCAGCTTGCTACATGAAAACAGGCTGTTCTACAGCTATGCTCATGGTATGAAAGTAATTAACAATATTTAAATTATTTGAAAATTTTAATGCTTGCACTATATGGATTTACATATAACATACCCTCAATATCTTGCATTATTTTAGACTGCTGTGGGGAGGTAGCTAGTTGTAGAGAAGATGACCCTGCCATCACTCCTGAGGTCAATGGTGAACCTGGCAGTGGACTTCCCTGAAGTGAACTCCTAGTAGGACTGTTCTGGGCAGAGCCCACTATGTTTACATGTGGAACCACAGGAAAAGACATCTCTTGCTTTTGTCACATTCTCAATAAACTGCAAATTAATAATAAATTCATACATAAACATACATCAACATACATTAATTAAGGGCATAAACGCAGAGAGATGGAGAGGTTAATGAGATACTGAGACAGTGAAAATGGGGATAGAGACAAAAATATGGATGAGTAGGTTAGACTTGGAAAGACAGTAAGAAATGCCTCTATGTATTAAGTTCTTGGGGTAACAAATTTCCAAAGAGCTACAGAGGTTTTTCTAAATCGTTTGCATTTATGAAGAATTGTATAAAAACAATGTGACAGTTTTTATAGTGACATCTAGCACTGGGACATCATGCTACAGGTATGTAGCACCGTGAACTACCCAGATACATTATCCTGACACCAGACTGAGCAGTCATAACACTAACCTCTTAATGCTAAGCACCTAGCATGACAGCTGCTAATACTATTTTTATAAGTCTTCGGTATGACTCAACTGGGGTTCAAACCACCGACCTCCCACATCCAAGGCAGATGCTCTAACCACTAGACCACCAGAGGAAGTAAAGAGACATGTTTATCACAAAGGTGAAGAACAGAAAATCAAAGCAATATCAACATATATGAAGAATTTAAGAAGACAAAAATTTCACAAGATCGTTGCAAAATAAATGTTAATTTATTTTTGGCAGTTGTTTATTTGTAAAAATTGTTAACATTGTTTATTTGTAAGCAAGAAATTAAGTTTTCCTTTATGAAATACATTTGATTTTACTCTACAGACAGCTTTGCACATGTCTGGACAATACTGTTGGTATTTCAATACCTTGACTGTTACACTAACATATCCGGTGGTTTAGGTGGCGCTATACAGTTTCGCATTTTGCATAGGGTTAGGAATTTAAAGAAAAAGAATGTCCCCGGCTTTCCTCACTGGTTATACTGGCTATTTAAAAAAGACCTTGTATATCTTAGGTATATTGCAAAGAACCTTTAATTCCCTTTATTTTGGTGTATGATTGATGGGTGTACTATGGGTTATAGAGTATACAGCTTGGCCTTACTTCAAATGTGCACCTTTCAAAAAAGTGCTAGCTCTACTTGGTCATTTTCACTTCCTGAACTTCAGAGGTCAATTGTATAAAAAAGAGCCGATAACTTTTTTTACATTTTATATATTTGGTAATTCATTCATTGCACTTTCAGAAGCTGGTATTGTCTAGTCTGGCAAAATTCATTTTCCCTATTTTAACAGCTGCTATGTATAGTGTACTTTAGACTAATTCAGACTGATTTTTTAACACAAGGGAGCAGTCATTTTAGTTAGCAGTGTGCTTAAATCATGTAAAATTTCCAAAAGTACAATATCCAAAAGAAATATCATCCACATTACATTAATGTAGCATAGAGGTATGCAAACATTCTCTCCACTGTGCATGTTTTAAATGCGAACTACTTCACCTTACATACGTCACTCTCTCAAAAGTACATATTATCTGGTGAGCGCCACCATAAAGAAGATGTAGGTATTATTTTTTTATGATTTAATTTGTTTATATGGCTGAAACATTTAAGTCGCAAGCATCAAAACAATCCTTATGAATAATTCTCCTGCCTTTTTCCCCACAGAACAGTATTTATGAGTGTCAGAGTCTCTAACAAGTCCAGCCTACCCCCCCCCCATGATAAAAGTGAGCTATTTTAAGAATGCACATTACATTTTGTAAACATAGCAACCAATGTTATGCTGAATGACAGGAACATGAAACTAGCCAGAATTATTTCTGAGATATCAACAATGAATTTTACAATTAGAAAAGGGAGGTAACTCATCAGCTTCATAAAGGTCAAAGGTCAAAGTGTAAAATATTTGCCTATTGTTTAATATGGAAGAGGCGAATTCACTTTCTCTTCATTTATTTTTTTATTTCATTGCAAATAAATGAAAAGAAACATTTTCACCATATATTTCTGTCACTTATTGCAACAGTTTTAAATTTAAGTTGACTCTATTCCTATATTCTAAGTCTTCTAATTTCCCCATAATTAAGGTCACTACTCACACAAACATACCTCATGGCAAATTATGTAAGCAAGAGAAAAATGATCATAATTATCTTATTTTCATGCTTAAATGCAATATGAATGTACCATTTTATTCAGAACATCATACATAATTATATGAAAATAAAAAAAAATAATTGCAAACATTTTTTTATTTTCTTTAAGGTGGCGCTATACAGTTTCGCATTTTGCATAGGGTTAGGAATTTAAAGAAAAAGAATGTCCCCGGCTTTCCTCACTGGTTATACTGGCTATTTAAAAAAGACCTTGTATATCTTAGGTATATTGCAAAGAACCTTTAATTCCCTTTATTTTGGTGTATGATTGATGGGTGTACTATGGGTTATAGAGTATACAGCTTGGCCTTACTTCAAATGTGCACCTTTCAAAAAAGTGCTAGCTCTACTTGGTCATTTTCACTTCCTGAACTTCAGAGATCAATTGTATAAAAAAGAGCCGATAACTTTTTTTACATTTTATATATTTGGTAATTCATTCATTGCACTTTCAGAAGCTGGTATTGTCTAGTCTGGCAAAATTCATTTTCCCTATTTTAATAGCTGCTATGTATAGTGTACTTTAGACTAATTCAGACTGATTTTTTAACACAAGGGAGCAGTCATTTTAGTTAGCAGTGTGCTTAAATCATGTAAAATTTCCAAAAGTACAATATCCAAAAGAAATATCATCCACATTACATTAATGTAGCATAGAGGTATGCAAACATTCTCTCCACTGTGCATGTTTTAAATGCGAACTACTTCACCTTACATACGTCACTCTCTCAAAAGTACATATTATCTGGTGAGCGCCACCTTAGCGGTTAGAGCATCTGCCTCGGGTGCATGAGGTCATGGATTCAAATCCAAGTCGAGTCATACCGAAGACTAAAAAGGTACTAGAGCTGCCTTGCCTATCACTCAGCATTAAGAGGTTAGCATTAGGATGGGTTGGCCTGGTGTCAGGACAATGTGACTGGGTGGGACATTATGCTACATGTCTGCGGCATGATACCCCAGTGCTAGACATCACTATAAACTGTCACAATGCTGAAATCATAGCGATATGACTGAAATTTTTTAAAAGCTACGTTAAAAATCCAACACACACACACACAACTGTTACACTGAAGCAATTAAGTCATTACTAATCAACTAAGTTAATCCTGCTTTTTCAAGTGGACATGCCTCTTAAAACAACTCCGATGATGCAGTGGTAAGCATGTAATTAGCTGAGCTGGTAGTTAAATATTTCAGTACAGCTTTAAATTGGTCTAAATGAAGATGCTTGATAGGAGGGTCATATGGGTCCAGCTTTAAACTGGACTAACTGTCCATGATTGATAGGAGGGTCACAAGGGAACAGCTTTAAATTGGACTAATTGCCGATGATAGGAGGGTCACATGGGTCCCAGCTTTAAATTGGACTAATTGTCCATGATTGATAGGCGGGTCACATGGGTCCAGCTTTAAACTGGACTAATTGCAGATGACTGATATGAGGGTTATATGGGTCCAGCTTTAAAACTGAACTAATTGCAGATGATTGATAGGAGGGTCACATGGGTCCAGCTTTAAACTGGACTAACTGGCCATGATTGATAGGGTGGTCACATGGGTCCAGCTTTAAACTGGACTAATTGCAGATGACTGATAGGAGGGTCACATGGGTCCAGCTTTAAACTGGACTAACTGGCCATGATTGATAGGAGGGTCACGTGGGTCCAGCATTAAATTGGACTAATTGTCCATGATTGATAGGAGGGTCACATGGGTCCAGCTTTAAACTGGTCTAATTGCAGATGACTGATTGGAGGGTCATGTGGGTCCCAGCTTTGAATGTTCAAAGCCCACATTTTATTTCTAACCAACTTTGTGATAACTACAAAGTTATCTACCAAAAGTTATCGGAAGGGGTGGTGGCTTTAAATAACAATCTATTAGCCAAGATAACTGGAAACATGTACACACTGTTAAAGCTAATAATTTATTAGTATGACAATGATACAAATTTGCTAAATTAATTAAATACTTTAAAACCTCATGGTTTTCACATGATTCATCTCTACATAAGCATGAACACTACATACTATAATGGGTATTCTAAGAGTCCTGAGTTGTTACTGTATAACATTACAACACTACTATAATGGGTGTTCTAGGAGTCCTGGGTTGTTACTGTATAACATTACAACAATACATACTATAATGGGTGTTCTAGGAGTCCTGGTTTGTTACTGTATAATATTACAACACTACTATTATGGGTGTGCTTGGAGTCCTGGTTTCTTAATGTATCATATGAAAACACTACAATCTTGGGTGTGCACCGAGTCTTGGGTGTTTACTGTATAATATAAAAACACTACTCTTAGGGTGTACTTGGAGTCTTGGGTTGTTACTGTACAATATTCAAACACTATCTTGGATTTGGATTTTAGTCCTGGGTATTTACTGTATATTGTTAAGACACTTCTATTATGGGTATACTTGGGAGTCTTGGGTTGTTACTGTATAATATTAAAACACTACATTCTTTGCTTCCCAGTAGCTTTGATCAGTTCATGCAGAAAAATAATGCATTGAAACAAAATGGTAATCTTTTTGGTTCTCAAAAACTTTATGTTTGGGCAACCAGATTAATTATACAGACAATAACATGAAAATAATCTTGTCTATTCAAAAGTTGCAATGGAGATGGCTGATTTAAGTAATTAACACAAATCAAATTTGTTGTACTACTGTTTTGCTTTTATCTGGTAACAAACGCTATTAATTTAAGTATTTCATGTATACTTGTATATATATTTCCTGTTTGTACTTTTTCTTTGAAACAACTTGTACCAGCATCTTGACTCACTAATACATTTAGTTATTGTTTGAGAGACAAAACTGTAACAAAGCTTGTGCTTTCTACTCAAAACCAACAAGCCCATAATTGTACTTGCATTTCACAAAGCTTCTAAAATAAATATGGTTTA
The DNA here is from genome assembly GCA_028554795.2 of Sinohyriopsis cumingii. Taxonomy (NCBI): domain Eukaryota; kingdom Metazoa; phylum Mollusca; class Bivalvia; order Unionida; family Unionidae; genus Sinohyriopsis; species Sinohyriopsis cumingii. The sequence goes on along the minus strand of CM068832.1, from coordinate 71,580,640 downwards.
AACCAAATTTGATGTTACTGTTCCACCACCAACCTTCTTTTCACTGACCGATACCCTTAGTTGTATTTGTAACAAGACCCTTTGGGGTAAATTGGGTATATTTAGATAGATATGACCTTTAACAATAAACTTTGGGCAATCAATTCAAAGATAGCTGATCAAATGTTACTAGTCATAGTAAATAAAAAAGCTGGGGTAATAAAAATTCCTTACGATCATCGCCAATCAGTAAAAGATAACACTGCACAAGAATTTTGTGGGCTTTATTTGAACCTATTAGAATCACATATCAAATTACTGAACGGGACAAACTATATGAAAATTGTACCAACTACATGATACATAAACATAAATGTTATCAATATTTTATGGTTATTATTATAAACTGAATGGTACATTGCGATTAGACATGGCTTTCCTTCAAAATGCTAAAAGCGTGCTGAAGGTGCCTTCTGTACTAAAGGTGCCTTCTGTGTATTGAAGATGCCTTCTGTGTACTGAAGGTGGCTTCTGTGTATTAAAGGTGCCCTCTGTGTATTAAAGGTGCCTTCTGTGTATTGAAGGTGCCTTATGTGTATTAAAGGTGCCTTATGTGTATTAAAGGTGCCTTCTGTGTACTGAAGATGCCTTCTGTGTATTGAAGGTGCCTTCTGTGTATTAAAGGTGCCCTCTTTGTACCAAAGGTGCCTTCTGTGTATTAAAGGTGCCTTCTGTGTACTGAAGATGCCTTCAGTGTATTGAAGGTGCCTTATGTGTAATAAAGGTGTCTTCTGTGTATTAACAGTGCCTTCTGTGTACTAAAGGTGCCCTCTGTCTACAGAAGGAGCCCTCTGGAGGGGATGGTTAAAATGCCTTTTACACTTCTGTTGGAAACACTTGTAGTCTCTTTGAATCTTCTGCATATGTTCAAACCATCCTTTCCCAAATCAAAGAAAACATCATCATGAAGTCTGTATAAGTGATAGACATTCTTAACGTTATATCAGAGCAACATTTTTATCCCGTAAAATGAATATTTTTCTTTTCCCACAGACATGAGTATTAACATGGTCTTTGGCTAATTGTGTATTAGGATTTTCAAAACTGACCTTAAAATCAACCCATTACAACACTGGGTGGCAAAAGATTTGGAACCAATGAAGGGAACTGCTAAAGAATGCTCAATTTAAAAAAAAAAAGTTAATCTCATTAGACAATAATACCAAATAAGGCATTGACCCTGGTATGCATGGAGGGTGGGGTGTGTCCAGGTTGATATCCTACTACTTGAATAAGCGATGCCATGTACAATATTCTGGGGTCAGTCAACCATGGCCACAACGAACATGTCACATAGTTGGCAACCCATATTGACACTCTTGCATAGATTAAAGACTAATTACTTTACAACCCATACTGACACTCTTGCATATATTTAAGACTAATTACTTTAGCAACCCATATTGACACTCTTGCATAGATTGAAGACTATTGACTTTAGCGACACTAGACTTACTGTAGTGTCTCTTTTCCTTACCGATTTATATCAAAGCACAACCAAGTGAATTTTTCAAACTCTGTCAAAGCACCATTTCTTTAGGATGAAGAGCAATGGTAGCTGAACAATGGTGACATCAGTTAACTTACAATTTACTATTCTTTAACAACACGAATATTTCTGAGAAGATTTGGCAAAAATGTTCCGTACATATTCATTAACAAAAATATACATTATCTACTGAAGGTAGCCTTGGTCACAGATATACCTACCAATTCCAAAAATAAATCATTAATTTGAAATTGTGAAACCCACACCCCTGCAGGACCTCCAAGCCCTGGAGCATTTGACCCACATTTGACATTCATAGACATGTAAGATCATTTGATTTCATTTTTTTCCATTTAAAACAAGGAATGATGTATGAATGACCAAATTACAGGCTGATTCGGAATACATTATAGGCTGTATCAGACCATGTTATAAAACAATGTAACACGTTTTTTTTGTACTAGTTATTACTGCTTTTGCAAGCATAGTAAGTGATTGTAAGAGGCTGATTTAGTCTTTGTAAATATCTAGTGAAGTCAAATAAAATAGATATGAAGTATCATATTTAAACTTTTTAAATGCTCCCTAAATCTTTCAATGTATCTAATAAAGGAAATACAAAACTGATTGAAAATATGGCCAACATTGTCAAATTCTGAGACTATCAAACAGTAATGTTATAAAGTGAACCATGATTTTTACTGATATTTCATGCAAATAAAAGTTGCACTGTATTATGTTTACCAAATAAATATTGAATAAAGCAACATTGATCATTACCATAACATTTAAATGAACTTTGGTACTGTTGTTGAAATTTTATCATGCAATTAAAATCTTGCGCAAGTAAACCAACTTATTCTATTTTCATTCCAACCTCTGATTACAAATATTTCATTTAAAATGCATATTAAATCTATTAATGTTACATTCAGAAAAGAGATTTTATTATACATTTTACCACATTTATAATAGCACTTCCATTCAAGAAAAGATCAATGTTTTTTTTAAAATGAGCTATTTATTCTGTATTCTTGATGGCATTAGATTTAGTAAATTGGAAAGTGGCATCAAAAGTACTTGAATTTATCAAACAGGTTTTGCAAATTGACGGTCAAATGTTCCCACTTGTATTATTTGCAATTAATTTAAGGACATGTATATCACACAAAGTATTAAAGTGATGGCAATAATATGATGTTTAATTATAGCGGTATGAATCAATTCAGTGTTAGCCATTTGCATAGAATTAAATGACATCAGAGCTCAAATAAAAAATTTTTAGACACAGACACATGGCTTGTGACTTAACAAATATCACAAGCCCCTGCAGTTTCCAAATGCTCAAAATTAGAAACAAAATCATATTAAATTGACTTGTGTGGTTATTTGGATCACAAAAAATTATAATGTTTTGCTCCATGCCCCAAGGTTAGCCTATGCCTAATTCCTCTAATGATGTCCTTCTTACTCAGTAGATCAACAGTGTTCATTGGCATCGGAAGCACGCCTAAATTTATGAAGTTTATGTTTATACTTTTAACATTTATCATAGGTGCTAATTAATTTGTTTAACCAATATTTCATTACACCAAAGCAAGTGTGAGGATGGGACAGCTGAATTATTATTAATTCAACTTCAAACAACACAACAGCAATTAAACAAGACCATTAAAAAAAAATCAAAGTACTTATGCAAGTGCTTTTGCTGAGCTCAACTACTCCAAAGGTCAGCCAATTTTTATAATCAAATACAAAAGCCAAAACAACCACATCTGATCCCTTTACTACTTACAATGCCTCCAAAAAACATCCTGCATTTGGCAAAAAATATCCAGATTACAACAATAAAGTAACCAATTAACAGCTTGTCAGGTTTACACACTGGTCTTAAATCCTATTATGCAGCCACGCATCATTGTAGCAGTTCCAAAAACTGATGAGACAGTTCAGGTACCCACTAGACTGGTTGTGGCTGGTTTCTGGTATATACATATCCAAAATGGTATTTTAAAATCATGTGTACATGTATGTGAGCACTAGTTATAGTAATTCAGGTGATATGTTCCTATTCAAAGGTCACATGCTTTGCTTTGTACACAATGTTTAGAACTTTCGATAGAAGTATGATAATTAAAAATCTTCATAAGGATAAGGGGATAAATATTAATAATCTTCAAAAACATCTTGAAAATAAATAAATGCATTTCATCAAAGCAATCAAAGTTTTCTCAGGCAAATTTGATTTTTTTTATTCTACAAGCCCAATGGGCACCTCACTTAGAATACACTAGATGCCTGATCTAACATTTTAATTGCCCAGGGCATCAGATTATCTGATTTCTTACACTGGACATATTATGAGTTATGGGGGGGGGGTGAAATAACCTACTGCTTTTTACTCAAAGATTAGTAAAGTCTATTTTATCTTTCTAACAAGATAATGCTAACATTTTCTTTTGTTATCATTTTCTTTTTCATAATTATAAAGAGATTAAAAGAATAAAAATGAATGATACTGACATTGATATTACACTGATCTAACATGACCCCATCAAAGATGAGGTGAGGGTTCTGAGCACCCAGGGGTAAAGTTCTTTAGTGGAGCCCCTACTAAGCTATTGAGAATAGTTTTCATGTCAGTGGCTAACATTGCCCCTCCTATCCAAAATATAACTTTTTGCAAGAATTGCCACTAGATGGCACCTCTTCACCTGGCATCCAATGGCAATTAACCTCTCATGCTGCCACTGAACCCCACTTTCACTTTTTGTAGTATACAAGTTTTATTTAGTAATATATAGTACAATATTCATTATAAAGATTAACTCTGCAGAATATAACAAAAGCCTTAACATACATGCTCAGGCCAGTATATACAGATGAACAAACAATTATTGCATTGGCTTTATTCTTTTATTATTGGATTCTTTTCCTAGTTATAGTAATTCGCATAAAATTAAACTACAGATTAGGAATTAAACGAAAAACAAATAGCATAAACAAAGATAAGCAAAATATATTTCATCTTTCCAAAGAGATAATGCCAACATTTTCATTATTATTTTATTTATTATAATTGATATGAGGTCCACAATGTTAACAGAATATATATGTATGATACTGACATGAATTTTTCCTTAAATGCAGTTTTGAATTACTCAATATACCTGGAAATAATGAGCAATATCTTATTTGAAACAAGTCCTAAATGTCGACAATAGCACATGTTGTTTTTGTTTTAGTGCTATGTCTTACTATCCAAATAACGGCTTTGTATAGCATGTTCTGATGTCATTGACATCAGAATGAGTAATCAAAGTTTCAGGACGGCAGTCGAGGTATGCCGAAATTAAAGTAGGTTCATGTTGGGGATATATTTCTTGAACAAGACGAACCGGTGCTTACAGTTCCAACAGGCATAATATATTTTTTTCGTTTCTTTAAAGAATAATATTTCAACCTAACCTAACCAGATTTAAGCATTCCCAGCTTTCATCACTTTCCAGCCAACTGAAATGAAGGCAACGATACTTGAAAACAAGTCCATTTATCTTGTGAGAATTTGAATTTTTTAGAGAAATTACATCAGAGTAAGTAAAGTCTGAATAAAACATTACGACTTTACTTTGTAGAAAAGCGTCATTATTTTAATTGTCAGTTGTATGAAATATTCGTGAAAATTTGACTTTCGTAACAATGTTAGTTGACATCAAAACACGCTACACAGCGACATTAGTTAGGCTGTAAGACCTTGATGCCCACAACATAAATAGCAGCGTCAAGATCTTACATGTAGGACTAATTTGAAACATTTACAAATGTTACACTTAAATCTAAGACGAAACTTAATAATATCTCACAAATTCTGAATCAGCCCGTAATATTGTCCAACTAAACCTGGTATGAACAAGCATGTACCCCAATGCATGGGTAAAGAAATACTTTTTCAACAATAAAATAAAAAGAATTAAACACGAATTACGTGACCTTAGTTCATCAATGTACAATGCAAATCTTCCATATTATACATGTACGTCCTGGTTTTGACTTAAGATTCTTCTTTTGAAACCAGGCACAAAAAGAATAAAAATGGGCAAGTTAACTATTACTGACTTTATTGTAACATTAGTCCTACATTGTAAGACGTATCACATATTATTTATGTTTTGGAATTCCCAAACAAAAATATCATGTGATAGTCTTACTTTTGTAGGACTATTGAGTAACTCAACTGTAACATCGATGTTCACATGATCATACCTGAATATGGTGAACAATGTGTCACGTACACAAATAACATACACATATTCAGGCATATATATTGCATAAATAGGTGTGTAAAAGATTGGTAAAGCATCGTGATCCGTAAATGGACTTGGTTAAAACAAACAAATCCATACTTTAAAAGCTGAATATCGTACGATCTTTGCGTCTGCTCTGATCAATGTTCATAACAAACACTAAATGTATTTTCAAAATGAAGACGTACTTAAGGGCGATAACCGCTCCGGACCATGATTATTTCCGACGCGCTCCAAAAAAGAAGAAAACTATCCTCATTTATCTATTTATCATGTTATGGGAAAAATCGTAAAATTCCATATTTATCTCTTATGTTTGTAATTTTTTATTGCTCCATATAAATAGATCTGCGCACAAACAGTTTTATTGTTAGCCCGGAGTGATGTGATATCGCTGTCTTAATATAAGCGATCGGCCAATAATTAAAGACATCAAAGAGCCCTTGTTGTTCTCTTCGTTTTATTAATGTTTCATAATTTCCAGTTTAAATCAGATTATTGCGGGAAACGATCGATAGACCAGTGTCATGAAGGATCCAGGTTATGCAAGTGGAGTTAGTCTGATATCTCCGTAATACCGAGAAGAAGAAAAAATATCTGTACGATGGCACATACCCTCCATGTCGGCCAATTCTGCGCGTCAGGTAATTCTTCGCAACGACACGTCATTTCTGTAAACACTGGATCACGTGTTATTTTTGGTCAAAAATCCATTTTGTATCAGGAAATAACGACCATCTTTTCATTGAAATTTCAACCACTTCCGTGTAATTCAAACGACACAATCTAAAACCTCGACATAGCAAATATAACTTTCAACCACTACCGTTTAATTCAACAGATACAATCTAAAATCTGGACCTAGAAAATAGAACTTTAAGGACAAGCATTTTTGATACAACACGTGAAATTGGAATTCTGGACATATGACATTAAAATTTCAACAGTAACGTTCTGATTGGACCAGCTTTTGTCAATGGAGGTGTTAAATGGTATAGTTAATAGGATGGGTAGTATTTTTGTAGTGGATGGAATAGTCTTTTTTGTGAGATTTCGTCTTCTTCGTTTACATTCTGAGCAAACACATGTTATTTTGGATAGTGAGTATGATATGTTGGATAGCATACTGGTGTGATAGATACTATTTTTGTGGTGCAAGGGGTAGATTTTTGTGTGAGATTGGATCATCTTCGCTTACATTCTGAGATAAAAACAAGACTTTTGGGATAGTGTGTTTAGGGGGGTATTAAATGGTATAGTTAATGTGATGAATGGCACTTTTTGTGGTGGAAGGGATAGTCTATTTTGTGAGATTTCATCTTTTTCGTTTACATTCTGAGCGAACACGTCACATTTTGGATACTGAGTATATGTTGGATAGCATGTTGGAGTGATGGATAATATTTTTGTGATGTACGGGATAGCCTTTTCTGCAAGATTTCATCTTCTGTGTTTACATTCTGAGATAAAACACAAGACTTTTGGGATAGTGTAGTTATGGGGTGGTATAGTTAATGTGATGGATAGTATTTTTTGTGGTGTTAGGGATAGTCTATTTTGTGAGATTTCATCTTCTTCGTCTACATTCTAAGCTAACACATAACGTTTGGTGTGTGTGTGTGTGTGTGTGTTGGTCTTTGTTTGTCCCTGTAAAACTGTATTTGTCCCTAACAATTCATTTCACCTACCTACAGTAGACCGTATTCATGTCAGCCACTTGCAACACAGCTGCCATTTTTCCCCTAGTGTCTAGTATAGTAACGTTATTGAAGCTAGAAATTTTGAGGCTATAAATATAGACTTGGGATTTTTTATAGGAATTTTCACAGGTTGTAGCTGTAATTAGATGCTAGTTGTTTTTTTTTAATAGGATCGTCACACAAGCTGAGACTATAAATAGTTACTAGGTTTATCCATTTAGACTAAACCAATGTAACCTAATGTTCAATGATATATTTAGTCTCAGTTAAATTCTGGGACAATTTCGTAATTTTAGCGTTACTTTTAATCACATCCATTTTATCGTTGGTCTTTTCCTTGATTATAGCTATTTATAGCATCATTAGTAGTATAAGGGGTGAGATTAGCGACAATGGGAATTAGCATTAAAAACACCCCCTGGGTAAGATTAGCGACAATGGAAATTTAACATTAACCACCCTGGGTAAGATTAGCGACAATGGAAATTTAACATGGGCAAAAACCCTGGGTAAGATTAGCGACAATGGAATTTAACATTGGAGAAAGGAAAAAAAAGGAAATATTGAGATTAGCGACAAAGGCATTCGAACAATGGAAAAAAAAATATCGATTCTAGGGACAAAGGCAATTGAACATGGGGAATAGAGTTTGGGTCTGTCTAGGGACAAGGGGAATTGAACATGGGAATAGAGTTTGGGTTTGTCTAGGGACAAAGGGGAATTGAACATGTTAGAAAAAAAAAACTACTTTAGGGACAAGGGGAATTGAACATGGGATTTTTTTTTTTAAATTTTTTTTAAATTTAAATTTAAATTTAAATTTAAAAAAGGGGTAGGCAATTGAAAAGTCATTCTCTTTTCGAGAAATATGGGTGGCCCTGAAAAGGGCCTTTGGTTTTTCTTCTTCTTCTGCTTCTAATTTCTTCTTTTTCTCCACCAACTTCTTATTTTCTCTCCTACACTCTTTTTCTTCTTTTTTTTCTCCTCCTCTTCTTTCTTCTTCTCTTCCTCCTCTTCTTTCTTCCTCTTCTCATTTTCTTCTTCTTTTTCAATTTTTTCATTCCATTTTCGTATTCTTATCCTTTCGTCTTCATCCTCCTTCTCCTCCTTTATCTCTTTCATGACACCACTTATTATGTCCTTTACTTTTCTTAAGTTATTAATTTCCATCTTTAGTCGATGGGGACTATAGGAATAGTGGTCTTCATTGAGTCTCACTAACATCTGCTCCATTATTCCTAAATTGTCTAAAACGTCTTGTAACTTTTGCATTTTGTCAATGTGGTTCGAAGCCATCCTCTTTGTAGAATGGTTTGAACGACGAATAATGTGGGTTCTTATACGAAAAGCGCGGACGTGAAGGAAAACATCCCCCAAGACATAAAATTGATCTTACCTAGGTCATGACCAAACAACGCGCGAACGTGAAGGAAAACATCCCCTACTTTTCTCATTTCATATAATATACTATCCACATAAGTGAAGCAACAATAAACAAACCCCAAATCTACTATTTACACACGCAAATCATTAAAACAAAATCCATAATCTACTATCCACACAATCGTACGTGAGCGGTTACAAAACCCAAACTATACTCTCCACATACGCTAAGAAACAATAAACAAAATCCATAATCTACTATCCACACAATCGTACGTGAGCGGTTACAAAACCCAAACTATGCTCTCCACATACGCTAAGAAACAATAAACAAAATCCATAATCTACTATCCACACAATCGTACGTGAGCGGTTACAAAACCCAAACTATACTCTCCACATACGCTAAGAAACAATAAACAAAATCCATAATCTACTATCCACACAATCGTACGTGAGCGGTTACAAAACCCAAACTATACTCTTCACATACGCTAAGAAACAATAAAGAAACCCATAATCTACCATTCACACAAACTTACGTGAGCAGGTACAAACACAAACACACAAACACATACACTCGCACTATGAAAAAAGAGTCAGTGTTTATATTCACACTACTCTACCTACACACACACACACACACACACACACACACACACATTGGCAAATTGATGGTTATTTCTTTTCTAGAGTATTGGGTAGCCCTGAAAAGGGCTGTTTTTTTTGGAACTTCATGGACACCTGGTTAATGGTGGCACCTTCCAGGCCTGGCGCCACATACACATCTTGTTCCCCAGTTGCTTTTTACTTTTTTGGGGGAGAGAGCAGAGGCAGGATATGTGGCTTCAGAATCCCAGTTTTCGGTTTCTGGGATTCTGAAATTTCTTCTTCTTTTCTCCTTTTCCTCCTCCTCTTCTTTGTATCTTCTCTCCTCTTCTTCTTTGTAACTTCTCTCCTCTTCTTTGTATCTTCTTTCCTCCTCTTCTTTGTATCTTCTCTCCTCCTCTTCTTTATTTCTTTGTATCTTCTCTCCTCCTCTTCTTTATTTCTTCTTTCCTCCTCCTCTCTCATCCTTCCTTCTTCCACAATGGCCTCCGCGGCCAGTTCGTTCAACAGGCGCCTGGCATATTCCAGATGCACATGAAGTTCCAACAGTTTCGCCAGTCTCGTGTTCATTCTGGTGTTGATCAATCAACAAGGGTAGCTGGACTGCCGAACGAGTTTCAATTTATACTAAAACTGCGGACGTGAAGGAAAACATCCCCCTAAAAAACATAAAATTGATCTTACCTAGATCATGACCAAAAAACAACGCGCGGACCTAAAAGAAACACTCACTCACTTTTTTATACTACCCATTCCTATTCTAAAAAAATTTTTCATTAATCACTCCAATATACTATTCACATACGCAAAGAAATCCAATCAAACCCCCCCCCCAAATCTACTCTCTCCACACCTCAAACAGCCAAAAAAACATGATCTTAATCTACTATCCACACCAACGTACGTGAGATGTTACAAACACAAACACACAAACACATACCCTCACACTATAAAAAAGAGTTAGTGTTTATATTCACACTACTCTACCTACACACATTGGCAAATTGATTGTTATTTATTTTCTAGAGTATTGGGGTAGCCCTGAAAAGGGCTGTTTTTTTTTTGTTTGCTATGGCAATCTTTTAGTTTCTAAGAATGCGATGTCCTCTGAGGATAGACTTTCTGGCGATAGGTCTGCTTCTTCGGAAAGAGAAGAAGAACTCTTTGGTGTCGATACGACAATCGACAAAGCCTCTCTCAGGTTCAGGTTCCTGCTGCTGTTGCTGCTGCTGTTGTTGTTGTTGTTGCTGCTGTCTCTGAAGTCTGTACTTCTCTGTCCATTCTTCTTTCTCCCTGTTCACTTCTTCTCTGAAGAGTTCTTCTATCAAGTCTTCATTGACTTTTAGCATTCTCACATTCTCTATCTCTTCTGGCTTCGGTATCAGACTGCGTCTGACCCTATGCAAATTCACGTAGGCTTCGTTTAACTTAGCTAGTTTGGAGCACATCTTCGTAGGAGGATGAGTCGACAATGGATGGTTAGACTGGAAACAACCCGGTTCTTAAAGTCAAAGCGCGGACGTGAAGGAAAACATCCCTCCACGGTTTTCGAGCCGCAATGTTCAATGAGTGTCATGAGAGGGATAGTAAGAAGTCAAAGAGCATGAATCAAACATTCTTATAGCCAAACAAATCACAAAGGCATTTTTTTCAAAACACATCATTTTTTATTAAAAAATCACTTAACACTAACCAACAACTCTAACATTTTTTAACAATAATCCAACAATATAACATCAAACATTTTTTTCAATTTACACTCTACTGTAAACAGGGTTGGCAACGTTGTGAATGAAATTGTGATTTCCACTGTTGCAAGTCATTGAGTCATGGATGGACACTACGTTTCCTAGCTTAAGACAACAAAATAAGCATACTAGTCACAAAATCAACGATTTACTTTCTCATCGTTTCTAGAAAAATCACGATCAAAATAAGTCACTAAATGTTCTTTTGCTGATAATAAGTGATCAATTTCGATCTCGACTTTCTCTTTGAATTTGTCAAAGAGGGTTTTGATGTAATGGATAACTCGAGTCGTTAATGGAGGACAGAAATGTTCACGCAAGTCTTTATACCACCAACGTAACACGTCTTTTTTAAACAGACTCCAAGCTTCGTCCAGATATTCGTTGAATTTTTCTTCTTGACTGATGTTTTGACATCCATAGTAATCATGCTTCATCCATGTCGTAATTGTGTCTGCCAGGTATGTAGCACAGTAGGAGACCAATTGCTGTTCTTGCTCTGGACATCTCGACTTGATCACGATGTCCTTTTCGTCTTTGTGTTGGGATTCTCCTTCCACGGTCTCCTCACATTCCATCTTCAAAGCTTCTCCACTAGGTAAAGAGGGATAACAGTCTTCCATAGCTTCTAGTAATCTAGAATGACTTCTCTCAAACTGTTGATTTCTATGGTATTATCGAATTCTGCATACAGGATGACGTTCACTGTCTCGTCCAGTGGCTTTGCAAACTGAAGTTCCACACGAATCTGGCCAGATTTTATAGGGTGGAAATGTCCCTCGTCGCTGCCTTGGTCTGGAGTGAAATCGAAAGCCCACAAAGCGTAGCCTCCTGCATAATCCTCGTACGTAATGCCGTGACTGGTGTTGGTTCCTAACTGTCCCGTGGCTTCGTACAGCGACAAGTACGACCTCAAGTAATTCTTCTTGTCAAAGTTAGGTTCCAAAGGTCGGGTACACAAGGTCTTGCCATCGCGACTGACTTCGATCTTGGACACGTCAAAGTGTTGAAAGTAGAAAGGATTTTTAGCGATAGCTCCGTTGAAGGCTGTATTCTCGACCATACCAACAATCAAACGTTTGGGTAACTGTCCTTGGAACAGATGATCTTCAATCATGGATCGCTGTCCCCTAGGAATGGTGAAGGTTTTCACTTCTACGCGTCGGATCGGATACTTGGCGGTCGTTCTGCTCAACGTCTGACTGATGTCGTTTCCCACTTTAGGTAACACTTCCACACGGTGTACGTAGAGTCTGGCTTCTTGGATTTTGGTTTTGTAATTATCGTCACTATCAGCTATTAAATGGAAAGCGGCACTGCTCCGATTCAGTCTCAGGCGGACATCCACCCCGTTCAGTAAATATTTTTCTTGCAACCACATGTCCAAATGCAAACGATCCATCAGTTCTAAACTGTGTCCGTCTTTGATTCTGTCTCTTCGTTCTACAAATCCCGCATTGTGGTCTTTGGCTGTATCAGTTTAGAATGTTTCAAATTCGCCTGCATCGTCAGCTTCCCATACCACACAGGCATTGAGATGAGTGTTCTTGACGTCTATTCCGTACGTCAAGTGATTTTCCAGGTACGCTCGATAAGGGTAAGTATCCATGCTGCTACTGACTAGTTTGTTATTCAAGTACAAGTCCACTCCGCTAAACAAGGAATGCATGAAATTGTTGACGGGAGCTACTGGCTCAGTGTCTATAGTATTTCCATCCTTATCTTGAACTTTGACTTTCAAGTACAAGTAACTGCTATTCAAATCGATGTAATCTTCGGGCTGTCCATTGATTTCAAACTCGATGGGAGCGGAATCGGTCAATGAGGAGACGGGATGAAATTCCACCCATTGGGATTCTTGCATGGTCATCATGGTGGGTGGCATGGCAAACAGATCCAGTTCCGTCTTGGAACAGGCGCAAGACTCTCGGTGCATCATTTTTTTTTGTTGCTGTGTCTCAATAATCGAAAACGTTTAAGTCTCGAACGGTTCTTCTTTTCTTTGCCTTTCTAGATTGAAGTCTGGTGAAAGGGGGTTTTCTTCGTCGTCTCTTTCTGCCTTGTCCTTGCTGAATGCCTGACTCGGTAGCGTGCAGGGCATTTATAGGTGTTTCGCGTCGGCCCAAAAGGTCTTTGCCTGTTTGCAGCAAGACATTTTTGCCTGCCCTCATGAAGGCTTCTTTAGGGTTTTGTTTGTCGATGATGACATTTTGGAGAAATTCTTTGCCTTGCGTCAGTGCCGCATCTTTCAAGGCGTGCAATCCGCGTGTCACCATCGGTTTCAACATTGGGGCCACCGAACGAAAGGCCGATTTTAACATATCTCCTAAACCGTGTCCTCGATGTCGAGCAACCCCTCGATACACTGGATACATGACTTACGAGTCGTGAGAGAACCGTTTTCGAAAATGGAGTTTCACCGTGACTTTTCCTTTGGTGAATGGAATATTTTGTCCCAAATCTCCTTTTATAGCAATGTTGACCGTGTCCAAATACGACTTGCTGACAGGCAAATAATGAGGATGTACAAATTCCCGGTGGACGTGGTAAGTGTTTCCACCTTCCTGGTCACTGGTTGTGGTACTATCCACTTTGAAAGGAATGACACGCAGTAACGGCACAGAGGTGTGTCCCACCACGTTATACTCCACCACATCGGAGTACACGAACATCAAATTCAGTCCTTGGTTCAGTTCTACAGGGAATCGAAAAAACTTGTAAAATTCCGTATTGCTGTTGATCTTCGGTTTAAAATTTGGAGCCATTTTTGTGTCTCCACCTAAAATATCAAACAAGTCACGATTAAAACTGATGGACAACGTTTGGGTATCCTGAAATTTCATCAGTAAGCGACGATGGTACTCCAGGGTGACACTTTTTTTGACTCTGTTCAGGGCTTTGCCAAAGGCTAACTCGAACCTGGAAGTAATGGTGTCCACCAAATGTTGACCACTAAAATAAAACCCTGCCGGAATTTTCAAGGTGTAGGTATTGAAGGGTGAATTGTTGGATGGTCTTGTGTCCCCTGAAAACCCGATGTCATTCATGACTTCTTGTAATTGTTGGTTCAGGATTTCGACCTCAAAAGTGTTTTGCTTTTCGGTGATGTTTTGGATTTGTGTAGGGTGAATCATTTCTACCAAAGCCACTTCCCAATGGGCTTCGTGATCTAACTGGATGGCTTGAGGTAATTTGGCCGTGTAACAGCACAACGTGTTGTTGGGGAACACCTCCATGGAACTGTCACTGAGTAAGGTCAAGTAAAATTGGTTTTGGTGACTCATAATTCCAGAGTTCTGTGGCTGTCCGTGGGGTTACTGGACGTCAGAGGCGTGTCTCCGCCCAAAATGAGGTTCTGGTTGTGATTGTTATTGGAGTGGTGACTGGCACTGGCACTGGACACAAGGTTCCCGTAGTTCCCGTTCGAGGAGAATTTCAGGGAGGGATTGGGAAGCAGGTAACCGATGCAACTGCTCAATAAAATGGTCCACAATTGTTTGTCTCCTTGTTGCAAACTCAAATTGGCGATGGCTGCCCCGATGACACAATACACCACGAAGATTTGGCAGAAAAAGACGATTTGCGTTTTAGGCACACGTTCTCCACACCACACCCACAAGGGTTGTTTTTGTAAATCTTGCACAGAAGAACTAGGTGAAGAAGGAGTGGTCGACGTAGCTGCGTCTGTGTGAAAGGGCATGATGGTCACTTCTTTTTATAGTCGATGACTTGCGAAGCGTCGATCCAAGAATCAAAACTGGGTGGATATCCTTTCCAACGTACTTTGACTTCTTTGACACGTCGTTTGCCCACTTTACGGGTTCTGCGTTCGAGAATGCTTTCGATGTCGTACACGTCGTCTTCTTTTCTGGTGACACGTTGTAACTCGGGCAAATAAAACGTTCCTTTGAGCACTTCTCCGTTCATGTCTTCCATTTTATAGACGGCAGGATGACGGCCATGCACTCGTCCAGTGACGCGAAGCAATTCGGTCGTCCAGTTAGGTAAGTAACCTTTGTCGAAAGTGCGTTTGGTTTTGCCAATGCGCACCCAATCTCCTATGGCCAACTCTCCACTTTTCTTGGGGACAGCCCTCGTCGGGGACGTACCAAACAGGTACTCAAACACCAACACTTCGTTGTCGGGAGTCACGTCTTGCGGGGCACGTCCGATGCTTCGATGGTAAGATTGGTTGTACGCTTGCACCAGGTGCGGTAAGATGTCGATGCATTTCAGAGTGTGGTGATGCGTAAAATATTTCCACATGCGTTCTTTCAAAGTGCGTTGAAAACGTTCCACGATGCTGGCTTTGGTTTCGGGATTCTCGGTGGTAAAAAAAATGAATGTCACGTTTCTTTAATTCTTTTTGGAAAGCTTGGTTCAGAAATTCGGTGCCTTTGTCAGTTTGCCATCGAAGAGGGTGACGACCGCTTTGTTTCAACACTCGTTGCAGGGCTCGCACTAACTCGCTGCTCGATTTGGAAGTCAAGGGCACGACCCAGGCAAATTTGGAAAAGACGTCGATGACACAAAACAAATATTTGTAGCCACGATTGTAGCTGGCCAAATGAGAGACATCGGCTAAATCGGCTTGCCATTGATGATCGATGCCTTCCACTTCGGTGCGACTTCTGGCAAACTTGCGTCGAATGGGTTTGTGTAAAGTGTAGGTAGCTTGTTCTTGTAACCATCGTTGCACTTGAGGTAAACGGAGACTTTTCAGTCGCTTTTTGGCAGCACGATACAATTTTTGAACTCCTGTGTAACCTGCAGGATGGGAGGGATCGTAGCAAATGCTGGCTAAGACTTTTTCCATTTTTTGTGTTGGTTGGTGTGTTAATAAGACACCCACTCTTGGAGAATGCTACTCTTTTTCTCTTGGGGTATTTTCTTGGATTGCAATGCTTTGCGTGTGCGACCGGCAATAGGTGTTGAAGAGGAGGATGTCTGAGCGGGGGATATCGGTTCTTGTTTCACTTCTGTCTTCACTTCTGTCTTCACTTTCTTTTTCTCTTGTGATGAAGAAGGGGTGGCCATCATCTTTTTAATCCATCCAATTCTGGAGGTAGGTGGTGTTGTTAACTTGCGTACTTTTTCTGGTGGAGTTTGAAACCCTTCTTCTTCTTCTCCTTTTTCTGTCTTGGTCACTGGTAGTGGTGGTACTGGTACTGGTACTGGTGATGGTTCTGGACTTTTCATCAAGGTCTTAAAATCTTTCAGAGTGGGTAGAGCTGTTTCGTCTAAAGCTTTCTGGTGAAAGAGTTGCAGTTGTTGCAAGAGTTGACCGTACTTTTGCGATTTTTCTGTTTCGGACAAATCTTGGCGATCGGTCAAGGACTGCAATTCGTGTTGTAACTGGGACATCTCGCTCAAATGGGGATTGGGTGGTAAATGCGGGGTGCGTTGTTCTTGCCAACGATGGTATTCCATCCATCGTTTGTAAGGCACTAAAGCTAGTTTTCGTCCTTCCATGGGGTTGTCAGGGGTCGATTCTGAAATCTTTGGACTTCCGAGGGCCTTTTTATATTGCTCCCACCAGTCCTCCCAACATGGTTCCCAACACTCCTTTCAGTAAGGGGCCTAACAAGAGAGGTAAAATGCCTCCACGTTGGACCAACATCTTCTTTTTTGGACGAATCGGAATTTTCTTTTGAACCATTTGGCGAAGAACGTGACTATGTTTGCTTAAGCATTGTTTCTGGTGTTTGGACAAAGGGATCGTGCCTTTCAAGACGTTCAAACAACATTCGCACACGGTATCGATGACCTCTTTGGAGGCCGATTGAATGAGTTTTTTTTCATAGAGGTGGAGAAGCTTTGGACAGGACAGATAACATGTCCCCATGTTTGATTAAACGTGGTGGTAGTCCTTTTCTTTTCTTTCCTTGGGTTTTTTTGGAGGGTGACATCTTTAAGTCTTCAGGAGCACCAAAAAACACTGATACCCTACTTGGTCACACACCTTTTTTATACTGGAACGCGTCGCCACTGATTGTCTTTACGTCGTATCAATTTGAGGACAGGCATGACACGTCGTGCAGGGGTACGTAACGGACTAAATCGAGCCAGTTCTTGCTTGGACAAATCCAGTAAACTTTGTAACATGCCCGATCTTTCTTGGACTTTGATTTTGGGAGAAGGTACTTTGTGAGCAGCAGCCACTGCCACTAAATTGGAGGGTCCTACCACTGGGGAAGTAATTTTTGGGGTCATCAACGGAGAAGTTCTTGGTGTGATCAACGTCTCCAAGTACTCTTCAGTTCTTGGTGTCATCAACGGAGAAGTGGATGAACGTGAGGCTGCCGGAGATGCGGTCACCGCCGTGGCAGGTCGTGGTTTGCGAGTGTAAAGTTGCGTCCTGGCCGAAGTGCCTCTCTTGCGACTAGTTTTCTTCTGTGGACTTTTCTTTTTCTGGGGACTTTTTCTCTGTTTCTTTTTCTGGGGGCTTCTTTTCTTTTTCTGGGGTGGTGTCTGGTCAGAGGAGGGTCCCGCCACTGGAGAAGTTCTTCTTGGGGACCTGGTCTATTTCTTCTTCTTGGGGCTTCGTTGGACTTTTTTCTTGGGGAGAAGTTTGGGGGCATTAGGATCCCATCTTAAGAGAGAGCGAATGATGACCCCTCCTTGAGTACCGCTCCCTCCAGGTTTCAAAATGATTTGTGTTTTGGTTTGAGTGTCGATGCGGGGATCGGCCAGTTGGACCAAAGCGACTTTGTTTCGATCAAAAAGCGTTTGGTTTGATGAGGAATCTGAATGATTCCTTGGAGTAATTGACGTGCCGTCACCGTGAACCATCGTAAGACTTCTTTGAGACTAGCTTCTAAGACACGAGCTCGTGTTTGTGGATCTTTTTCTCGACTGATGCCATATAAGGCACGAATCAATTTGACTGGAAGACGCGACTGAAGGAACGTCATGTTCAAAATGTGTGAGACAGACGAAAAAGGGTCTGAGGTTTTTATAGATTTTTTTTTGTGGAGTGAAATTAAGTCGAGGACGGAGACGTGTACAGGACAGGCCCTCCGTCTTGGCACCAGTGGTGAAACAAGTGGGTACGAAATCGCAAATCCTCGGGGGTCGTAGGTATCAAATCGACGAGTAAATAGGCGTGTGGAGTTTGAGTGGCATCGTCGTACGCCTGAGTCAACCAAGGCGTTCCTAACTGTTTGGCTAAGACTTGCACTTGCGATTTATCTCGAGGGCTTTTAAACAAGACCACGTAATGCGCATTGAGACTGATGGTGCGATGGGCTTTACTTTGTTGAAACAAATTTTGGGTGATGTAAACGACACTGGCATTACGGTGATGCCCTTTGCGCGTGAACCACAGTTTAATTTCTTCTTCGTCTTCTCCTAACATGTCAAAAATGACCAAATGGGTTAGACGGGAGTCAGAGACGATGCCGTCGTCTTCTTTAAGAATGCCTTCCACAAACACGATGGAATCGCCTTGACTTTCTCGCAAGAGGCTGTACGGCGACTGCCACTCTTTGTAACACCACACGATCCGTTGAGGTGGCCGATCGATCAAATGATGTTTATGTTCGATCAAACGTTTGACGAATTCGGTTTTGCCTGAACCGCTAGGTCCAGCAATGAGCATGTTAAAGGGATGGCGAAGATGCAAAGCCTCCCAACTGGCACGATTTAAGTGTTCGTCGATGACTTTGACAGTAGAGGAAGAGGGAGCAGAGACAGCAGAGGTAGCCATAGTGTGAGAAATGTCACTTGTGACACGAAAACAAACAAGACAAGAGTTTATATACTTTTTTTCAGAACACGTTTATTGAATGTTTCAAACATGAATACGAAAGACAAAAATACATAAAAGTCAAAGGCTTAAGTATAAGGATAAAAGGCACATGATAACCATTAACGTGGAATAAACACAAATGTCTGTACAACATGTTTTGGGTAATGTTCTAACCAGTTCTATAGTAGGGGGTAAGGTCACACAAGTGTCCTCCCGAAAGGGTCTTTCAGGCCTGTCCACGACAGTCCCGTCCTGGGTGACGGGTTCTTCTGGCACCGTCACTAACACAGGTTGAAAAGTCGCAAGGCTCACAATCGCATTCCACTTCAGAAGCCCCACACTTGAATTGTGCCTGTCTAAACTTGTTTTGTGTTTCTCTGAAAGTATTCATCTTGTTCGCTCGGTCTTGGTAGTCACAATGAACTATCGATCTTGCCTAGGGTTTCTTTTTATAATCAGACCAATACCGACGTGTCCATACGGTAAGGTGAAATGATTGGGAAGTCGCACTCGCTTCTGGTACACGATTTGATAGACTTTTTCCAAGGGTCGACTGACGATGTGGTGAGTGGGTAAACGTACAATTTTGTTCGGTTGATAGGTGGTCACTTTAAAGTTTGCATCCTCTCCCGATTGCAAGGCTTCTTTCAATACCCCAAAGTTCACCACACGACTGGTACGATAATTCAGAGTCAATCCTTTCACTTTACACGTCGTGTGCAATTCTCCTTGTGGGTCCCGGTATTCGTAGCCGTAATTTTTGGGACCACCACTGACGAAACTTAGAATCTTGTCGTCGGGATGTTCGTCTGTCCAGGCTCCTAAACGGTCTCCTTCGATGTCAGGGTGCTGTTGACTCGGGTGATGGATGTAAATGCAACTGTCCGTGTCAAAGTACAGGACACGTTCCCCTAACAGTTCTAAAGCTTCGTACAATTTTAAGCGAGCATGAGCTGTCACGTAAGCCGCAATGATGACATTTCCAAAGGGGTCGTCTTGTACAAAGTCCAGATCTTCTTCGTAATTGACCAAGATCAAATCCATGCGAACGACGTCCACGTGTTTCATGTATTTGGTTTTGTCGTGAATCATCTGAAAGTAGCGGGAAGGTTCTGTCAAATATTCCGTCTTGGGTAAACACGGGCGTTGTGCCATTTTACCCCACAAGCAATTTAACATCACTTTGGCAAACGACCGCCTGCCTTCGTTTTTCTCGATATGGTCTAAAGAGATGCCTTCTTGTTCATAGTATTTCTCTTTGAATGTCTTTTCGTCTTCGGAAGTGTGACACCAGGAAGGATAGCCGCTGGCTTCTTGCTTCAGTTTCAAAAAGGCATCCACGTAGTCGGCGAAAATGCCTTTCTGACTGGGGTCACCCTTGTGGTATTGTTGTGTCTTGGGAAAGTGGCAAATTTCGTACACTTCTAACAGTTGGTATCCCATGTCCAGAGCTTTGAACAATTCTACGCTGATCCAGGTTCCCGTCAAGGCACGTTCTTCCTGGGTGTGCTGACAAGGTTGGTCTTGGTTGCACGTTTCGGCACAAGTACGGCACAATGGAAACATCAGTTTGCCTTGACAATGGTGAGGTAAGACGGGATGGTATAGGTTCGTGGGAGGCAAAACTTTACACTTGATCAAGCCTTCGTATTGTCGAATGTTTTTCAGGTCGATGTGTTCCGTTAACAATTGTGGGTGCCCTGCAGGAAAGGGACAATATTTGCACACGTAAGGATACAGCGAACACACGTCCAAGTATTTGATTTCTTCTCCTTTCTCTTCGTCGGCTTGGTACAGCAAACAGGTGGCATTGGTCCTTCCTCCGTACAAACTATCCCTCGGGTTTAGGGGGTCCATCAGCTTGTAACTTTCCACGGCACGTTTGAACTCGGGATCGGTTTTCATACGCTGATCGTACTCGTGTTCCCACATTTCCACCACTTGGTATCCTTGCTGTTCTAACTTTAGGCGTCGCTGACAAGTGTCCTCGTACAAGTCTCCCATGGTTCGTTGTAAAAACTGATTTTTAGTGCTACGATCAGGGTAACAGACGGGACATCCGTGAAATAAGCAACCGTTAAACTCGTACACGATCTTGGGGTTTTCTAAGTCCCAGCCATCGACCGAATGCGTTCCGATGGTCTTTTCGCCTCCTCCGTTGCGGGCATGCTGAATCCATTTGTCTTCCTTGTCGCACAAGTAATGTAACCAACGTAGGGTTTTGACCGAGTATTGACGTTTGACATAGTGGGTCGTTTGAGGACTGATGACAGCCACGGTGTTTTCAGGCATGAATCGTTGTCGATACACTAAGGAACACGCTTTGGCAATGGTGCAAGCTTCTTTCAAAGGATCGACCCCTCCGTGCTCCATGAACAGTTCTCGAAATTTTCCACAGCAACGCCGTAAAATGTCCACGTCGGAACGACAATACTTTAGCATTTCTTCCTGAAAGTCGAAAGGGTCCGAGGCGTGAGTCTGGTACCAAGCGTAGAAAGCTTCTCGTTGTTCGGTACGCATGTTGTCTGGGTCGTAATAGTGAGCCTCAGGCAAATGGGGTAGAACGGCGTGTTGATTGGCTTCCGTATTGAAAAAGTGAGGAAAATAACCTTTAGCTATTTCTGTCATTCCAAACGTTTTAGGCATTCGACTCAAAGGCATGGCCAAGTAACTCATCGAATCTTTAAACTGCACTTGTCCCACTTGCATGAAAATGATTTTGGCTCCGTTCAAAGTGACTTTAGGACGTTCGGTGCCATGTTCCGTATAGTACCTCAAAAGAAACTGTCCATCGTATCCGGAGAAATTGTGAGCCATCACCGTGGCATGACGATGACAATCTCCGTAACGTTCGATGTCCTCTTGGCTCCACGTCTTGTCGATAGGATCTAAGAGCCATTGGGCAAAATCGGCTAACGTGTTCGGTCCTCGAAAGATTTTTTCACGCCCTCCGGGAATCTTGCTGCAGTGAGGGCAATGACTGAAGATAGGTTCTTGAATGCACTTCTCGCACGCTCGATGAGCCACGCAGAAATTAGGGATGTGAATGCCAGTCTCTTGCATGCATTCGAAATCGAAAAAGATGAAATTGCCTTTCTTCTTGTGACCGTCCTCTTTGTCTGGTGGGGGTTGGTATTTTTGCACGTAGCATTGGTGTTCCAAGTCCACGATGTGGTGACAAATGTGACATTTTTTCTTTCCTGAACATACGTGTGCCTTGGTATTATTGGTACGTAGGCCTTTTCGACACGTAGGGCACAATCTCAGCCGTTGACAAGCACATTTCTGCTGTGAACCTTGCGTCTTCAGATGTTGTTGGTAACAGGCAGGGCTGACAAACGTGCGCAGACAAGCAGGACATTGTACTCTTTCTTGTCCTTCGCTCAGACAGGGTGGAGAGGCCAAACATCCTGGGCATTTCCATCCGCAATGTTTGTGTTGCTCTCGATTGTTATAGCCATAGTCACATTTCTCACAGTAATAACTGTATCCCAGGAATCCAGTGATAGTGGTAATGGTATCGAAATGGTCATCGTGATAATAGACATGAATGTATTTTCCGTCCTTAAAGTCTTTCCCTCGAAACAACAGAGGTCCGCGCATTTCTTAAGGGTGCACTTTCAAGGTGTAGAGTGGAGCTAGGACATCTTGCAATTTCTGCATCTCAGGAATGCCACAGGGTGTGTCTTTGGACAGGCCAGCTTGTTGCAACAGGAGTTCTGCTTCGTTTCGTTGTTTGGCTCGGTCGGATCGTTGAATAGTTTTCCAGGCTCTTTTCCATTCTACCGTGTCGTTCTTGTTGGCATAGGTTCGTCCCACCACGATGGCTCGGGCTAAACACATCTGGTCTTGAGAATTGTGAATTTGGACGAGACTCTTTTTGGTGTTGCGAAGGTCGTTCACCAATAACACCTTATTGCGTTGTCCGGTCCCTTGAGGAGGAGAGACGTGGGCCATTTTCAGTGTGGCTTTACCATCGGTGATGTCAAACTGGTCATTAGATTGTTGTACGTGTTGAATCTTGTCCATGACTTTGGAAGGGGTTAGTTCTGCGGGTCTGCTAAACTCGATCCAAACAGGGGATTTCAAGCTGTCGTGATCTATGGATAGTGTCAAGCGATCGTCTTCTTTGGGTTGACATTGTCGCTTGAGTGCGGTGAGCAAAGAATCCCACATCTCGGTGATAAACCCTTCTGCTTTCTCCAATGGTACGTCGGACTTGAAATCTTTAAACTTCACTGTGTAGGTGTAAGCCGTGGTTCTAAATTTTCTAGAAGAGCGCATTTCCGTCTCTCGAATGGAATAGTACTTTTCAGGGTTGACTAAGAGTGGTGAACTTTGTTTAGAGGGTTCGGATTCTGGTTCACTCATGTCCTCTTCAAAATCACTGGCATGAATTTGTGCCAAGACTTCAGCTCTGGTACGAGGCGATAGATCACGTTTCTGCCTCTTACTTTCTTCTTCTTCTTCTTTCTTCTCGAATGAATAGGATCGTTTCATCTTGAGTGCAAAACGTCAAATGACTCAAGTTTAAACACCATAGACTAATTTATAGTCATGGCAAACCAGCGTATATTAAAAGGGTGTGTGTCTTGTCCTTTCACTATTCATTTCACTCTCAAACCGAGCACAACGATGGAAGAGACTACCCAGATGGAACGTTTCATCAGAGCTTTGCGAGGGGTCATTAGAAAATTCTCTTCAGACCAGCCTACGGACTACTCTCCTTCCTTTCGAGATAAAAGTCAAGATACTTGCTATATCTGTCAGAAGAAAGGGCATTGGTCTTCAGAGTGTCCAGACCGTCAAAAAAGAACAAAAACAGGGGCTAGAAAAGACAAAAGTCAAGATACCTGTTATTATTGTAAAGAAAAAGGACATTGGTCTCCAGATTGCCCAAAAAAGAAACAAGAGGAGTCGGAAGAAAAGAGGGATTCTTCAGAAGAAGAGAGAGATTCTTCAGAGGAAGAAAGCAGCCAGGTGAAGAAAAGAAGAAGGGAAGAAAGTGAGGAGGAAGAGGAGGAAAAGACTCTGACGG
This sequence comes from Sinohyriopsis cumingii, assembly GCA_028554795.2. NCBI lineage: Eukaryota > Metazoa > Mollusca > Bivalvia > Unionida > Unionidae > Sinohyriopsis > Sinohyriopsis cumingii. The sequence goes on along the minus strand of CM068832.1, from coordinate 71,556,580 downwards.
TGAAGAAATTGAAAAAAAGAGAGAGTAATAAAAGAAACAGAAGAAGTGAATGTAATTTATAAAGTGTTCTGTTGTGAATTGTGAATTTTAATTGTAACTATGGAGAAAAGAATACATTAATTATATAAGGTAAGTGTCTTTGAGTTTTGATTTTAAAATAAGAAGCTACACTCACGCACTCATACACAGACCTGTACTATAAGGGTAAAATGTTTTTTTTTTTTTTTTGTTGATTTTTGGGTTAATAGCAAATTGAAAGGCTATCTCTTTTCGAGAGAAGTGGGTGGCCCTGAAAAGGGCCTTTTTTGGTGTAGGGGTGAGTTTAAGCAATCAACTTTAACTGTCTTAAGCCTTTGCCACGGCCGAGGCCTACTTCTGATGATGATGATTGGGTTGAAATCACTAAGGGTGGTACGATAGGCTTAGTCACAGGGTTGGCGTGTTTAGCTCGGGAAGGTCGTATTCTCTTCGGTCGTGATAAAGAAGTCTGATACATTTGTTTCAGACTTCTTAACTCCGCTAAAATGTCCAACAGTACCGTGACCGTTTGATTTTCACCCTCTTGTTTCTTTGCTGCTACTTCTTCTTGTTGTTGTTTTTTTCTTACCTCTTCTTCTTGCTGTTGCTGTAGGAGAAAAGCTTGTTCCGCTTCCTTTTGTCGTTGCATAAATTTCTCCAATTCTTCTTTCTGTCTCTGTCTAAAATTCTCCACTTGCGGTAATGAAGAATGAGACGAAGGTTCTGGAACAAATTCTTGCGAGGTAAGAAAATCCACAAAATCCCAATGTACCTCTTCTGAAAGTAAGTCCGGGTTCCCTTGGGCGGTCTCCACTGCTGGTGCACCCCAATGGATCGTTTTCTGAGTTTCCGTCATGTTGAATCACTGTCGCATAGATTGACAGCACATAGGCGCTAGCGAATCTATATAGACCACATGACGTCACAGACTGCTCTCTTCGGATTGGATGCGGACTGACTGAATTTTGTAACGCGTGTTCGGATTGGTGAATGAACTCAATCCGTTTCAATCCTTCCTCTACCTATAAATAAGCGCAGTTCACTGCATTGATTCACCTGTTCTCGTCGCCTCACGATGTGGACCACAGTTGAATCATCCAGCCTTGTGTCTTCAGTGATGTTTAGGACGGACATGCTCATGTATGTCCGGTCCAAGTGGACTGTTGTTGATAGGACAGATACTAGTCTATGGATGAGAAGAGTTTACATAGAAAGACAAGGATGCCTCAAGAGGGTACTTGTGTATGGACCTGCAGTTAGAAGGAGTTTAAGAAGAAGAAGATGTGACAGATGCCGTCTATGTTAATATTAATATTAATATAAATCCAAAGGCCCTTTTCAGGGCCACCCACATTTCTCGAAAAGAGATAGCCTTTCGATTGCCTACCCCTTTATAAAAATTTAAAAAAAAAAAATGTTCAATTCCCCTTGTCCCTAAAGTAGTTTTTTTTTCTAACATGTTCAATTCCCCTTTGTCCCTAGACAAACCCAAACTCTATTCCCATGTTCAATTCCCCTTGTCCCTAGACAGACCCAAACTCTATTCCACATGTTCAATTGCCTTTGTCCCTAGAATCGATATTTTTTTTCCATTGTTCGAATGCCTTTGTCGCTAATCTCAATATTTCCTTTTTTTCCTTTCTCCAATGTTAAATTCCATTGTCTCTAATCTTACCCAGGGTTTTTTGCCCATGTTAAATTTCCATTGTCGCTAATCTTACCCAGGGTGGTTAATGTTAAATTTCCATTGTCGCTAATCTTACCCAGGGGGTGTTTTTAATGCTAATTCCTATTGTCGCTAATCTCACCCCTTATACTACTATCATTACAATTGTGCAAATTTATGAACACCACCTATCACTCTTGTCCCTCGACAGGCCCCATACAATTTCCCCATTGTTCCTAGATAGGCCCATCCATGTCCAAGGTCCCTTGTCCCTAGATAGCCCATGATCAATTCCCATTGTCCCCTGACGGTTCCACCCATGTTAAATTTCCGTTTGTCTGTATAGTAGCATTTCCATGTAAAATTTCGCCTTGTCAGTATATGTGATAGATTTATGTCTAACCCAGTCTCTATGTCTATGTCTTTATTTGTCCCTTGTCCATAGACGCAAGTAGTAGAGTGGGGCACCCTGGGGTTTATGGGACTTTAATGTTTAATTCCCATAGATCCCAGGGCACATATTCAGGTCAGCCACTTGCAGCACTGTTCCAAACTATTCCGCTCGATTGATGTCAGCCACTTGCAACATCGTTGCCATTGTTTCCCCAGTGTCCAGTACGGTGAAATCATCCTATCCAATTCCCTTTGTCCCTATACAGTCCCATTCATGTTCAGTTCCTATCTAGTGCCCCAGATAGTCCCACCATTTTAAATTCTCATTGTCCTTAGACAGTCATAATCCCTTGTCACTATGGTAAATTTAACATTTTTCTATACAGTCCCAATCTATTGTCACTATGTTAAATTTCCCTTGTCCCTAGACAGGCCATCCATGTTCAATTCCACTTGTCCGTAGACAGGCCCAATACATTGTCACTATAGAATCCTATATTAATTTCCCCATGTTAATTTCCCATAGACCCCAGGGTACATACAGCCAAATTTAACATTATTGTCCATAAACCCCAGGATGCACCACTCTACTACTTGCGTCAATATTGCTGACGGAAAAATTACGTGCGCAGAAAAGCCCGACAGCGGTGTACTTATCCTAAACTTAGGCACTTGATGTATGTTACACACATTGTACATTACCTTAAAACGCACTCAGAAGCGATGAAATATTTTAAATTAAAAAAAATAAATAAACTTATATACTTAAGGTATAGTATTTAACTACACACACACACACACACACAGACACACACACACACGCACATTTTTTAGAACAGCAAAGATGCCTAAAACGTTGTCTGTCCTCAAAACGGTAACATTGGAACAGTATTTAAGATGAGTCAAGTGTAGACAGAAGTCACATTTTCCAAATGTTAATAAAATAAATGCTTACATCCCTTACTTCCACTCGCTGACAGTCACGACAAACATTTTTTTTTATCACCATTAGCATCGTCAGAAAACTCGCTTTCTTTTTACTCTGAATTAATGGGTGCTCCTTTTGTGTTATTTTATGATGTACTAGGAGCGTGTTCTTTGGGATTTAAAATTTTCCATTTTGTTTTTCTTCTGGTCTGCACTTTACTGTTTTACTGCCACACCTTTTCAAAATTTGTCATCTTCAGTACATTTCCAGATTCGACAGTTTCTAAACGATGGCATTTGTAATAATCCCCCCCCCCCCACCAACAAAAATGTTTTTTAAATAAAAAATGAAAGAAGGCTTGACTGTAATGTTTCTGTTAGAAACTTTCTGTTTTCTTGAAACCTGGCTTCTTTCATAGGTTTTGTCACCACACATACTCTTGCTCTTGTACTCTGCCCTGATGAGACTTTTTAAATCTGCTGACAGCATTCATCTGTACAGCTTTCCTTGTAGATAGACTGATAATGTGTGTTTGCGCGCGATTATATATATATATATATATATATATATATATATATATATATATATATATATATATATATATATATATATATATATATATATATATATATATATATATATATATATATGTGTGTGTGTGTGTGTGTGTGTGTGTGTGTGTCTATCTGAAATGTACATTACATTGTTTCAATCCATTTGCAAACGACATCAGAACTTACGTTACACACAGTGACATTACCACATTTCCCATTTTGACTCTTGAACGCTATTATAGATTCGGTCTCAATGGCATGCTCGACAGAGGAGAAGGGGGGAGGGCGCATTTCTTCTTTCTCCACTTCACCCCCACCAACCCCCGGTATCCATTTTTTTTAAAGAATCTATTATAAATATATCCCCATGATTCTGGCTTTGCCGACATCCGCTCGTACTTCGATTATGACAAATTCAATTTGGTACACACACACACACAAAAAAAAATTATGTATTCTGTGTCAAATGTTCTATTTATTGATTTGGAAAGACGGTTGCTCCTTGAACTATAATTCGTATTTTGGGACTATTTATTTACGCGCAACAAATGAAATATGCAACATCTGAGTCGGAAATTTTTATTTCTTTTTCTTTCTCTCAACTACTCTATTAAAATAACAACTATGTGATAAACAGAAACTCAAACGGGTAACGATTTAATTTTGAACTTATGAAACTCGTCGAATAAATACAATATTAAATCACTACCCATTTGAGATCCTCTATATATGTTTAGATTACGTTATTAGTACTGTGTATAGATTATATCAGTAGCAAGGTGTTTAGATTACGTCAGCAGTAAAGTGTTTATATGACATTAGTAGTAAAGTGTTTAGATAACGCCATTAGTGATTGTTGATATTACATGTATGATTTAGATTACCTTTGTAGCAAGGTGTTTATATTACGTCAGTATTAAAGTGTTTAGATTACGTCATTAGTAAGTGTTCATATTACATCAGTAGTGAAGTGTTTATATTATGTTATTAGTAAAATGTTATGTGTATAGATTATATCAGTAGTGAAGTGTTTAGATTACGTCAGTAGTAAAGTGTTTATATGACCTCAGTAGTAAAGTGTTTAGATAACGCCATTAGTGATTGTTGATATTACATGTATGATTTAGATTACGTTAGTAGCAAGGTGTTTATATTACGTCAGTAGTAAAGTGTTTAGATTACTAGCTGTATTTTACCAAAACCAAATAAATTTCTCAAGTCTCAGATGAAAGAAAATGAAGTAGAAGTAGTCTTAATTGACATTAGGACAAAAAATATGTGAAAAAATTGATTAAATATAAAAAAGAGAGAAAGAAATAAGTACGTAGAAAAAATAATGCGTCCACATGCACGACATCATGCATGCATGCATACATACATACATACATACATGCGCACACGCATACATACATACATAAATACATACATACATACATCCATACATACGTCCATCCGTCCGTCCGTACATACATACATACTGTTTTTTTTTTATTGTGCTTAACTTTTATCCATGAGTGTAGATTGTATAGCAGCATATTACATAGCTAAATTTTGTCCAGGATTGTATTATATAGTATATTTTAGGATAATGATTATTTTGTAAACAACATTTTTACTTGGATTTGAGTTCAGAAAATTAGTTTTCCCCATGAAAATTATATGGTCTACCAAATTTTGCAAATTGCAGAAATATATGCCAAGTTCATCAACTTGAACTTTTAATTGCGTATGAGCGTAGATAGATTGAGAATAAGAATGATATTACTCGATTATAAAACTCAAAACGTTTCTAATCGTTTAATGCGAATAGCATATGCATCTGATTCAACTTGTCTATTCGGCATAAAATGGCCTACACGAATCAAACGACATTCCATCATATAACATTGGGTTATGTGACATACGTCAGACTTTCTAGAAATTTATAATAAACTCAGAAACCTTCATTATATTAAATATTTATCATAAAACAGAACGAATAGCACCAAACAACAAAGTTTTACACTTTAACATACCTCTACTGCTGGAGATTGTTTCCATAACGTGGATAGCTTCCTAAAAAGACTCGAATGCATTATGCAGATATAAAGAAAAATAGTACATAGTCCAATAAATTGCACACACACACACACGCACACGCACGCGAGCTCACTTTGTTGATACTCGTGGATTATTTGAGGGCATGATGTCATTTGTCATTAAAATGTGCAATTTCAATGCATATAAATCTGTCCTGAGCACTCCCGCACACAGTTCAAACACTTACCGGTAATTGGTAACAGCCCTATGTAGCCAAGACATTAAAAATGGCCACAGGAAAAACAGTTGTGTTATTCCAAGCAGATTCACAAATCCGTCAAGACATGATTTGATAGAAAATATTCTGTACATATCGCCCAAAAAGATCCTTGAACCGACGGTAGCTCAAGAGAGGCGAAATATACCGGTAAGCGTCTAAAATATTCACTGACATGTTACCGACCGATCCGTCTGCAAACAATTCCTCGATTTTATGAATAGGTGATATCATACCCACAAACAGTCCATCAGTATCAACACATATTTGGTGGTCTGATTTAACAGACTAATCAATATCATGTACGTGGTCAAATCTACTGCTATAATGTCGGGATAAATGCACCCCACCCACCAATCATCCTATGTCCCAGCGATTATGTGCGTGCGTATGTGAATGAACACAAAGCAGTATTTCGAAAAGTTCAATGTTAAAACCGTACAAACAGGATAACGCTGCATGTCGCAATAGACTCCAATTTGCACATTATGTTCACAATAGTTTATCACTGTAGTTTATGATATTCTCTGGGTAATTGTTAGTCAGTGTTATTTTAACTGTCTTCGTTGCCTGCATTTGATCGTCCTTTCCTACATGAGCTTTTTCATTTTCAATCAGAGTTTGTAAAAACTATCGGAACTTAAATTTTCCGTTCTTCTTTCTTATCGTCTATGTGGAAGAAAATGTTTTCAAAAATTGATTGCATATATTGTACTCCCCGTCATCAAAGTATATACTGTGCAATGAAACATAGTTAGCGATTTATGTTATCATTGTATTGCCCAAACTATGACTGTTTCAAGGATACCGTTGAATGCAATATACATCTAGATCTGTTTTGGAACTGACTTAAAGAGCACACCCCTTAAAGCTTTTTTTTCAAAAATTTGTATCCTTGCCTTTTCGGTACCGTCTAGTATCTCGTTCAAATTCTTCCTTTACTCTCAAACTTTTTTTAAAGAAAAATTCTTTTACGTCTTGGATCTCAGTATGTTCTATTCCTTTGGAATTCATTTTATCTCTTTTTATTTGTTTTGCTCATATTTGATCAAAATAAACATCACGATTGTGTTCATTGTCACTGATCGCTAAGTTAATCGTCATTGATCGCTGTTTATCATCGTCACTGATCGCTATGTTCATCGTGTCACTGATACTCTTCAGTTTACCGAAGGTAGACAATATTATTTCGCGTTTCTTAACTTTGTTCAGCACCAGTCCTATATCTTTTTCTTATTTGTCGTTTATTTGTTTGTTTGTTTGTTGTATTTTGTTCTGGTTTTTATACGAGCTTTCCTGCAGTACTTATCAATGTAGCACTAACACCAGCAATAGTAAATGGAACAACTCCGTTCATAACTATTCCCGTTAAACTCCAGCTGTAGAAATGTACATACTATTCGAAATTATTTTCATCTCAGCTTCCACCCAATTTAAAGCTTTGTACTGTAGTAAGCCAAAGGGATTTCTTTACCGAGCGATTTCAACTCTGGCATGAATCCCGCTGGAAGTCACTTGGTTCCTCTTGTTCTAAGGACTTTTATGCAAATACTCTTGTAAACTGAAATTTCAGCGAGTCCAGACTACACATAATTTTCCTCTAATTAATACATTACCACAAATCCAACCACTTCACAATTAAAAACATACCCCAAAACAGCTGCGCAGCCTCTTGTCAAATAATAGAGTGCTCTAAGCATATGAATCGAAGGTATAATTTTTTAATTTGTTTCTTTTTCAGAGTCTTCGTGTCAGTCTTCAGCCCTTGGCGTGATAAAATTCACGTGAATGTTTTCCAGAATAATCTTCAAAGTTCACCTATAAGTCGACCTTTCTGCTGTTGTTATGTATTTTCATTAGTTCCTTGGCTAACCGTACAATAATTTCCTCTGCTTTTTTGACCGTTTGGTTGCCTTCCATTTTATCCACAAGAAAATTAGTAAAGTCAGTGGTACTTTAAGATATTAAAAACATTCGTTCCGAGAGGACGTACAAGGTTCGTTTGAATTGTAAAGTTGTTTGAAATTTTATTGGGTAAATAAAAGTTGGTTTTCAAGACATGTTCAAACTGTAAAATAGAAAAGAATTGATTTCAAAAGCATTTATAAAAAATGACGATAAGTTGAAAACAACGAGCACTGTAAATAATACGAAAATAGGAGAATGGAAGACAGTACAATACAAACAAAACCCATAATGGTACCAAGACAAATAAATTGTCACAATAATGAAAATTTAATATTAATTCACACATAAGAATTCTCTATTTTGCAAATACCGTAAGAAAACCTTAAAAGAGAAAAAAACTTTGATACTATTTGATGTTGCATATCTTTTACCGAAGATTGTTAAATGTCCTTAAGCCAGATATGTCAGTAATGACGACCTTCATGATGGTCATTCGTTCCAAGTTCATAATTTTATTTGTCTGATCAAAACCAACAAAAGAAATGTCTCCACGGCCCGTAAGTAATATATGAGACATTCAGTTTAAACGTATGCAAAAATATAAATGCCTTAAATGAAATAGATTGACTAGAGTAAGTTAAAGAACAGAATCATAAATTGAATAGATTTTGAGAAATATTATCTAATCTGTTTTCTCTGTGCAATTTTATTCCATGGTAAGAATCTACTCCTATGATGACAACTGTTGTAGCCATTATAGTCAAGACCACAAATGTATCAATAGCAAAGCAACCAGTACACATTTATTTATAAAGCCTGATTTAGTCTCTTCTGTACAGTCTTTCTCTGTTAGTCTTGTAAAATCGTAAATTTGAAGCGGTATATTTCTCAAAACAATGATATGTTCGAGTCTTATCAAACTTGCAGTCAGTGCAATAGATGCGAACCATGCTTAAATCACACATTTCTAGTGAAATATCTAATTCCATTGAATTCATATAATTGTCTTTCAGTACATTTTGTAAGTGTGTCAATCAGAAGGAATCTATTACCGAATGATGTAACACTATAAATGGCAACATCTAACAATGGTTTGGAACTGCATTACAAAGATATCATCGGTCGTCTTGGTTTCTTTCCGTCCACATTTGTCCAACTCCTTTTAGTCACGACTTGACATACTAACTCTTTATATGTTTCATTTACGAAAGATATGTCCAATTCCTGTTTGAACTCTTTAATGTTTGGGAAAATGAAATTACAACTATGTTTGTCTTCGATAATTCATCGATCTTTTCCCAGTTTAACTTTGTACACGCTGACACTCTACTGTCGTGCTTAAGTTGAAGGTTTTGAAATTACAGCATTTAAAAATTCCTTATACAAACATGGTTATCATACAATTCAAATGCAAGCTGAAATAGAAGGTGATAATGCATTGCTGTTCTTTATACAGAGAAATATCTTTGATATTTTTATTATCAATATCAAGAACAATCTGACTGTGGGTAGCAATCTAAACATCAAAAAGAAATTATGTCGTAAAATCTATAAGTACATCTGGTTATAAAGTATAAGGAGACCTTCTAAAGAAATGTGGAAGACAGCACGTTTGAAATATTACATCAAATGCAGAGGAACATCCGGCGAAACAGTTGAAGAAAAGGTCAGCATAAATGTTGGTAAAACAATATTTGCACCATGTGCAATAGAGAAAAGAGCCAGATAATTAATTTTTAGTAACGAGTTGAAAAATGTAAATTTAGCAAACTGATATATAAAAATAATTCTACTAAGATTTTAAGGAAAGATTAAATGAACCTTTAACCAGATCTGGCTGATCAATGAAGAGACTTTAAATATGCAAGATATGTTACAGATTCTAGAATAAGGCCCTTCGGTCAAATGATGGGATGACGCAAGGTGTGAATATCTGGGTCTACAAGTGACGGTCCTCAAAGAAGCTTGAAAACGGTGAAATGTTACAAAGAAAAGAAATAAAAAGTCAATAAAACAATATATCGTATAACGTATGAGACGTGTATCCTCAGATCTTTTCTGATAGAAACAAACAAAAACACATTTTAAAGCGGAATTTAAACACAGTGAAACACAAGTCATTAACCGGGAAGTATCCCTGCGATTATTTCCGAATGGCGTGACCAGGTTGAGCCACGCCTTTGTTGAGAAGTGGTCCTCCAGCATGTAGGTACAGAGCTGGCCAAACGTCAACTTCAACGACCACCTTTTCTTGTCCCTTTATAGATTTAGTGTAAGGTCTGTATCTTTCAAGGTCAAATGGTTTTCCTACAACGCCCTTTGCCATGTCAATCGGTGGGTCAGCAACAACCATGTGCCAACTCAGCTGAGCACATTGGAAGGCGTATTTCCTGAGAGCCTCTGGCACGGAGTTTGTGATTTTGTCGTGTGGTACAAGAAGTCTTCCAAGCTCGATATCTCTAAATACCTGAAATGAAATATGTACAAAAACTATCAATTAAATTATCTATCATGGTGTTGATGTATGCATACCAAAAACAGTGTTTAGCAGATTGACAATAACGAGACTACTTTCTCATTAGTGTAGTAACTACTACTACTACTACATGATTTTCTATACACGGGAATTTGTCCATTTGGACATTTCGCAATGTACGAAGCGCGGTTTTAGTGTTCGCAGCCGGCAAATCAAATAGGTTTATTGGGGATTTCACATTTTCTATGTTGCATTATGAGTTATGGACGATTCTAGTCAGAAGTGAAAATTCATAAGACACTTATTGTATTGTGAATTAAATTAAATTAAATTTTTTTAAAATCATAAATGTCTTATCATAATCTCAAAGAATTCCGAATGTTCCGAATGAATTCCGATAGTCTGGAATGTCCTGATATGCAGTTAATCTTGAAGGTCGTGATATATTAATGACGCAGTCCAAAATGTTCTTGAATAAATTCACAAAAATCCAAAGCAATATATTATTTCAAAATCAATGAGCACTTGAGTAATTCCAATGAATATTATGAATAAACAACTACCCTCAAATTACATCTACAAATGATTCCAGAAACTGATCATAAAAAAAGAATGAAAATAATTATGTATTACCCATTATTTATATAAAAATTCCACTTGACCTGAAACCTAATAGATTTCCTCCTATAAAGCCAAATAATTCCTAAATAAGGCTATGCCTTGAACTCGCAACAAATCTCTATTGCATATATATATATATATATATATATATATATATATATATATATATATATATATATATATAGGTAAGTAAATTAAGAAACTGAATGAATGAAGTTATTATTTGAAAATGAAAATTTGAAAATTATGGGTTATATGGGTGTCCGTTTTGGAGTTGAAGCAGATTATAACCTTTATAACTCCAGTAGCGGTTGTGGGCAATTGCCGCTAGTAAAGTGTCACTGAAAATATGGCCAGGGTAAGAATAGTGCGATTCGTCAATGACATAGGTTTACAATGTTGTTGTTTTTTTCTCTTCAAAACAATTGTTGTTACATTAACCTAACTAATTCATTAATCCCTGACATACGAGATCCCTTGCTGGATCCAGTGTAGTCCGATAAATCAAACCCCCAGATATATGTTGATACTGATGGACGAATTGTGGGTACGATGTCACCTGCTCATTCAAATGTGCAGTTTCCTGCATGCAGATCTTTCCAGAAAACACCTGAGTACAGTTTAGACACTCAATTTGGTAACAGCCATATCTAGCGTGAAAGTCAAAACGGCCACAGGATATAAGGTTGTGCTATTCCACATGATTTTACTAGTCGTCAAATTTGATCATGAAATATTAAGTACATTTCGCCAAAAGAACCCTTCGACCAACGGTAACTCAACAGCCGTGTGATATACCAGTAACTGTATAAAATATACACCGACGTGTGCAGACGAGAGTGTCTGCAAATATTTGCATAATGAATAAGTGAGATCAGCCCAAACTTCTTTGGTCAGTATCATTACATGTGTGGGACTGGTTTAGCGGCCTTGATCCAGTGTACTGTGTCCATGGTATTGACCTCTAAATATTGACTATAATCCTCTATGTAAATTGAGCTATACTACAGTTTTACAGATACTGTAATTAGACCCATACTTTTGCCAGAATGTTCGCAGTTGTTGGCGCGTGCGTCTTTCTGATCTCCTTTATTTGAATCTCCATATTCTCCTTGGCAATGAATTTGTTGAGATCTTCCATGTTTGTATCTTCCTACATATAAAGAGAAAATAATGCTTAACCCTTGATGATATTGGAAAATGTGAAACGTGAATAATTACTACTCCTTCATGCACAGGCATTTTAAATAAAATCTTTCTTTCTGGTCTTGTGTCCGAATAGTACAATCAAAACATCATAGTAAAGAAGCAAACAGATGGAAATTATATATAATTTTAGTTGTTTTGAATGAAAGGGGCCTTCCAATATTCAATTATGTATTACAATAATATTATAGGCACCGTTTTCATATTTTAGTTTTTGTTAAAGCAAATGAAATGTCTTGGTTAATCAAATTAAAGACATACTTCTAATTAGTCTAATTAACGTGTCAAGAAATAAATGGTGTAAACTCAGTGGCAGCAGGAAGACAGGAAACCTATCTGAGTATTTCGTGTGTAAAATAGTATGCATTTGTTTTAAAAATAACGGTAGGTTGAACGTTTCAATAATGTCATTCGACTTATAAAATATCTATTTTAATGGAACTTTATTCCGTTAAAGTCTCTCAAACTGCCAGAAACATTCCTTAAAGACCGGCCTATGTGTAATTTGGTAAGAACGTTAAGAAAAGAACACGTATAGACACACACACACAGATATATATATATATATATATATATATATATATATATATATATATATATATATATATATATATATATATATATATATATATATATATATATATACGGAGATTTGAACTCAGATCCACTGGATGATGGCATCCTTCGCCTTGCCTGCACACACAATTCCATATACCATCACGACTAAGCGCACATCACCCCAAAACATGAAAGCTTCAAAGTCGGTTGTAAATGCGCTCGTGTGTGTGTGGGTGGGTGTGTTTATTGACGCATGGATTGCTTACCTCTGTCAGTACAAAAGAGACTGGATGCAGGAGAGCTTGATGGATTAGCAGTACTTGATGTTTCCGTTGTTCCTCCATAAATTCAAATATATATACACATGCATACCTACCTACCTACCTACACACATCCATCCATCCATCCATACATACATACCAATAAGACAACAATGACTATAACAGATGGTGTGTGATCCATATTCCGGAAGCGTGAACGTTTTTTAAGTTTATTTGCACAACTGAATTCTGGAAAATATATTTGAAACTAAACAGTATTAGAAATGAACCAAAATAAATAAAATAGGTTTCGGCAAATATGTTCTGACTCCAGTAGACCATTTCTATAGTTACAGCACGAACAACACGCCTTTTAAACTTGACCTTCAATAAGAATAGATTTAAAGACCTGATGCACTCGCGAAAATGAAGAAATAAAGAAAACACGACAAACAGTGGATAAGTGAAAAATAATGCAAGAGTCCCCAAGGAGCAAGTGCATTTTTTTCATAGATTAATGTGGTTTCCCTATTTCCCTATTTTTCTAAAAAAAGAACACGTATAGATGCCTACACACACACACACACACACACACACACACACACACACACACATATATATATATATATATATATATATATATATATATATATATATATATATATATATATACGGACAATTCTATATCCCATCACGACTAAACACACATCACCCAAAAAATGATGCTTCAAAGTCGGTTGTAAAAGCCCTCGTGTGTGTGTGTGTGTGTGTATTGACGCATGGAATACTTACCTTTGTCAGTACAAAAGAGACTGGATACAGAAGAGCTTGACGGATTAGCTGTACTTGTTGTTCGCGTTGTTCCTCCATAAATTGAAAAGAACTCTAAAATATAGTCATAATTTACAAAGGAAATTCTTCAATCAAAATCTGTTGTTTTTTTTTAAACTACCCATAAATATAGATGGACATGGACTTTTTTCAACCATTTTCATAGTTGCACGAAGAAACTTTGGCACAGTTTTTTCTTTCTTCTCAGATACACTGTAGCCGTACTTAGTTCAATACATACATACATGCATACATACCAATCAGGACTGAGTGATATTTCACATGAGAGTAATGATTTTATGGTTTCTGTTGATCAAAAATGTGCAGGTCATTATACAACAATGGCCATCATTACAACATAGTAATCATACCACTATCGCCATCAAACGAGTATGGTCAATTTACCACTATAGCCAGTATGGTCATCATAACACAATGAGCATCATGCCAATATCGTCATCATACCACTATGGCCATCATGCCGGTATGGTCATCATACCACTATGACCATCCTTCTATTATGGTCATCATACCACTATGGCCATCCTACTAGAATGGTCATCATACCACTATGGCCATCCTTCTAGTATGGTCATCATACCACTATGGCCATCATGCCAGCATGGTCATCATACCACAATGGCCATCCTACCAGTAAGGTCATCATACCACTATGGCTTTCAAACCAGTATGGTCATCATGCCACTATGGCAATCGTATCAGTATGGTCATCATACCACGATACCATCGTATCAGTATGTTCATCATACCACTATGGTCATGGTACCATTGTGGTCATCATACCTCTATAGCCATAGTACCAGTATGGTCATCATAGCACTATGGCCATGATACCAGTATGGTCATCAAACCACAATGGCCATCATGTCAGTATGATCATCATACCACTATGGTTATCATGCCGGTATGGTCATCATACCATTATGACCATCCTACCAGTATGGTCACCATAACACTATGGCCATCGTACCAGTATGGTCATGATATCACAATGGCCATCATACCAGTATGATCATCATACCGCTACGGCCATCTTACCAGTATGGTCATCATACCACTATTGCCATCGTACCAGTATGGTGATCATACCAATGTGGCCATCATACCAGTAAGGTCATCATACCACAACGGACATCATACCAGTATGGTCATCATACCACAATGGACATCATACCAGTATGGTCATCATATCACTACGGCCATCGTACCAGTATGGTCATCATACCACTATGGCCATCCCACCAGCATGGTCATCATACCACAGTGGACATCATGCCAGTATGGCCATCATACCACAATGGACATCATGCTAGCATGGTCATCATACCACTACGGCCATCGTACCAGTATGGTCATCATACCACTATGACCATCCCACCAGTATGGTCATCATACCACTATGGCCATCCCACCAGTATAGTCATCATACCACTATGGCCATCATGCCAGTATGGTCGTCATACCACAACGACCATCATAACAGTATGGTCATCGTACCAGTATGGTCATCATACCAGTATGGCCATCGTACCAGTATGGTCATGATACCACAATGGCCATCCTACCAGTAGGGTCATCATACCACTATGATCATCATGCCAGTATGGTCATCATACCACCATGACCATCCTACTAGAATGATCATCATACCACTATAGCCATCATGCCGGTATGGTCATCATACCATTATGACCATCCTACCAGTATGGCCACCATAACTCTACGGCCATCGTACCAGTATGGTCATCATACCACTATGGCCATCCCACCAGTATGGTCATCATGCCAGTATGGTCATCGTACCAGTATGGTCATGATAGCACAATGGCCATCCTACTAGAATGATCATCATACCACTATGGCCATCATGCCGGTATGGTCATCATACCATTATGACCATCCTACCAGTATGGTCACCATAACACTATGGCCATCGTACCAGTATGGTCATGATATCACAATGGCCATCATACCAGTATGATCATCATACCCCTACGGCCATCTTACCAGCATGGTCATCATACCACTATTGCCATCGTACCAGTATGGTCATCATACCAATGTGGCCATCATACCAGTAAGGTCATCATACCACAACGGACATCATACCAGTATGGTCATCATATCACTACGGCCATCGTACCAGTATGGTCATCATACCACTATAGCCATCCCACCAGTATGGTCATCATACCACAGTGGACACCATGCCAGTATGGTCATCATACCACTATGGCCATCATACCAGTATGGTCATGATAGCACAATGGCCATCATAACAGTATGGTCATCGTACCAGTATGGTCATCATACCAGTATGGCTATCGTACCAGTATGGTCATGATACCACAATGGCCATCCTACCAGTAGGGTCATCATACCACTATGACCATCATGCCATTATGGTCATCTTACCACTATGGCCATCCTATCAGTATGGTCAACATACCACTATGGCCATCATGCCAGTATGGTCATCATACCATGATGGCCACCATACTAGTATTGTCATCGTACCACCATCGCAATCATACTAATATGGTCATACCACTATGGCCATTATGCCTGTGCGGGCATCATACCACTATGGAAACCATGTCATTATGGACATCATACTAGTATGGTCATCATACCACAATGTCCATCATACGAATATGGACATTATATCACTATGGCCATCATGCCATTATGGTCATCATACCACTATGGCCATCATGCCAGTATGGTCATCATACCACTATGGCCATCATGCCAGTATGGTCATCATATCACTATGGCCATCATGCCAGTATGGTCATCATACCACTATGGCCATCATGCCAGTATGGTCATCATATCACTATGGCCATCCTATCAGTATGGTCATCATACCACTATGGCCATCATGCCAGTATGGTCATCATACCACTATGGCCATCATGCCAGTATGGTCATCATACCAATATGTCCATTATGCCAGTATGGTCATCATATCACTATGGCCATCATGCCAGTATGGTCATCATATCACTATGGCCATCATGCCAGTATGGTCATCATATCACTATGGCCATCATGCCAGTATGGTCATCATACCACTATGGCCATCATACCAGTATGGTCATCATACCATTATGTCCATTATGCCAGTATGGTCATCATATCACTATGGCCATCCTACCAGTATGGTCATCATACCACTATGGCCATCATGCCAGTATGGTCATCATACCACTATGGCCATCATGCCAGTATGGTCATCATACCACTATGGCCATCATGCCAGTATGGTCATCATACCATGATGGCCACCATACTAGTATTGTCATCGTACCACCATCGCAATCATACCGCTATGATCACCACACATTTAGGCCATATCACTTCGAAATGAGCGTAGTAAAACTTAAGCATTGTAATGAATTAAAACTGCAAGTAGCTGATAAGTAAACTGCTTAATAAACTACCTCTAAAATCAGCAATCTATATTCTTATTTATTTCTCAAACTTCATCGAAAGTTGAATAACTCGAAAACATTTTACAAGTACCTCTGCGTTTACCTCCTAAACATGTCTTTTGTAAAGATGAGTTTACAAAGTCGTAACATTAGTAAAAACTATTTTAAAAGATATTTGTGTATGTGCTGTCTTGTACATTTGAAGGGGTTGTTGAAACAACTTTGAAGAGTTTCGGAATAGGTTTGGAAACTATTAAAAAATATGTTATGGTGTCAGTTCGGTTAACGTATTTTTCATAGTTTTTAACATTAACTTGAATAACGATACACCTGTTGTATTTTTTAAATGAGTGAACGATAACATTTTTATGGTGAATTCATAGCTTTGTAATTTCTAATTTTATCGCAGCAAATTGCGGCATCATTTAAAAACCAGGATTCTGAAGATACTAATAAATCTTAAATGTACAAGTTACCAATTCTTTATGCGTTTTTTGTAATTCTTGTACATAGGACACTTAGACAAGAATGTGCTGAAATTATCTGCACGTCTTTCTTCAGCAGAGAGCTCACTATCGTGAATTCTTGTTTCTGAATTTTATTGGAAGCAAATTTAATAGGTTTTTCAGATTTTCTGTTACTTTTCCTTTCTTTAATATGAGTCTGATCACGAGGTAAAATCGGTTCACAAGTTTCGTAACAAACAATATATGTCTGTATTTGCTATAGATTGTAGTAAAGTGGGACGATATGGCGACAATGGGAAAATACTTTACGAACCCACCCACCCCTCCCGGGGACAATATGGCGACAAGATTTATAGCGACAATGGGAATTAGCATTACAAGACCCGCTTGGGACGATATAGCGACAAAACTTTGAAGTACACCCTGGGACTGTATAGCGACAAAGGAAATTGAACATGGTAGGGGAGATTGGTAACAATGTAGCGCAAATTGTTAAGGTGACATCACAGTAGTGAGCAAAGAGCAGGGCTATGCAGAGATAACACAGACAAGAGACAAACATCTATACATTTTTTTTAAAAATATTTTTTGGTGCGTTAGGCAAGAAAGTCAATTCTTTTCGAGTCCTATGAGCGGCCCTGAAAAGGGCCTTTGGCTTCTTCTGCTTCTTCTAATTTCTTCTATTTTTCCACCAACTTCTTATATTCTCTCCTACACTTTTTCTCTTCTTCTCTTTTATTTTCATCCTTTTTCTCCTTTTTCTCCCTTTTCTTCTTTTCTTCCTCCTCTTTCTTCATCGTCTCTTTTTCTTCTTCCTTTTCAATTTTTTTATTCCATACCCTCATCCTTATTCTTTCCTCTGCATCCTCCTTCTCCTCCTTTTCTTCTTTAAGCATATCTTTTATTATTTCCTTTAACTTTCTTAAGTTATTTATCTCCATCTCTGTTCTATGTGGGCTATAAGAATAGTGATCCTCGTCCAGTGTTACTAGCATTTGCTCTATTAGTCCTAAATTGTCCAGAACGTCTTGTAACTTCTTCATTTTGCTAAGGTGGTTTGAAGCCATCTTCTTTTTTATTCTTTGTAGAATGGCGCGAATGACGAACGCTTTTAATTTTTATGTGAAAAGCACGGAGGTGATGGAAATCATCCCCTATTTTTCTCTTCTCTTATTATCTACTATCCACACAGAAGTGAGGAGACAAATAACTAACCACAAATATACTATCCACACACGGGAAGGAGAAAACCAAACCCTTTCTATAATATCCGCACATGCGAAGAAGCAAAAGTAAACCCAAAATCTACATTCCACACACACGAAGAAGCAAAAAACATAAAAATAATCTACTATCCACACATGAAGAAGCAAAAAAAATATAACCATAATATACTATCCACACACGCGAAGAAGCAAACATGCATAACCAAAATATACTATCCACACACGCGAAGCAGCAAATCAAACTCAAATATACTATCCACACACGCGAAGAAGCAAAAACAAAACCCAAACATACCATCCACACAGAACGGAAGGTTAAAAAACCCACACACTCTACTATCCACACAAACGTACGTGAGCGCTTACAAAACACAATAATTGACTATCCACACAACGTACGTGAGTGCTTATAAACCCAAAGAATCTACTATCCACGCATACGTAAGTAAACTCATACAAACACACACACACACACACACGCAACCACATTATTAAAGGAGTGAGTATTTATAATCACACTGCTCCACACTCATACGATTTGCAACTTGAATAGTCTCTTTTCTAGAGATCATACGTGAACGCATACAAAGACACACACACACATACATACACACACACACACACACACACACACACACACACACACACACACACACACAACCCCATTATTAAAGGAGTGAGTGTTTATGGTCACACTACTCCACACTCATACGATTGGCAACTTGAATAGGCTCTTTTCTAAAGCTTTGATTAGCCCTGAAAAGAGCTGATTTTTAAAACTTCAAATGCACCTGGTTAATGCCTGCATCTTCCAGGCCAATCACAGCACACGCATCGTCTGCTCCAATCTCCTTCCCAATTCACCCTTGTGGCTGGGAGCGCAGAGGCGGGTTGAGTGGCTTCACTATCCCACTCCTCCGTTTGGTGAATAGTGAACACTTGTTGTTCACTCTGCCTTCCTTGCCTTCTTTGCCACACTCGAGGATGAACTGGCCTCATTGCCTCCTGTGTGCGCAATACTGGTTGTTGTTGTTGTTGACGTTGTGGTTGTGGTACTGATATTGGCTATGGAGGTAGTAATGGCTTCACCTCACACTTAGGCCTCATAATTACGTGAAGCAGGATAGATCTTTTGTTTTCCTCCTCTTCTTTCTTTTTCCTCTTCTCCTCCTCTTCCTCTATTCTGGCTTCCTCTGCTACAGCCTCCATAGCCAGCGCGTCCAAGAGTCTTCGTGCATTCTCCAGATGCATTTGAAGTTCGATCAGTTTGGTGATTCCTGCCTCGCATCTTCTTCTATTTGTCTCGTTCACAATGGGTAGCCAGACTGACGACTTTTTCCTATAATTACGTCCAGCACGGACGTGAAGGAAAACATCCCCTTACACACAAATCTTACATTATCCATATTATCACCAAAAACTCGCGGACCTAAAAGAAACACTCACTCGTTTTTTAACTGACAATCCATATTTTAAAATTTTTGATAAGCGACGGAAAGGAAGGGCTTAGAGTCACACTTTCTAACCAAGATAACGAAATCATGTGCTTATAGACGCAATTCTGTTTTTTTCTAACTGAATAACATACCTTTGACAATTGAACGTCTATTTCTTTTCTGGAGTATTGGGTAGCCCTAAAAAGGACTGTTTTGGGGGAACTTGGAGCTATGGCAATCTTTTATGGTCTAAGATTGTGGCCTCATCTGGCGGCAGACTTTCTCATCGGATAAGGTCTGCTTCCACTGAAAGAGAAGGAGAACTCTTTGGTGTACACACGACAATCGACAAAGCCTCTGTCAGGTTCCTGGTGCTGTTGTTGCTGCTGTTGTTGTAGCTCTCTCTGCTCTCTCTGCTGTTTCTGGAGTCTGTACTTCTCCGTCCATTATTCTTTCTCCCTGTTAATTTCCTCTCTGAAGAGTTCTTCTATCAGGTCTTCGGTGACTTAACATTCTGACATTCTCTATCTCTTCAGGCTTCGGTATCAGACTTTGCCTAACACGATGCAACTTCACGTAGACTTCGTTCAGCTTGGCTAATCTTGAGCACATCTTCGTAGAAGGATGAGTCGACAATGGATGGTCAGACTGGAGACTGCCCCGCTTTTATGGTAAAAGCGCGGACACGAAGGAAAACATCCTCACACGGTTTCGAGTCGGAACGCTAAAATATTTTGATGAGAGGGATAGAGAGAAGTCAAAGAGTATGATTCATAATACAAATGGTAAACAAATGACAAAGGCATTTTTTCAAAACACAACATTTTATTTTAATAACTCACAACTAACAATACAATTAACAATTTTTTTTAAAATTAACAATTCAATAAAGTAACAAACTTTTTTTCAGCTATCTAACTATCTATTTTGGACAAAGTTGACAACGTTGTGAATGAAATTGAGATTTCCACTGTTGGAAGTCATTGGGCCATTGATGTACACTATGTTTCCTAGCTAGAGGCAAAAGATAACCATAATGGTCACCAGCGATCTACTTTCTCATCGTTTCTAGCAGAATGACGATCAAAATAAGTCACTAAATGTTCTAAAGAATATCCCAGACTGCGTTGATTCAGAAAATACACACATTATTGTCCACACACCAATGAATCTGTACTTCTTATAAAGTCAATGATATCGCCTTCCTATAGGGGCAATCCATACGAATCGAAATACTCCACACATCCTTCCTGAGGAAAGTAGACGGCTACCCAGTGGGTTTCTGGGGGATGGTTGTCGTCCGTGTTGATCAGATAAGCTTGATGGTCTTGAGGCTTGCGATGAGGTAGTTCATCTTTAGCGCACACGACATAATTCCAAGAAGCAGTGTACGAACTGTGGTTCAATGGGTAATACAGTTTCCAGGTATCCATGTTTGTGTTGTTTTCTTTGTCTTTTTTTTTTCTTCACAGCTGATGATAAGTGATCAATTGTATCCTGACTTTCTCTTCGAAAATGTCTGACAAGTAAACGCTTATTAGTTCCGACTTCGTACCCTGGTCCAAGAGAGTTTCGATGCGACGGATCTCCAGAGGCGTTAATGGTGGCCACTGATGAAACACGGCTTCTTTCGAGATGAGACTCCAAGCTTAATCCAGATACTCGTCCAAATTTTCTTATTGACTCAGCATCAGACATTTATCGTGTTGAATTTGCCTGGGATGGTCGTTTTGACATCCATAGCAATCTTTCTAATTTTTTCGGCCAAGTGTTTGGCAAAACAGGAAACTAAATGCTGTTCTTGTTCTGGCCATATGGACTTTGTCACTAGGTTCTTTTCGTCTTTGTCTTGGGGGTCTGCTTCCATGGTCTCCTCACATTCCATGACCAAAAAGTATCCACTATGTAAAGAGGGATAACAGTCTTCCATGGCTTTTAATCGTCTAGAATGACTTCTCCCAAACTGTTGGTTTATATGGTATTATCGAACTAGGCATACAGGATCACTTTCACCTTTTCATCAGGGACTCGGTTTGCAAACTGAGTTTCCACACGAATTTGACCCAATTTTATAGGGTGGAAATGTCCCTCGTCGCTGCCTTGGTCTGGAGTGAAATCAGAGGCCCACAAAGCGTAGCCTCCTGCGTAATCCTCGTACGTAATGCCATGACTGGTGTTGGTTCCTAACTGTCCGGTGGCTTCGTACAGGGACAAATACGATCTCAAGCAATTCTTCTCGTCACCAAACTTAGGTTCGAAAGGTCTGGTACACAAGGTCTTGCCATCGCCACTGACTTCAATTTTGGACACGTCAAACTGTTGAAAGTTGAAAGGATTTTTATCAAAGGCTCCGTTGAAGGCTGTATTCTCGACCATACCAACGATTAAACGTTTGGGTAACTGTCCTTGGAACAGAGGATCTTCGATAACGGATTTCATCTTTGGGAATAGTGTACGTTTTCAATTCCACAAGGCGTATCGGATACTTGGCGGTCGTTCTGCTCAAAGTGTGACTGATGTCGTTTCCCACTTTAGGTAATAAGTCCACACGTCGCACGTAAATTCTGGCTTCTTGGATGAGGTTTTGCACTCGTTAACATTAGCTATCAAATGTAAAACAGTAATGCTGAGATTCAGTCTCATGCG
Source organism: Sinohyriopsis cumingii (assembly GCA_028554795.2). Taxonomy (NCBI): domain Eukaryota; kingdom Metazoa; phylum Mollusca; class Bivalvia; order Unionida; family Unionidae; genus Sinohyriopsis; species Sinohyriopsis cumingii. Next base: position 71,533,632 of record CM068832.1, on the reverse strand, counting down.
GACATCCACACCGTTCAGCAAATACCTTTCTTGCAACCACATGTCCAAAAGCAAACGATCAATCAGTTCTAAACTACCGCTTTCAACAATTTTCTTCGTCGTTCTACAAATCCCAAATTTGCGTCAATCGCATCAAGTGCAGTGCTGTCAAACTTTGCACCTAGGGCGTCAGGCTTCCATACCACGCAATCATCCAGATGGGTGTTCTTGGTTTCTTTTCCGTATGTTAAGACATTTTCCAGGTACGCTCGATAAAGGTAAGTAGCCATGCTGCTGCTGATCAGTTTGTTATTCAATTACAGATCCACTGAGCTGAAAAAGGAATGCATAAAATTGTTAACGGGAGCTACTATGGATCCGGCAACTAGATTGGGTTCGTCACCCAGTTTGATCACTTTCACTTTCAAGTACTAATAACTACTATTCAATTCGATGTGATCTTTGGGCTGTCCTTTGATTTCAAACTCAATAGGAGCAGAATCCGTCCGAGAGGAAACGGGGTGAAATTCGACCAATTGTGATTCTTGCATTGTCATCATGGTGGGTGGCATGGCAAACATATGCAGTTCCGACTTGGAACAGGCACAAGACTCTCGGTGCATCATTTTTTTTTTGTCTCTGCCTTGTCCTTGCTGTGGCACTAGGGAAGCAGGAATGCCTGACTTGGCAGCGTCCAGTCCATTTATAGGTGTTTCTCGTCGGCCCAAAATGTCTTTGCCCGTTTGCAACAAGACATTTTTGTCTGCTCTCAGGAATGCTTCTTTGGGGTTTTGTTTGTCGATGATGACATTGTGGAGAAATTCTTTGCCTTGTGTCAATGTGGCATCTTTCAAGGCGTGCAATCTTCGTGTCACCATCGGTTTCAACACCAGGGCCATCGAACGAAAGGCTGATTTCAACATATCTCCTAAACCATGTCATCGCTGTCGAGCGACGCCTCGGTACACTGGATACATGACTTACGATTCGTTAGAGACTCGTTTTACGAAAATGGAGTTTCACCGTGACTTTCCCTTTGGTGAATGGAATATTTTGTCCTAGATCTCCTTTTATAGCAATGTTGACAGTGTCAAAATACGACTTACTGACAGATAAATAATGAGGATGTACAAAGTTGCGGTGAACGTGACAGGTGTTTCCACCTCCTTCGTCAGCGTTCGTGGCAGAATCTACTTTGAAAGGAATGACACGCAGTAACGATACGGAGGTGTGTCCCACCACGTTGTACTCCACCACATCGGAATACACAAAGATCTAATTCAATCATTGGTTCGGTTCTACCGGGGATCGAAAATACCTCGCAAAATCCAGGTTGTTGACAATGTTTGGTATGTTGATCTTTTTGTTCTTATCCGTGGCCATATTGAGGTCTCCACCCACAATGTCATACAATTCAGGGCAAAGTCTAATACCTATACTTTTTTCTTCACTTTCAAAGTGTATTAGAAGGCGATGGGACACTTTATGGTACTCAATGGTGACATGATTTTTAGAGCGGTCAGAACTGTGTCAAATGTTGCTTTTACTTTGTCAGTAATTGCGTTCACCAGATGTTGACCACTAAAATAATGTCCTGAGTTAATTTTAAACTCATAGATGAACAAAGAAGGGTCGCTGTTGGGTACTGTACGCTTTGCAAGTAATCTATGATATTTAGTGTTAGTCAAGATTTGTTGCAGTGTTTGGTCAAGAACTTCGACCTCAAAAGTCTTTTGAGTTTCAGTGATGTTTTTGATTTGTGTCGGGTAAATCATTTCCACCAAAGCCACTTCCCAATGGGCTTCCTGATCTAATTCGATGGCCTGAGGTAATTTGGCCGTGTAACAACATAAAGTGTTATTGGGAAAAACCTCCATGGAACTGTCGCTGGGTAAGGTTAAGTAAAATTGGTTATGTTGGCTCATAATTCCAGAGTTCTGTGGCTGTTCGAGGGGTTACTGGAAGTCAGAGGAGTGTCTCCGCAATATATGGGGGGGGGGTGTTGTTGTTGGAGTGGTGAGTGACACTGGACGCAAGATTCCCGTTGATGCCGTTGGAGGAGAATTTCAGGGAAGGATTTTGAGTAACGTAAATGACACTGGCATTACGATGATGCCCTTTGCGCGTTAACCAAAGTTTAATTTCTTCTTCTTATTCTCCTAACATGTCGTCGAAAATGACTAAATGGGTTTGATGGGGGTCAGACACGATTCCGTTGTCTTCGTTAGGAATGCTTTCCACAAGCACGATGGAATCGCCTTGACTTTCTCGCAAGAGGCTGTACGCCGATTGACACTCTTTGTAACACCACACGATTCTGGTACTGTCACTGACACGGGTTTAAAAGGGACTTTCTTCCTTGGACCCTTGAATTAAGGATCACAACTCTTGAGCATAATGGGTCGCTTCTTGGGTCCAATGGGGGTGTAAGTCACAAGCTACATACGCATCCTCATACACGTATTCGGTAGCTAAAAGGTGACGAATCTTTTTTCCCGTAGAGGTCGAGAAGTATCCATTTGAAAACGCAAGGCTTTGAGCAAAATGAGTCTCTCGTGACCATTTAAAGGAACCACTTTCATGTTTAACTGAGTGGTAAGTACTGATCGTAAAGAATCCACAAGGAATCGGCTAGTAAACGAAATCCCACAAAACAAGTAATTAAGACACACACCATTCAGTGGATACAGTTGTCGTAATAAGTGTTGGTAATCTTCCACGGTTTGAATAGTGTCATTGATTTCCTTCTGTTGAATCACTTTTGATAAAAGGCGTGGCATGGCAGCCTGTTTTTATACCATCTGTTTTTTTCGGAAGCAATAAATGTACTTTCTGCTAAGAGATATTCGTTCTCCAGTAGGGAATCTAAATGCTCCAAGCACTAACCTACAGTTCAGAGTTCGTTCAAAAGCTTCCTCTTCCACAAAGCAGATGTTGCGTAAAAGATTTTTGTAATCCTCCAACTCTTCTTCCTCAATTCGTTGCAGTAAATGCATCTCGAAGTAACGCAAATCATGAACATGCTGATCCTTCTCGTTCTCGAAGTGTTTAACAAGGTCTGACCACTGGAACACTTTCTCATGAATCAGTCCTCTTAAAGCATTCAGGTGTCAGTGGTTTAAACACCGGTGACGTAACGGATGTAATTGTTCTTTACGTTTCACTTGAATTTTGACCAACTCTCGGTAAATGCGTTCTCTCAACTCCACAGGCAAACCACGAACGTTCTCTTGTAAAGTATCCATGATCAGGTCATACTAAAACCCTCTATAGTCGGAGGTAATAAGCGTATTTTCTGTACAAATCTGATTGTACTCCAGTAGCTAAACCCAATGTTTTAGTCTCTAGTTGACACACCATATATCGCATAGAATTTTCCTTCAGAGACAAAATTCGATCAGGTAAAAGATTTTGGTAATCCACTCACTCTTCCTCAGATACTCGTTGTAGAATGATCAGCATGTAGGATGACTAGACACTAAAATCTTACTGTCCTTGTCCAGACAAACAAGACAAGAGTTTATATACTTTTTCAGGACACATTTATTGAATGTTTTAAACATGAATACGAAAGACAAAAATACATAAAAGCCAAAGGCTTAAATACAACGATAAAAGGCACATAGAAATTATCAACGTGGAATAGAAACAAGTGTCTGTACAACATGTTTTGGGTAAGGTTCTAACCAGTTCTATAGAGGTAAGGTCACACAAGTGTCCTCCCGAAAGGGTCTTTCAGGCATGTTCACGACAGTCCTGTCCTGGGTGACGAGTTCTTCTTCTGGTACCGTCACTAACTCAGGTTGAAAAGTGACTTTTTTCCTTGAACAACTCTCGTGCATACTGGGCCACTTCTTGGGTCCAAGCCTCAAAATCCCATTCTTTCCAGGCACGGACATCTGTCCAATGGGGGTGTAAGTCACGAGCTACACACACATCGTCATACACGTCTTGGGTAGCTAAAAGTTGACGAATCTTTTTTTCCCGTAGAGGTCGAGAAGTATCCAGATGAAAACGCAAGGCTTTGAGCAAAAGGAGTCTTTCGTGACCATTTAAGGCCATTTGGGTGGTAAGTACTGATTGTAAAGAGTCCACAAGGAATCGGCTGGTAAACGAAATCCTAGAAAACAAGTCACTAAGACACACACCACTTGTCGACCCAAATTAAATGGATACAGTTCTTGTAATAATCGATGGTAATGATCCACGGTTTGAATATGGTCATTGAGTTCCTTCCACGGAATCTGTTCAATCACATGTGACATAAGCCGTGGCATGGATTCCTGATTTTATAGTCTCTTTATTTCGGAAGCAATAAAGGTACTTTCTAACTAGACATCTTCGTTCTTCAAATCTTGAATACTGTAACCTACACTTCAGAGTTTGTTTAGATGTTTCCTCTTCCGCTAAGCAGATTCCACGTAAAATATGTTGGTAATCCTTTAACTTGTCTTCCTCAATGCGTTGCTCTAGGTGAATCTCGAAGTAACCAAAATAATGAACATTTCGTTCATTCACTAACTCAAAGTGTTGAACAAGGTCTGACCACTGAAACAATTTGTGACGAATCAGTTCTTTTATACCATTCAGGTACCAGTGGTTAAAGATCTGGTGACGTAACGGAAGCAATTGTTCTTTACGTTTGACTTGTATTTTGATCAGTTCTCGGTAAATGCGTTCTCTCAACTCCACAGGCAAAGCACAAATGTTCTCTTGTAAAGTATCCATGATCCGGTCATACTAAACTCTCTTTTTTTCCGGAGACAATAAGTGTACTGTCTGCACAGACATGGTTTTACTCCACTAGCGAATCAAAATAGTTTAGTCACTAACTTGCACATCACAGTTTATTCAGAAGTTTCCTCTTCCACTAAGTTGACCATATTTAAAAGATTTTGGTAACTCTCTAACTCTTCTTTTGGAATTCTATGCAGTAGGTCTACCTTGTAGCAAAGAGAATCATCTATAACCAACTAATTTTTAATACCGACATGTCCATACGGCAAAGTGAAGTGGTTGCGAAGACGCACTCGCTTCTGGTACTCAATTTGATAGACTTTTTCCAAGGGTCGACTGACGATTTTGTGAGTGGGTAATCGTACAATCTTGTTCGGTTGGTAGGTGGTCACTTTAAAGTATCCATTCTGTCCATACTGCAAGGCTTCTTTCAATACGCCAAAGTTTACCACTCGACTGGTGCGCTAATTACCACCCGACTGGTGCGATAATTAAGAGTCAATATTTTCACTTTACACTCGGCGTGCACTCCTTGTTTCTCCCGATATTCGTAGCCGTAAATTTTGGGACCGCCACTAGCGAAACTTAAAATTTTCTCGTCGGTGCTCGTCTGTCCAAGCTCCTAAACGGTCTCTTTCTATGTCAGGGTGATGTTGACTCAAGCGATTGATGTAAATGCAACTGTCCGTGTCAAAGTACAGCACACGATCACCTAACAGTTCTAAAGCTTCGTACAATTTTAAGCGAGCATGGGCTGTCACGTAAGCTGCAATGATGATATTTCCAAATTCGTCGGCTTGTACAAAGTCAAGTTCTTCTTCGTAATTGACTAAGATGAAATCTTCACGAACGACGTCCACGGGTTTCATGTATTTGGTTTTGTCGTGAATCATCTGAAAGTACCGGGAAGGTTCTGTCAAATACTCCGTCTTGGGTAAACACGACAGTTGTGCCATTTTACCCCACAAGCAATTTAAAATCACTTTAGCAAGCGATCGCCTGCCTTCGTTTTTTTCGATGTGGTCGAAAGTGATGCCATCCTGCTCCCAGTATTTCTTTTTTAATGCCTTTTGGTCCTCGGGAGTGTGAAACCAGGAAGGATAACCACTAGCTTCTTGTTTCAATTTTAAAAGGCATCCACGTAGTCTGCGAAAATGCCTTTCTGAGTTGGGTAACCCTTGTGGTATTGTTGTGTCTTGGGAAAGTGTTAATTTGTACACTTAAAACAGTTGGTATTCCATGTCCAGAGCTTTAAACAATTCCATGCTTGCCCACGTTCCCGTCAAGGCGCGTTCTTCCTGGGTGTGGTGACAAGGTTGGTCTTGGATGCACGTTTCGGCACAAGTACGTGACAGGGTAAACACCAGGTTTCCTTGGCAAGGGTGAGGTAACACTGGATGGTACAAGTCCGTGGGAGGCAAAACTTTGCACTTGATCAAGCCTTCGTATTGTCCAATGTGGTCCAGGTCAATGTGTTCCGTCAACAACTGCGGATACCCTTCAGGAAAGCGACAATATTTGCACACGTAAGGATACAGAGAGCACACGTCCAAGTATTTGATTTCTTCTCCTTTCACTTCGTCAGCGTGGTACAACAAACAGGTGCCATTTGTAACTTTTCACGATGGGTTTAAAATCGGGATCGGTTTTCAAACGGTGATCGTCGTGTTTCCACATTTCCACCACTTTGTATCCTTGCTGTTCTAACTTCAAGCGCCGCTGACAAGTGGCCTGGTACAAGTCTTCCATGGTTCATTGTAAAAACTGATTTTTAGTGCCACGTTCAGGGCAGCAGATGGGACAACCGTGATATAAGCAGCCGTTAAACTCGTACACGATCTTGGGGTTTTCTAAGTCTCAGCTATCTACCGAATACGAACCGATGGTCATTTCGTCCCCTCCGTTGCGGGCGTGCTGAATCCATTTGTCTTCCTCGTCGCACAAGTAACGTAACCAACGTAGGACTATGTCCGAGTATTGACGTTTGACAAAGTTGGTCGTTTGAGGGCTAATGACAGCCAGGGTGTTTTCGGGCATGAAATGTTGCCGGTACACTAAGGAACACGCTTTGGCAATGGTGCAGGCTTCCTTCAAAGGATCGACTCCTCCTTGTTTCATGAACAGTTCTGGATATTTTCCACAGCAGCTCCGTAAAATGTCCACGTCGGAACAACACTGCTTTAACCTTTCTTCATGAAAGTCGAAAGGGTCCGAAGCGTGAGTCTGGTACCAAGCGTAGAAAGCTTCTCGTTGTTCTGTACGAATGTTGTCGGGATCGTAATCGTGAGCCTCAGGAAAATGAGGTAGACCATGCCGTAGAACCATCCAAAACCAAACGTTTGGAATTGAAAAAGTGAGGAAAATAACCTTTGGCCATTTCTGTCATTCCAAACGTGATAGCCATTCGGCTCAAAGGCATGGCCAAGTAACTCATTGAATCTTTAAACTGTACTTGTCCCACTTGCATGGAAATGATTTTGACTCCGTTCAAAGTCACTTTAGGACGTTCGGTGCCTTGTTCTGTATAGTATCTGAGAAGAAACTGTCCATCGTATCCGGAGAAATTGCAGGCATCACCGTGGCATGACGATGACAATCTCCGTAACGTTCGATGTCCTCTTGGCTCCACGTATCGTCGATAGGGACTAAGATTCATTGAGCGATTTCGGCAAGCGTGTTAGGCCCCCGAAAGATTTATTCACGTCCTCCAGGAATCTTGCCTCAGTGAGGGCAATGACTAAAGATATGTTCTTGGATGCACTTCTCGCACGCTCGATGAGCCACGCAGAAATTAGGAATGTGAATGCCGGTCTCTTACATGCATTCGAAATCCAAAAATATGAAATCGCATTTCTTCTTGTGGTCATCATCTTCCTGTTGGGGTTGGTATTTTTAAGGTAGCATTGGAGTTCCAAGTACACGATTTGGTGACCAATGTGCATAGCTTATTTCCTGAACATACGTGTGTCTTGGCATTATTGGTAAGTATGCCTTTTCTACATTTCGGACACAATTTCTGCAGTTGACAAGCACATTTCTGCTGTGAACCTTGTGTCTTCAATTGTTGTTGGTAACAGGCAGAGCTGACAAAACTACGCTGACAAGCAGAGCAATGCACTCGTTCTTGTCCTTCGCTCAGACAGGGTTGAAAGGCCAAACATCTTGAGCATTTCGATCCACAATGTTTGTGTTGCTCTCGATTTTTATAGCCATAGTCACATTTCTCACAATAATAAACATATCCCAGGAATCCGGTGATGGTGGTAATGGTATCGAAATGTTCATCGTGATGATAAACGTGAATGTATTTTCCGTCCTTAAAATCTTGGCCTCGAAACAACAGAGGCCCACGCATTTCTTGAGGGTGCACTTTCAAGGTGTAGCGTGGAGCTAGGGCATCTTGCAATTTTTGCATCTCAGGAATGCCACAGGGTGTGTCTTTGGACAGTCCGGCTTGTTGCAACAGGAGTTCTGCTTCGTTTAGTTGTTTGGTTCGGTTCGATTTTCGAATGTTCTCCCAGGTTCTTTTCCATTCTACCGTGTCGTTCTTGTTGGCATAGGTTCGTCCCACCACAATGGCACGGGCTAAACACATCAGGTCTTGAGGGTTGTTAATTCGGACGAGACTTGTTTTGGTGTTGCGAAGGTCGTCCACCAATAACATCTTTTTGCGTCCAGTCCCTTGAGGAGGAGAAACGTGGGCCATTTTCAGTGTGGCTTTACCATCGGTGATGTCAAACTGGTCATTAGATTGTTGTACGTGTTGAATCTTGTCCATGACTTTGGAAGGGGTTAGTTCTGCGGGTCTGCTAAACTCGATCCAAACAGGGGATTTCAAACCGTCGTGATCTATGGATAGTGTCAAGCGATCGTCTTCTTTGGGTTGACATTGTCGCTTGAGTGCGGTGAGCAAAGAATCCCACATCTCGGTGATGAACCCTTCTGCTTTCTCCAAGGGTACGTCGGCCTTGAAATCTTCCTGAACATACGTGTGCCTTGGCAGCATTGGTACATATGCCTTGTCCACACGTAGGGCACAATCTCAGGAGTTGACAAGCACTTTTCTTCTGTGAACCTTGCGTCTTCAGATGTTGTTGGTAACAGGTAGGGCTGACAAACGTGCGCAGACAAGTTGAACAAGGCACTGGTCCTTCGCTCAGACAGGGTGAAGAGGCCAAACATCCTGAGCATTTCCATCCACAATGCTTGTGTTGCTCTCGATTATTATAACCATAATCACATTTCTCACAATAATAACCGTATCCCAGGAATGCAGTGATACTGGTAATGACATCGAAATGGTCATCGTGATAATAGACATGAATGTATTTTCCGTCCTTAAAGTCTTTCCCTCGAAACAACAGAGGTCCGCGCATTTCTTGAGGGTGCACTTTCAAGGTGTAGCGTGGAGCTAGGACATCTTGCAATTTATGCGTTTCAGGAATGTCACAGGGGGTGTCTTTGGACAGGTCGGCTTGTTGTAACAGGAGTTCTGCTTCACTTCGTTGTTTGGCTCGGTCCGATTGTCGAATAGTTTTCCAGGCTCTTTTCCATTCAACCGTGTCGGCATGCATGCGTTCGTCCCAACACGATGGCTCGGGCTAAGCACATCTGGTTTTGAGGATTGTTAATTTGGACGAGGCTACGCTTAATGATATGAAGGTCGTCCACCAATAACACCACTGTATTGTCATTGGATTGTTGCACGTGTTGTATCTTGTCCATGACTTTGGAAGGTGTCAGTTCTGCTGGGCTGCTAAACTCGATCCAAACAGGGATTTCAAGCTATCGTGATGAATGGAAAGTCTCAAGCGATCGTCTTCTTTGGCTTGACATTGGTGTTTCTGTGTGGTTAACAAGGAATCCCACTTCTCGATGATGAAGCCCTCTGCTTGAAATCCTTAAACTTCACTCTTTTCTAGAGGAGCGCTTTTCCATGTCTCGAATGTGGTAATTATTTGCGGGTGATACTGGTGGACTTTGGCTAGGTGTAGAATTACTGGGTCTGGAATCTGATTCACTCGTGTCATCTTCAAAATCACTGGCATAAATTTGAGCAAAGACATCAGCTATTGTACGAGGCGATAAATCGCGTTTCTGCCTCTTACTTTCTTCTTCTTTCTTCACGAATTGATACGATCGTTACATCTTGACCGCAAAAAGTCAAATGACTACATGTTAAACACCATGGGTCACTTTATATCCATGACAGACCAGTTTATATAAAAAAATGTGTCTTGCCTCCCACTATTCATTTTACTCTCAACAGACCAGATCGATGGAAGAGCCTACACAGATCGAACTTTTGATCAGAGCTTTGCGAGGGGTCATCAGAAAAGTTTCTTCAGACAAGCCGACGGACTACTCACTCTCCTTTCGAGATAAAAGTCAAGGTACTTGCTATATCTGTAAGAAGAAATTGCTTGGTCTTCCGAGTGTCCAGGCCGTTAAAGAAAAAGCAATACAGGAGCTAGAAGAGACAATAGTCAAGATGCCTGTTATCATTGGCAAGAAAAAGGACACTGGTCTTCAGATTGCCCTAAGAAACTACAGGAGCAAGAAGAAGAAGAGAGGGATTCTGGAGAGGAAGAAGAGGTAACCTCCCCCAAGGAAGAACCCAGACACGTGCAGAAAGAGAAACATGAGAATAAAAGAAGATGAGGAGAAAGTGAGGAAGAAGTGGAGGAAATAACTGTGAAAGTGAAGAAATTTAAAAAACAGAGAGGGAGTGAAAACAGACACAGACGAAGCCTAAGAACTTTTTAAAGTGTTATGTTGTGCTGTGAATTGGATTGTAAAATTTGTACCAGAAAAGACCAGATATAAAACGTAAGTGTCTCTTGGTTGTGATATTTAGAATAAGAACCTACACTCATGCACTCACACACATACAATATGGGTAAAAGGATTTTTTATAGTTTTAATTGATGTTGGCAATTGAAATAGTATCTCTTTTCGAGAGAAATGGGTAGCGCTGAAAAGGGCCTTTGGTTTAAACAACAACAACAAAAAACTTAGGAATGGGAACCAATCAGCTTTAACTACCTTAAGCCTTTGCCACGGCCTGCTCCTACTTCTGAACTGCCTCCTGTCGATGATGATTTGGTAGAAATCATTAAGGGTGGTACGGCAGGCGTAGACGCAGGGTTGGGTTGTTTAGCTTGGGACGTTCTTTTTCTCTTCGGTCGTAATAAAGAAGTCTGATACATTTATTTCAGACTTCTTAACTCTGCTAAAATGTCCAAAAGTACCGTGACCGTTTGAATTTCACTACCTTGTTTCTTAGATGCTTCTTCTTCCTGTCGTTTCTTTCTTGCCTCTTCTTCTTGCTTTTGTTGCTGAAGGAGAAAAGCTTGTTCTGCTTCCTTTTGCTTCTGTAAATATTTCTCCAATTCTTCTTTCTGTCTCTGTTTAAAATTCTCCACGTGTGGTAATGAAGGACAAATCTGAGTGCACCCCAATTCATCGTTTTCTTAGTTTCCATCATATTTGAAAACTATGTCGCATGGACTGACTGCGCACAGACGCTGGCGCCTCTATATAAGGAATGTGACGTCACAGACTGCTCTCTTCGGATTGGACGACTGACTCAGTGTGGTGACTGAATTTTGTAACGCGTGTTTGAATCCTCCCTTCCCCTACAAATAACCGCAGTTCGCTGCATTCCTTCACATGTTCTCGTCACAAAGATGTGGACCAACGTAGGATCCTCTACTCTCGTATCTTCAATGCTGTTCCGTACGGACTTATCCATGTATGTCAGATCATCGTGGACCATTGTCAGGATGACGGATACAAGCGTTTGGAAAAGAAGATTTTATGTGGAGAGACAAGGCTGTTTGAAGCGGGTTCTGATTTACGGACCAGAAGTCAGACAAAGTTTGAGGAAAAGAAGGAGACCTATACGATGCCCTCTATGTTAACGGAATAATGTTAACATAAACCCAAAGGCCCTTTTCATGGCCACTCATAGGACTCGAAACGAGCTGACTTTCTTGCCTAACCCCCAAACAAATATTTTTAAAAAAAAAATGTATAGATGTTTGTCCTTTGTCTGTGTTATCTATTTACACCCCTGCTCTTTGCTCAGTACTGTGACATCACCTTCCCTAGTTGCTACATTGTTACAAATCTCCCCTACCGCGACGTCAGACGCTATCTTTCTCTTGTCGCTATACAAACCCAATATTCCCATGTTCAATTTCCCTTCTCGCTATACAGTCCCTGGGTGTACTTCGAAGTCTTGTCGCTATATCGTCTAATGCTAATTCCCATTGTCGCTATAAATCTTGTCGCCATATCGTCCCGGGCTGTGGGTGGGTTTGCGTACGTAATGTATTTTCCCCATTGTCGCCATATCGTCCCACTAAACTGCTTATGATTAAACTGCCTGGCATTGTAGACACGCATAAGGTTCTAACGTGCTATCAATTTCATTCCAACATTTTCCAGTGTAGAAGTCAACATATTTTGTTGTTTCTGTTACTGCTTGAATGAAACAATCCAACAAGAATTACATTTTAGTTAAGTTTGCTGTTGTTTTCACATATTCACATAACTCTTGATCAACAATTAATTGAAGGACCGATCTAGAATTTAGAGCAGTTTTTTTCCCCCTTTCAAAATGCGAAAACGGAGAGGTGCAATTACTGGTATTTTGCTGCTCACATTCTCTTATACTTACAAATTACCTCAACAGTATGGAATAAAATCCGCAAAGTTTCTTCCTCGGAACACTTAAGTGTGATCGTCAAAGCTTCATATGCATTGGACCACTCGTTGTCGTACAACTCGGAAAAATGCTTTGTTATCTCAGTCGGTCTGTAGGGGTCGCTCAGATCGGCGATATTTGGATTGTTGTTCTTAAGCGCTTCAGAGGCCAGTTTACTATATCTGTATTGAAATATGTATCTGGGTTAATATTTTCTCTTAAATGTTTGCGAGCGTCGTACAATACTTAAATGTTTACACTGTTGTATATAATGTCCCTCTAATCATCATCTTTCTTTAAATTTTCAGACATATATGTGGAATGGGGAGAGGGGCGCACACGTGGGCCCCTTATTGTGTTTCTCTAGTCCGTCCGTCACACCTTGGGTACGGTTGGCTATGCCCATAAATTGCAAAGCCATTATTGAAGCAACACATGCATATATATCCTACAATCATGTTGGTCATGTATTCAAACCATAGAAGACACTTATTTTATAGGTTGATAACCCTAACTTGACAACGTAATGTTAAGCCAAAAACGAATGTTATTTTTTTTGGACTTAGTCGATTTTTTCGTGAAGTTTTGGCTAATTGACTAAATGTGTATAATGAAGATACTCCTATCCTAATTACAATACATAGTGTTTTCTCTGCTTGAAACTTATTACATTAAAACAATGTCACTGATGGGTGTCATTGTTGGTATTCTATATTATCACTTAATGGAGATTTTGTCACCGTCGGGTGCAGTCACTCTTGTCTCAGCACGGTAACTATTTCTTGTTTTGCTTTTATTGTTGTTGTTGTTGTTGTTATTGTTATTATTATTATTATTATTTGATTCCATAACTAAATTCGGTGCACAGTTTTGTAGTAGAAAGGTTCAATGGAGCTGGATTGTCAGATTTGCAAGCCATTTCCTTGGTAGAGTTATGACCTTGACCTTTGCAAGTTTGTTACCATACTACAACTTGCTAATTGGTATTGGATTTCAACGGAATGTATTGCACATCTATCTACTGACACGATCTTCGAAGAGCATGATTGTCACCATTTGTACACAACCATTAGTTGAGCTATGCACCAACTTTGATTTCAGCACAAGTCTTTTGTTATTAAATATCAGTTCAATTCAATGTGCATTTTGTACTGAAAAGATTTTAATTTAGTTAGAATATGATCGTTCTAGGCAATAATTTAACAAAACTAAGGATCAGTCCCCTTATTCTTGAAAAAGTTTGAGAATAAATCTTTAGCTCAATATCAAAATCTAAAACTGTTGTAATCTGGCCAGATATTCACAAAACGTTATCAGCACTTAACTGAAGTTCAGCCTCAAAACCCCAATATCAGACCAAATACTTAGACAACATTCAGACTAGCAAAACTCGTATGTACTGGAGGCGAGTACTTTAATATGATTCTGAAATTTCTAGGTTTTTAATGTAATTCTAATTCAAGTCACAGTCTGCCAATGTTATTTCTTGGAGGGGGGTTAAACTACAACTTGAGTCTGATGCTCAAAAGGCTGTGAGGACACAGGGTCTGTTGTACCTGTTAAATACCAAGTTACAAAAATCTTTTCAGGAATCTTAGTTTGAACAGAGTAGATGTTACAATGTCTAATGATCTGCCCATAACACATTAACCCCTGGAGGTTTTTGTCATTTTTGCCTGAAAATCAAGTAGGAAACACATTTTGAATGAAATTTCTGAATAAATTCGAAAACACTAAATCCCACGTGATCTTTCAATAACATACTGCCTAGTTGTGTTAAAAACATCGTTTTTCATTGGCTTTTTGGCTCCAACATGAGCAGAAGGGTAAAAGTTAGAGTTCTTTTATTTATTTTATTTTTTTTTGCTAAACGGAGCCATTATTTTTCTATGGAGACCACTCCTTATTCCAAATGTACATCTTATTCTACTTTTTGCAAAGGCTCATCTAACTGTTTGCAGTTCATAACGGTTTGCCTTCGATCTGAGACCAAAAAGTATAAAATCCGGACACAAAATCGGATTCCGACCACGGGCGAATTTTGGGTTGAAAAACGTCGGGTCCAAAAACTGAGGTTTTTTAAATCTGTATTTTGTAGTGCAACTAGATATTCCAGATTATTTGGCATCATTGTAGAGCTACATCTGTCTACCTTTCTATAATACCACCCAAGTTAGTGTATCATGTATGACGATGACGCTATAGAGCTTGGCAGCAGGCTACTACCTCCTGCCACGTTAACTCGTCGCTAGGGGTTAATGTGTTAAGCTTGACCTGGAGTGGTCACCATCGATTTGTTCTCTGCAATAACGTCCTGTATTAAAAACGTGGTTGTCTTGTTACTATGTCATTATAATTTTATAACCGATAATCAGTTTAGCCTAATTTATCGTTCGTCGATAAATAATCGATTATATTTCCATATGATGTCATGTAATTCTGTGGCTATTTATTAAATAATCTCGAACCTGAAACAGTGGACAACTGCATATCTAAATTTCATGCAGAATCAATCATACAAATCCTTATTTTGTCATTTCACTCAGAGCAACCCAGCTTGATGAAATCTATCAGGTAATCAATTGATAAATGTTACAATCGTGAAACGAAATTTAACATTTTACCTGGTTTTGAGATCATTCATCTCAGCGTAGGTTCTCTTCAACTCTCCATTTCGATTCTCGAGTTGTCTCGATATTGAATCATTATCCATTATTAATTCAGCCTTTTCTTCTTCTAGGTCTTCAATCCTACCGAGAGCTTCTTGATATTTCTGGATTATCGATTCGTATTGTTCTTGCATTACAGAAGCGGGTGATGATTTACTGACCTGCTGGTGAGGACGTTTCTCTGGACCCATTTTCTGTTTGCTTTTATCTAAATCTGGCAGTGACTCAACAGTACGTGCAGCATCCAAATTTTCCTTGCTCTTTGAAATAAAAATAAGAATAAGAATATAATCAGGCACTTATCCTTTTTACGGCTAGTATGGGAATGGTTCATCGATTTAAGTTAATGACGAAGGTAATAACGGAAAATAATTACGTTTAAAGGATTTAAATTTGAAATGACTGCAATTTTGCAGTTTACGTCATGCTATTATATTTACTTTACAATATTCTGAGTGGCCTTTTGACTTTTTTGTTCTCCTAAAGGTTTTTGTTCTCCTACGTTTTTGTTCTCCATCACCTTGTTCTTTATCTGATGTCTTTCTTTGTGTATTCCTTACATTTTTCTTGGGTTAAACATTTTAACTGCTATATCTTTTGTATGTTAAATATTATAGCTTCTATATTACCACTATTTGACTAAAACTACTTTGATGATTTTTATCTTGTAACTCATCCTCAGGTTTATCTAGGTCATCTAATAACTGTTTGATTACATCAACCATCATCTCATAAACATGCTTATAAAATGTGGAATAATATGACGTGTAAGTGTGTAACTTTGTCCTAGGGTTAGATGAAATGAGAGTCAATGTTTCCAGTCTCGCTTTTCGTTCTGTGTCAAGTTATTGTCACTCACGACTCTAACTAGCTATGACATTTGTTTTATGTTTAAATATACATTTCATTTTCATTGTCATAAATGATTTTCAGTAAGTTTTTTGTTATTTAAATCTGCATGCGTTTCTTTTCTTTACTATTTAGATCGTGCATGCATTTGATGGGGCCTATAATGCAAGATGGTTGACCACATACAACGTCACTTCTCCTCTTGGTTTTCAGTTTTGTACCTACTTCGGTGCTGTCTTTAATTTAATGCACTATTTTTAAAACTTGTTTGTCGCCTGCTTTCAAAATGAAACACTGAGCTCGATGGAGGACTTCAACCACTCCCAACTCCATTTACAACGAAAGATTTATATAGTGTTCAACAGAGTTTCTTTAATTTTTCACTGTACATTCCAATTTAGAAATACCTTGTTTTGACTGATGTTTGCACTTCAATGAATTGCTTTTGAAGACTAGAAGGTCTTCAACTGATGACACGAGTTGTTCAGGAGCAAGAGGATAGTTTCGAAATAAAGCGTGCAACTCTCTTGGAACCTTCAAGTCTGATTCTAATATGCAACCAATATCATTGTTATCATGGATGTTTAAATCGTTTTTCTCTGCTAAATTAATTTTCTTTTCATTTATCTAGCTCTAGTCTCTCCATGTTTATATTGGCACGTTGCCCATGTACAACAGAGGTGCATGATAACTGACTTTGGTTTCGTCTTATGGAATATGATATCATCTTGAATTCTACCTTCTTCAGAATTATACAATTTATGAGTAGCTGATACTTACGCGAATTCCATTCTCACTAATCATGTGATAATTAGTTTGTAGTCCAAGACAGACGCCATACCAAAACATCATGGTTACCTACATTTGAGAGTTTACTTAGGTTATGTTAAGTTTTTGTATTTCGCTCATAGCCGCATGATGTGTACGTATTATACTGTCAAGAACAATAACACGTGGTGAGGGGTTCATTTTGATGAGCAACATTCTTTCAATTCAGTAGTAGGTCCATATCACCCATATTTTATGCTTCACTAGCTTTGTTTAAATTTTGTGTTTTATATTCATTTTCAGTCATGTTTCATGATAAAGTCGTGAAACTGATGATGATATGCACATAGGTCACTAACACCCTTTTAAAATAAAAGTATCTTATCATGACCCGAGTTCCTTTATTTAGTGGGTTTTCATTAATTGCTTCCGATTAGTTCATTGATTTTAGGCATGCTTTAAGCGTACTATCCTATTTAGAATGACGAATCTTGGTGAATACATCTTAATGAGCTCTATATCCTTATTTAAGCAGAGATCTTTGTTACTTATATTAAATGCTTCAACGACTTTGCTGACCGTCAGTGTCTAAAGTTTATTTAATCAGAACTGTTTGATATTCCAAAAATGAAACTTGATAACTGGAATAATCTATGTGAACATAACACCACTACAATGACCTAAATTGCATGCTAAACTAATATTGGAGAAGTTTTTTAGTTTCCTACCGCATACATATAGGGCTTGTTACATTCCAAGCGTTTTAACTATTTAGGCAGCCAGGCAACTCTATGTATGAGCTACGCGATATTGTGGATCAATTTTCATACACAGGTATTCAGTTTTATCAAGCAAATATTTGGCACTGTCTGCGCGATCTTCTGTTCGATTTGCTTAAGGACGTCATCACATAGCGCCATTCACACTGTATCGATCTGTAGATTTCCCATGGTAACATTTAAAACTTGATGTGTGATAAAAATGTCTTTCTTTACATCTAGCTCTTCAGCAAATAATCTTTTAAAACGAGACCTTGTTTTTAGTTTGAAACTTTACTTAATCCTTTTTCATGAATTTGTGATTTCTTTTATGTGTCGTTTAGAATCGTTAAACAACATACAGGGGTCTTCACCATTCCGTCATGCGTTCAGTATCGTTAAACAACATTACGGCGTGCAAATCTGCAATTGTTGGTTATATTGTTGAGATTTTTTTTCTTTCTTTAAGTAGTGTATCTGAACACGACGAATGACACTTATTTTTCTCATCTACTTTTCTTTTTCTTCAATACTTTGTTATGGTACCTTTTGTTTAAACGTTCCAAGTTTACCGTTTAAATCATTAAGCATGTCCTAGTCGCTCAAGCACCTATTGGTATTTTAACCATTGGTACTGAACTATGTTGACCATTTAATCAGTGTCATGTATTTGTTTGATGCCTCTCAATGTTTTGAGCGATGTATCCTATTGATTTAGCATTGGGGAAATTATTCTATATGTAAGCATTGTAATTAATTGATTTTCATTTCATGTTTTCCATATCTGAAAAAGACTAATACTTTTATCAATTCAGCAATGTGTGTGTATTAGAATTATTAGACTGTTGCTACACGTTTTTACACACCTGCAAAATTCTTTGATGTAACACAGGCTAAATTTTCAGTACCTGAGTGTTGAAATTATTCTATTATTGTTTCGTATTTTGTACAGCTGTAATAGTTCTGTTTTCAATACATAGTTGTGTTCCGATTCGCTGAAAGTTATAACACAATATAATATATTGTTTCTTGAATAAAACTAAATTAATATATTCTTGTACGAATTTTCCTTGCTAGGAAAAAATGATACAGTTTTGCCATACTTACATTTCAACAATTGTTTCATCTATTTTTTCAACATCTTCACTCTTTCAATCTTAATAAATTGTTATGTATATGTATATATTCTGTAACTTCTGGTATATGATTTTATTTAATTTTCGTAATTTATTCATGGTCGTAAACTGTATAGAATATTTGTTGTTATAAATTGTGTCCGCAATTTCGTTCTGTTGAAAACACAAATTGCTAAGGATATATAAATATATGTTTACGTACGTGTTGACAAATAGTAATAATAATCATAATAATACGACATAAAATGGCTCATGTGGCGTATTTTCTCAGTGACTGATGGGATATGGAAGTTTCAACAAGAATTATATGGATTCCCATTGGTTACGTGAGATAATGTAAATATACTTAATTTGTCATAAATCAATAGTTTATGTTGTCACATGAGGTCTATTGCGAACTACAGTCGCAATATACGATGTATATATAAGGAGAAAATTAAGTATTCAGTTTCATTCCGATTTCTGGAGTCATTCACACTTTTTATGTTCCTCATGTAAGTCTTCAGACGTGTTTTATGTTGTACTTAGATATTTGGAGAGGAAAAACACTTATGTGGACTGTTCAGTGGTGATAGAAAGTGCTCATTATTTCGACTCTAATATCATTATGTAACTGTTATAAATTATTCAAAAGAATTCTGGACAACACCATCTTGACAACGTCACGGTTATTGGAGGACCAATTCATTTCCGGTATTGAAAGTATAAGATACTTTTCATTCGTTTAGGACTTTTATAGACCTGTAAGGACTAATTTGCATTCGCTTCATTACACTTTTAGTCGCTCTCACATTTTTCATTTATTACTTTAATAATTAAATTGTTTGTTATGTTTTACAAACCTTATTGGTTTTGCTTCTTTTCTGTTTCTTACATTTGTGGCCATGGAGTCGTCACAATATAATTTCATCATTTCATGTTATGTTCGTTAAATTTACCGAGATGTTTCTGTTCAGAAAATTAATTTTGTGTTGTTGTTATTGTTGTTGCTGTTGTTGTTTTTCATTAATTTTTCACTCTAGCTTTTAATACTTTTGATTTTTTCAAGAACCAAATCTTTTTCACACGTCTTAAGTAGTAATGTTTAACCAGTGAATAACTATTTCTTGTTTAATTTATTTTGTCCAGCATTAAATGATTAAAATGAAGCGCATCGATTATATATTTTATCACGCAGTACTCAAATTTAAAGTTTCGAAGAGACCATTACGTTAATTGTACCTGTGTGTTTCTAAAAGGCGACCAATGTACAGCTTTATAATAGTCGTGGTTTGTCGCCTGATAAGATACCATCAAATGTGCAAGCTTTGTTGTTAGGCAGTAACGTAGTACGAGCATGTCACTAGTAAATGTAAACATATTAGTGCATACAGGACTGGTTCTAGGTTGCAATGATTGCTCTGAGTAATGAATGTTTATCATTGAGTTTCATATATATGGAGCAGCTTAGTAAGCAAAAAGACTGAATTTGCTGTTTTGACTAGGCCACATTGAAAATAAAAAAATCAGTCAAAGATAAAATCACATGGCATGGCACAGAAACATGTTTATACTACTTTTATTGTACTTTAGCTTTTTTGTAGCCGGTTTATTTAAAAGTGAATATACATAAATCTGGTTTAGTTTTAATCCATAGCTTTGCTATTATTATCACATATGGTATTAATTTAGAAAAGATCGATCTTTCTTCATTTACTGGTTATTTTATTCAGATAGTTCGACTACTTCACTCGAGAAAATTAAATGTTGAACGAATGTTGAACCACAGTAAATATATTTCCCTGATCATATGAAATGTTCACCAAATAAATCGGAAATGATTAATAGGGTTGATTAGGTTCACAGTTATAACACTGGGAAAGGCTCCCTCCGATTAGCGTCATATATCCAATAATGTGTTAAAAGTACCGTTTAAAAGAGCCAATCACCCATCCCGTCCTGTCCCATTACTTGGGGTGGGGATCAATATAGTATCATTCGAAAATTTAACATTCAATTTAGGCCACTGTGGCATATTTATGTGAATTAAAGCAATACATTTGAGAAGCTATAGCAGTCTATGAAAATTTACCATTACTTTTGGAATGGTGTAGCATTTTATTGAAATTTAACATTGCTTTGGGTCGATATAGCATCCTAAGAACTGTAACATAGTGAGAATTTATAACACCATAGCGTCATATAGAACGTCAATTAGATGAGACGATATATCACCCTGTGAAAATTGGACTTTGTGGACCACTGTAGAACCAGTATAGGAATTTAACACTTTGGTCCACTGTAGCACACAGATCGTCCATATAGAAAATTAACACTTTTGTCCACTGTAGCAGTCACAGATCATCCATATAGGAATTTAACACTTTGGTCCACTGTAGCACAGATCGTCCATATAGAAAATTAACAGTGTGGTCCACTATAACACCCTATGGAAACTTAAGAATATGGTCCACTATAATAATAATAATAATAATGTGGACTTAGTACAACGCCTAATCTTTAGCAGCTCTAAGCGCTTTGCATTATTAAATAACACATGACAACATATACAATGACATGATTAGAAACTTCACGAAATTACAAAACAAAAGCATGCTGACAATAATTTAGGAAGTAAACATTATTAAGTTTTAAGTCTGTTCTTGTAGTCGAAAAAGGTGAGTTTAAGGAACACTCTTGAATGGATCACATGTCCTTGTGTCTAAGATCTATGGGCAATCAGTTCCACGTAGCTGGGCCCTGATACGCAAAAGGAAGTTGTCTGTATGACTTTTTGACAGTGGAAACGATGAGAATGCGCGAATGCGAAGAGGAGAGTTAAGTGTCTACATGGGGTCTATACATGCGTGAGATCATATATGTATCTTGGACGGCAGCCAGTCAACAAAATGTAGTATGGTGAACAGATTTTGTGATTGGTTCCGGATCGAACGAGTAGCCAGTGAAGGTTACAAAGTGGGTGGGAAGTGTGCTCAGTTTTTCGTACTCTAAGGATCATCCGAGTAGCTGTGTTTTGAACATTTTGAAGTTTCTGTACTAGATACTGAGATGAACTAGATAGAAGTAAAGCACCATGGCACCGATATGAAAACTTAACACTGTGGTCCACTACAGCGCCCTATGGAAATTTAAACGCTGTGGTCCACTTCAGCCCCCTATGGAATTTAACGCCGTGGTTCACTATGGTATCCATATGGAAAATTAACATTATTATAGTCCACTGTAGCACTCTGATGAAGAATTAACATTGCGGTCCACTGTAGCACCCTATGGCAATTTAACATTGCGGTCCACTGTAGCACCCTATGGCAATTTAAGATTGCGGTCCACTATAGCACCCTATGGCAATTTAAGACTGCGGTCCACTATATCACCCATATCGAAAATGAACACTGTGGTCCACTACAGCGCTCTCGTTATCTATATTTAATTTGCATTGTTTGTTATTTTTTTTATATTCATTATATGCTATGGATAATTGTAGTCTGGACATAACCATGTCCTAAACAAGCTGACATCAATCATTGATTTTTTTATATAAACAAATCTGTAACAACAAATACATAGCAAATATATTCTGTATGAATATGGGTTAACTATTAAGATTATTATCTTGGCTTGAATATAGGACATTGTGTTTACCACTTTCTTTATTATAATATTAGTAACAGACTTTCTAATTATAATTAAGATTTTTCTAGAAATGACAGTTTGTCCTACATCCTGACTCTTCTTTGGCTGGACTTTAGTTATTCAAATTATTTAATTCATGTTATTCGTCTCTGGAAATACAAAGTGCTCTTTTCACTTCGTATTCTAGGGAAATAAATTAACCGTTGAGTTTTACACAGCTTGTTTCTTCTTCTTTTCTATTACTTAATATTAACACCATAGAGGCTTAATACCCTATGGAAACTTAAGACTTTGGTTAATTATAACACTAATGTGGAAATTCAACACTGTGGGCCATTAGTACCATGTGGCTGAATAACACGTATATATATATATATATATATATATATATATATATATATATATATATATATATATATATATATATATATATATATATATGTGTGTGTGTGTGTGTGTGTGTGTGTGTGTGTATGAGAACTAGTTATAAAATTAGGTATTATTCATCGTAAAATATTGTAAGGTTCAATTTAATACCATCATATTTCCAATAATTTCATGATCAGCATCTTCAGGATGTGATAATTCGTATAGGGAATCTAAAGCAGGAGAAATGTGTGTGTACGTATTAAGGTATTACGTCCCTTGCTATATTACACTTTTTAGTGTCCAAAATAATAATTTCAAAAAAAGTATGGCTTTTTTTTCTTTCACAAATGTATGAACTAGATTGATTAGCACAACCATTGCCTGTCCTACACTGTGGTCGATACCAACAAGATCGGCAAATATCTTCTGAAGGCATATACTCACAATTTGCTTCGGTTTATGACTTTTAAATTTCTTGACTTTGCCTTTAAGTTGATCTATTTCGTTACGACATCTATTGTAGAGAATCGAAGTAATCTTCCTCTCTTTATACAAGTTGTCTACGTATTTTTGGAACAATTCCTCCAATGCTAGTTTTGGTATTTCTTTTCCGTCGTTCTTGACTTTATCGTCTTTATCTAGAACAAGTAGAACAGGTGCATTTGTTACACAGGAATAGATTAGATATACGACATCTTAGGGATTTGTACGTACAAGATTTATTACCATATTGTACGGGTAAATCGCTGTAACGTCATCCATTTTTGTGTGATCTTCGAACATGTAATTGGCAAAAAGTAGATGTTTATTCCTTACGAGTACGTCTGAAATCCAAGCTACACGTTAGAAATTTTCAATAAAATTCACGTACTTAAACATTTCGTTAACGTAAATTTGATGGAATCGTTTCGTCTTGTGGAATCATGTCTTTTAACAGTAGTTAAATCGTGACTTTGAGAAATGCAATCATTAACCTTTAATTTTATCATTGTCAAAAATTGTAGCAGAGTGATTCCATGAGTACGAGAAAGATATTTATGGGCTCTACAATCTTGGCGCATAATTTCTCTCATTATGACTGATAATTTCTTTTGAAACATTATTTAATAAAAGGAACTGAATTTCCAACAAGCTGAAGTCATTTACATGAAAGTAGGACACCTACAATTTAAAATTCCTTGAGTGATTTAGCAACGTCTTTTGCAAGGATGCCTAACACGTTTGGAATGACAGAAATGGCAAGCGGTTATTTTACAGACTTTTTTTTAATATTATAACTAATCAACAAATCGTGCTTCTACATTTGCCAGAAATTGACCACTAAGATCCAGACGGTATGCATAGAGAACAACGGGAAGCATTCTGATCACGGTAGCAACTCCACTCTTGAAATTCTTTTCACTTTCAAGAAGAAATGTTGAAATATTGTCGATCTGATGTGGACTTTTTACATTTCTTGTTGAAAATTAGTAAAAGAAAATTATGGATCAAGGGGGTATCAAACCCTTGGATTAAGCTTCTATTATTGCTAAAACGTGTGAATTTGTGTACCATAAGAACTAATTGACTGGGAACACACTAGCTATCATACGCCGATAAGCTAGTGAAACGGTCAGTCGTCCGAACGCCTCAAAAGCTTCGCGCTGGCTCCATTGCTTGTGAGAAGTAGTTCCGTGTTCCGTTTTGACTGCTAATGCTACCGAGTACAAAACCATTATCAAAGAGCCAGACCTCACGCGCGCCGTATCAGAGTTTAACCTAAAGTGGGAAACGATATGAGTTTAACGATGCGCAGAACGAAAGAAGCCAATTATCCACAACGATGAGTGGAAGTAGAAACCTTTACCATTGCGTATCCAAGATCGAAGATCATAATTACCAAGGACAGCTACCCAACTGTTTGCTTACTGGCATCGTCTACAATGCGGCCCTGAACGGTGCCATCGACGAAAATCCTTTTGAGTTCTATTACTTAAGAAGTCATTATAAATGTTGTGCGCCAGACCCTTTGAACCTAATTTTGCCCACGAAAATGAATTGATATCTTACTTGACACTGTTGTAAGCTTCAGAACACTTTAGGTACCAACAGTAGCCACGGTATTTCTCGTAACGATTTTGTAGGAGGATATGCATTGTGGAGATTTGATTTCACTAAAGACTAAGGCAGTGGTGAAGAATATTTCCACCCAATAAAATCGGGCCAACTTCGTGTGGAACATCAGTTTGCTTTAGATCTTGATACAAAAATGAACGTCATCCTGTATGCAGAAGTTGACAGTTCTCTGGAAATCAACAGTTTGAGAGAAGTGATCCTAGAGTAATAGGAATGAGGAAGAAGAAGAACCTATGGCGACTATTATGTCCTTGATCTATTCTCACGTTTTGTTCGGAACCTGGCTGAAAGAATTAGATTTACTAGAGAACAAAAAGTAACTGACATTATTCTGCTGTTAGTAAAACGCATTTTAAGATCCATTTTTGTGTGCAAAATATTTCTACATGCGTTCTTACAAAGTTCTTGGAAAATGTTCCACGACAGTGACTGTAGTCTTCGGATTTTCAGTGGTGTGAAATTTAATTTCCTTTTTTCATTTCTTTTTAAAAAGCTTGTTGCAGAAATTTGGTGCCTTTTTTTGTTTCGGCAACGTAGAGGGTAACGACCACTTCTTTTCAACCAGTTTTTTTTTAAAGTTCGCACTAATTCTCAATATGTTTTAGACGTCAACAGTGCTACTCAAGCCGATTTTGAAAACACGTCGATGGCATAAAACAAGTATTTGCAATCACGATTGCATGCAGCTCAACGACAGGCATAAAAAAAATCTACTTGCCATTGAAATTCCTCAAAGTGGGTTTAACAGTTTCGTCAAAACTGTTCGGGGAACATTGCAATACTTGACCTTACCGTTAATTTCATTTTGGTTTAGATGAAACGTTTCAATCCATCAACCATTGTTATTTTTGTTTTAAATGACATCTCGACAAGATTAGGATTCGAAGGTAAATGAGGCATCCGTTCTTCGTGGCAATGACGGAGTTCCATCCATTGTTTATATGGAATTGAGAGTGAATTTTCGTAGATCAATGACATCTAAATTAGTGTTCTGTCTTTCCAGAAAACAGTGCCCCTTTATTTTTTTATCCATGGTTTTCTTATGACTCATTATAAAGGTTGTCCAGTAATCAATCGAAGCAAGACAGCAGCCACTTCGAACACGGGTTGTATCAGTATGGGTAGAAAATCGCCTCGTTGAACCATCATATTTGTCTTGTGACTAATACGTACGTTCGTTTTCACCATTTGGTGAAGAATGTTCTAGTGTTTTTCTAATTTTGTTTCTTTCTTTATCTTGGAGAAAGATACCGTTCATATGAAAACATCTTAATGACATGCACACACGGTTTCGTCGATTTCCTTAGGCGCTCTTTGAATGGTTTGTTTTCGCATCGGATGATTAGATTCAATTCGCAGTGACAAAACATGCCAATCAAGGAAGGAGTCCCTTAATGTTCCCATATCTGGAGGACGATTGTGTCTTGGGACGCCGGTGGTGGTGTGCGCTTCTTAGTGACTCCTTTTGTTTCAGGAATAAAAACAATGAAGTGAATGGTATGACATACTTCCTTTTTATACTTTAATTAGCCTCCACTGACTGTTGGCACATCCTATGAACTTTATTGTCAGCATCACTCGACAACGATGTGCTTTGAGCAGACAAAATCTTGGCGGTTCTTGTTTGAATAAATCCAAGCTTTGCAACACCCTTGTTCTGTTTTGCACTTTTGTGTTAAGTGAGGCCATGTTTTAAGCTCTAGTAGCAGTGTCTAGGGAAGACGACGCCGTCGTCGCTGCAGGAGAAAGAGAAATCCCTTTAGTAATGTGTTTCCATCTTTTTATGAAATTGGGAAACATGTATTAAATCAGTTTTGCCAGGTACTATCATGAATGGCAGTGGTAGGAGGAGATGCCATTCACAAGTATCGTGATTTCCTCAAGTTCGACATCTTTCTGGTGACTTTTTTTCTTCTTCGGGCTTTTTATCCTCTGTGAATTTGTAGCACCACCAATCATCTTTTGGGTCAGCTGCGAACTTTTGAGGGGATTTTGGCTCTTTGCTTTGTATTAGTCTCGGCATCAGGATTCCATTTAAACGGGAGCAAATATTGACACCTGCCAAAGAAACACTTCCAGCATATTTAAAAATGACTTGCTCTGTTAATCTTTTTCTTTTTATTCTTTGAATATCTCCAAGTAACAACTCTACTTTATGTTTTTCATAAGGGCAATTGCTTTAATGGGGTATGTGAACGCTCCCTTGAAGTACCGGAATGGATGTCGAAATAAACCATCCTAAGACTTTTTTGAGACTGGCTTCTATCAAATGTGCACGGACTTGTGTATTCAGTTTACGCTTGATGCCATGCAGTGCACGAATAAATTTGGCAAGAGGATGAGATTGAAAAGAGGTCATGTTGAATATTGTTTGAAAGAAATGAAATAAATAATTTATGGTACGATGTGCATTTCTTTGTTGAATTACATTTTGTCTAATATAATTAATACAAGTGTACGAGCATTACGACGACGTCCTTTCTGTGTAAACCATGGTTTAAGTTCTTCTTCGTCTTCTCCTAAGAAGCCATCCAAGACGAGACAAAACTATTCGACTAAAGGTAGACACGACCCCATCTAATGAGTAATGCCTTCTACAAATGAAATGGATTCTCACTGAATTTTTTAAAGTAATGTGTAGGTCAATTGCTACTCTTTGTAACAGCACACGATATGCTGGGGTGGGCAATCAAGCAAGTTTTATCTGTGTTGATCTAACGTTTGAAAAATTCATGTTTTTAAAAAAGTGTAACCACTACGTTTCCATTTCAATAATAAAAACACGAAAACATATAAGGCATACATGACTCCAAACATCGATGAGACACAAATTAAAATCACGAAAGCTGCGTATAAACAAGTCAGTGCACAATGTTCTCGATGTATGTGTTTCCCATGAAATGCACGTTTATGCTCTGGTGTTCTTCTAGTTTCCATGAAATTCATGGCCTCTAATTTCCGGGAAAGTCATTCGTTTCTATTTGTACGATGGTACTCTCGTAATATTTCTTGCTCTATTTCGGGCTCTTCTAGCGCTGTTACTAACTTTGTCTATGATTTTATCTTCACTTCTTGGACTAGTCGAAGTTAACTTCTTCTCTTAGATTAGAGACATACAATGTATTTGGCATAGTCAGGCATGTTTTGTATTTAAGCATCAAAACCAAGACTTTTCCTGTCACGTGCATATTTCCAGTCGTAAGTTGTTGGTGTAATTCCTTTATTGAATTTGTCGTTCTTACGATAATGTTCTGACGTGTGCCAAATTTCATATACTTTTAACATCCGGTATTCACGATCCAGGACATGAAACAATTCGACAATCATCCAAGTTCCTGTTAAAGGGCGTTCTTCATCCATGTGACAACAACATTGGTCTTGGTCGAATGTTTCAGCACACGTATGGCATAAAATAAACATCAGTTTTCCTTGCAAGTGATGTATTGAAGCAGGATGGTACAAGTGAGTTGGGGGTAATACTCTGCATTTGATCAATTATTCGTATTGACAACTCGTTCCACGTCGATGTCCTCTGTCAAGATTTCATGGTGACAGATAGAGTATATATTTGCACACGCAACGTTACAAAAACCATATCGAAGTATTTAATTTCTACTCATTGATATTCGTCTAGATCGTACAGCAAGCGTGTTACATTGGTTCGTCCTCGCGTAGATTCAAAGTTTCCTTATCCGTCCAGCACGTCGTTTCTTTGGGTAATGCGTATAAATTCTCAATCAGTTTTGAAACGTCGATCTTAATTGTGCTCTCACATTTCCATCACTTGGTATCACCTCAGGCGTCGTTGATATGTTTGATCGCATAGCTTTTCTATGGTGAACTCTGAGATAGGACTTTTCATTTTTCTTTGATGGAAACACGTGGAGCAATCATGGAATACGTAGACTATCTAAGTACTTCCTAAATTCAAACGATCCAAATAAATAGTTACAATTTTATTCTCTACACCTTTGCTGGCATGTAGTGTCCATTTGTATTACCTTTCACACAAGTAATGGAGCCAACGCAAAACTATCGTGGAGTATTGACGCATAACCGAGTGATAGAACTGAAGGGTTATAATGCCCAGCTTGTTTTAGATCGATGCCTCCGTGATCCGGAAACAATTGTCGAACATTTCTAAAGCGACGTCGGAAACAATCTACATCACATCAGCAATATTTCATTATGTCTTTTTGAAAGTCAAATGGGTTTAAAGAACTAGTTTAATATCAAGAGTATGATCAATATTGTTAAGTACACATACCATCGTGGTCGTAATAGCAAACGTCAGGCAAATGTGGAGTACAACGTTTGAGCTTTGGACATTTCTGTCATTCCATACATTTTGGCGTTCTAATCAAAGGGAAGGCTCAGTAACTCATTCAGTCATTATACTGTATTGTCCCATTTTGATCTAGATGACTCCGTTCATAATGAGTGTTAGTACATTGTTTTGAACAATATTTCAAAAGAAATTATTTGTCGTATTCCAAGAAAGTTTGAGTGATCAATGTAGCATATCGATGCAAGTCCCCGTAACGCTGGATGTCATTTTCGCTCAATGTGTGGTCGGTAGGGTCTAAAATCGATTCACTTCTTTTGAAATCTAACTGCTTGTAGGACAATGAAAAATATAAGTTCTTGTTACAAGCACGATGAGCTTCTTGTGTATATTCAAAGTCAAAAGAGATATAATCCCATTGTTTCTATTTCTTCTCTTCATTCTCATATTTTTGGATGTAACACTGGTGTTCAAGTCTACGATTTCGTCACAAAATGCTTTTTTGTTCTTTCATTGACAATGTGTGTCACTGAGTTATGAGTTCGAATAAGGTCTTCAGATCATGATACTTGAATATGTTTTCTATTGGATCATCGAAACATGAATGTTTTCTATTGGATCCTCGAAACATGAATGTTTTCTTGGATCCTCGAAACATGAATGTTTTCTATTGGATCCTCGAAACATGAGAGCACCGCGAACGACATAAGGGTATGGCGAGCAGCAAACACCTCTTGAAGTTTCTGCATATCAGGAATGACATACACTGTCTCTTTAGATATACCTATTTGCTGTAAAAGAACTTCAACTTCTCTTCGTTGTTTAGATCTCTCTGATTTTTAAATCCTCTCTTTTCCTTCTTCTCTATTCTGTGGTCAAATTCTTTTCCGCAAGGCATCGGCCCCAGATGAAGGCACAGGCTAAGCGAATCTGATCTTGCCAATGGTCAATCTGGTACAGTAAATTTCGTCCACCAATAGCACTTTTCTGCTTAAGCTCACCTATTTGCGGTAAATCGTCGGGCATTGAATTTTGCCGATGACTTTGGACGGTCTTAATTCCGCTGATGTACTATATTCGATCCAGATAGAAGGCTCCAAACTGTCATCATAAATAAAGAGTCTCAAACGATTGTCTTCTTTAGCTTGTCTCTAACAAGGAATCCCACAAATATGTAACGAAACCTGCTGCTTTCTCCGGTTGGACCTAAGACGTAAATTCCTTAAATTTCACCTTGTAGGTGTAAGCAGTGGCTCTAAATTTGATAGAAGTCGATGTTTGCGTATCTTGAATGTAATCATAGTTTTCTGGAGCTACCGAACGACTTTTTTTGTCTTGATGGATCTGGGCTCTCGTCGTCATGTGGTAGAAGTTGATAGTTCTGGTTCAGGTTCTCTCGCATCATCTTAGAAATCACTGGCAGCTTGTGCTAAATTTTCATTTTGCATATAAAGGGACACCGAAAGCCGTCTTCGGCTCTTGACTTCTTCTGGTTTCTTCTCTGCAAATTACGATCGTTTCATCTTGATTAATAAGTTTGTTTTCACACAGTGTTTCACACGCTCTCTCTCTATATATAGAACGAACTTCTCAACCTAAGAGTGTATAAATCATTCAGTTCTCAGTCTGCTAAGAAGAAGATGCACGAGTCAAAACAGATCAGCCTTCTAATCATCATGCCACAGACATGTAGCATGATGTCCAACCCAGTCACATTATCCTGACACCAGGCCGACCAGTTTTAACACTATCCTCTTAATGCTGAGCGCCTAGCGAGCCAGTTGTTAGTACCATTTTTATAAGAGCATCCGTGGCGGAGGCTCTAACCACTAACCCACTAGAGTGGTCCATGTCAAGAGAAAGACCACTGGCTAAACAATGGTCACAATGTCAAAGCAAAGAAAGACAGGAGAAAAAGTTAAAAGACAGAAGAAAAGATAAACAAAGGTAAGGATGCCTTTTATTATGTCAAGAGAAAGGACATTAGTCTTCAGAGTATCATAAGAAACAATAAAGAAGAAATCAAGGGAGGTGGGAGAAGAAGACAGGCAAACATTCTTTCGGAAACGAAAGAACATCAGCGAAAGCTAAACTGAAGTCATCCTCTTCTGGAACATGGGATACTGATAAGCTACAGCTGCATTAATAATCATTCTCATCATGCTATCACTATGAGCCCAATACATTGTCTTTGTTGTTTCAGTATTAAGTATCATATTCACACTATTCCGAAATAAACCGTATGAAAGCTGGTGCGTTTATGTACTGAATGTGTCCTCACGAGTCCGCTCTATTCTAATTGGAAGAGAGACCCCACACTCTGAATTCGGTAACACACCTTTGGATTAGTGGAATATTTCAATCCAGTCCTATGCCATATATAAAAGCGCAATATCTGATGGTGTCACCCATTCTAAAAACAAATCAAGCAAAATGTAGACTTGTGTACAGTCACCAACCATCGATTTGGGCATGCTGTTCGCCCTGAGTTACCAGGGTTACATACCCAGCAATATGGAAGAGAATAGTCTATGTGGAGAGGAAAGTGTGTCTGAGGTTGGTCTTATTCTACAAACCCGCCGTGCGACAAAGTTTGAGAAGAATACCAGTCAGGCTATGCCACTTACGCTACAAGCCTTTGGATAACGAACCTCAACGACCCTTTTCAGGGCCACCAAGATGACTAGAAAGTAGAGATAACAATTTTATTTGCCAAACAATTCTGTGCTTTTTGTCGTGTGTGTATGTGTGTGTGTGTGTTTGTTTGTGTATGTCTATCTTGTTGACAACTGAACCTTAGAACCCACTTTACCCCTTCTGTTACGATAGTATGCAAGGTATAGTAGTATGTCTATAAACACTTCCTTGGCCTTTCTTGTTCTATAGTATGTATGTATGTTGATGTGCAAGTGTGTCTATTTCATCCCACTGCTATTACGACATCACCCCCATGTGTATATATGTGAACACTTCCTACCCTTTCTTTGGTTGGGGGAGGTATGGATCATAATAAAATAATCTAGGTTCGCGATTTTATATGTGGTGTATATGTGGTGTGTTTGGATTGTAGGTAAAACAATATTATTCCCGGTGGTACCATAAACATTCGACCATTTTCCCTTCACCATTTTAACATCGCTTTTCTTATTTGTCCCCACAAACTCTCTCCCCAACTTCGTTCACCATTTTAGCATTACCATTCACGTTCGTCCCAATAAACACGTTCGTCCTCATAAACTCGTTCATCCCAATAAACACGTTCGTCCTTATAAACACGATTGTCCTCATAAATACCGTTGTCCCCACAACACCATTCCCATATCAAGCTTATGGACATTTAGCATAGCATTTCCCGTATGTCCCCCAAGTGACTCCTGTATGTTAACCTATGGGCGCCTATGTAATTACATGTCCCCTTAAGTGTCTCGTGCAACTACTAGCGACATGCACGTAACATGAACTGGACATTTTTCCACAAATAATATACTTGGTTTCAGAAATTTTGTTCTACATTTTAGTAAAGAGAAAGCGAACTCAGCCCCGCTTTAAGACTCTCTCTCTCTCTCTCTCTCTCTCTCTCTCTCATTAGTTTCTCTCATTAGTTAACCTCTTAACCACATACCATTACAAACTTACACATAACATAACATAATGCATAGGGGCATATAACTGAACAATATTGTTATTATATAGTATACACTAAATCAGATTCAATATTTCTCTTCTCTGGCGCATACTTGAGTTCAAATGTACCCCTACCCCCCACCCCACCCGACCCCAATTATATACCAACCTTTTTTATTTACAGCTGTTTTCTGGCTGCTTTTATCGCTGTCCATCTCGGGGTATAACACGCTGTGTAAATATTGGTGTTCTAATCACATTTGTTTAAAATAATCCACAACAATGAAAACCGTGAACCGTCAGTTTAATCGACTTTGCTAAAGCGAAAGTAGCTTAGACTGCGACATCTATAATACGTCTTTGTGTGTATATGCAAAGAAATTGTTTGGGGGATCCGAATATCATTGATCGGAGCTGATATTTGGTGATAACTGTACGACAACAATTCAAATAGTGCAATCCTGAAATTTTGCAGTGGCCAGTATTAATTCATATTTAAGCATCTTGAACACTCAGTAGAAAGCTATAGTTTGTGCATATAAAATATATTAGGATCTTCCCAACTGAAAGAACCAGGTTAATTACCCGTCCTTCGAGGTGAATATAAATAATTGGGTCGAGCGAGTTAGAAAGAAAGTTTGAACATAAAAATAAATGAGTTGTATAAAGAAAATTGGCATGCGCCGCGAGTTTCGAGCCCGCTATTTGTTGTTTGGCAGGCGTGACATACAGAAAGAAAATGTGTGTGTTTAAATACCTGGATTTGTTTCCAAAATGAGTTGCGTCCCCTGTTACAAGGGTAACAAAAGTTATGTACTGTTTCTAAAGATCATGAAAACCAGTGACTAAAAGGGGAAGTAGCTCGGTTTCGACATTAATTATTTAGCCTTATGAAAGAGGTTCGTGGGGGGGGGGGGGGGAGGGCGGGATGTGCACCCTCACTTTTAATTACCCGAATAAGCTTCAGTTTTTGCATCTTTTCTAAGCTCAGTTTTTTTTTTTCTGAAAAATTATTCATTTGTAAGTAATACACAAATTACGTTTCAGTGAATTTATAAATATAAATAAAACATTTAGAAATATTATACACGTATTGCCAGATAGAAGTGATTTGTATGTAATTAGTATAAGAATTTAAAATATTTTCAGAAAGAAAAAAAAATTATATACAACATCCTGTCGGTTCTAGTGGGGTACTATCATGCTACATGTCTGCGGCATGATGCCCCAGTGCTAGACATCACTATAAACTGCCACATTGCAGACATCATAGCGATATGACTGAAAAATTGTTAAAGCTACGTTAAAAATCCAAATCACATCTAGTGGGGTACTAAATTCCAACATACACACTCTGATATTAGGAATTAAATTAATGAACAAGGAATTAAAACCGTTCTAGCAGCCTGTCCAAAAATAAGGTGTACCGTAAAGAAGTAGTTCTAGTGTTTAAAATAAATGTTCATTCCACGTTGTGCATTGGGGTGTGTGATTTAGTGGCGCAGCAAGATATTATTTATGGGGCCTGCTCTCAATAAAACAGTTGCTGATGGGAATTTTAGGACCCAATGGGATTGTGACCCCAGAATGTTCCGACTCCATACCATATGTCCTCCCTCACATTTGTCACACATATAAATTTGGAACGGTGAATATTTGCCTAGAGAACGTCCTTCGTATTAATTTCTAGTTAGGTTACTTTCCTTCCATTGCAGTTTCATTAGGTGGACAATTCCTTTCAAAATTCAAAAATCAATTTCACTCGACGTAAATTAGCCACCATATCTTCTGCAGAATTTCTGTGACTCAGTCAGAAATCGAATACGGACATCCAAGATTGTTTATTAAAATGTAAAAAGGTAGAACAGGTTTTGTCTTTATATCTAATTCCTTTCAAGAGTTTGTTTAAACAAATATTCAGTTTAAACAGTTGCTTTGTCAATCAATTAATATATGACAGTATATGTTAATATTTTAGGAAATTTATGTTGAAAAATAAATTTCCCAAATTTCTATTTCACTTAAATGTTTTAAGAAACAGATAATGCTTTAAAAAGCTATCTTCCTTCATGGCGTGCTATTCAAACTTTAGTCCATTATATTTTCTCCATCAAATGACTAACAATGATCCGATTTTATAAACCAAATGCAATATTTAATAATTGTATGAACTTAATAACACTAAATTTCCAACTCTCTAGATCGTAAATCATTGTACTCTTTACTTAAAAGTTGAGTTTTAGTGTCCACTCGAAATGATGAAATTCTTCACTTATATATATTTATCCACCTGGCATTTAGGGTCTCACACAATGTTAATAAAGCTCATACTAAGGTCGGTGTCTATTTCCAGCCACACACCAACAGGCTTATATGTCGGCGCAGTAATTTACAGAAAAATAAAACGTTTTGTTCGCCGGAAATGTCTCCGTTTAAAAATGAAAACATGATCTGTTTGGAACACCCTGGCTATTTCTACGATTGGAATAAATATGGCATTGGCCAAGAGTTTACAAATAAAAAGTTCGATCAATAGTAACATTGCAGCTTTTCTGTCAATCCTTGTTTTCTAAATAGCCAAAGTGGTTCAAATGGCAGCGATCGACATATATTCGAGGTAGAATCAATATGATCGACCTCAAAGTTACGAACGACCGAATCATTTTGAAACATATCGTTTTTTTTTCCAAGACAACAATATGACTCGAATGTATGTCGGCATACTAATTTACAGAAAAAAGCATAAATTTTGCTCGTCGGAAATTTCACTACAAAAAATGAATCTAATCTATGTCTGCGATTGATTTGACTGTAGAATTAATTGTTAGGTTACAAATGCAAAAAATACGACTACTTGGTTTTAAACCAAGCAACAGAAAAAACAAACTAATAAGTTTAGTAAAATCAAACAAAAATTGAAAATTCTGAGTTTATACAAAGAAAATTTAAGAGAACTTACTGTATTGTGAATTATATCCCAGATGTTCCATAAATGTTATATCAAAAGTCGAAAGGTATAGATTGTTCAGAATGAATTCCAAGTATCGAATGTCCTGATGTACCAATGGCCTTGAATGTTGTGATGAGCCAGCAATATTACTGTATCACGATGATATCATTCAGAATGTCTTTGAATAAATTCACAATAATTACAGAATAATATTTTAGTCCAAACAGCTAATGAGCATTTTGTAATTCCAATGAATAGTTTGAAGAAATAATTCCTCTCAAATTTGATTCAAATGCTAAAGTCAGTACTTCTCCTGACTGAAATTAAATCGAAATGGGAATCAATAATTGTTCGCTTCTTCTTTCCTTAAAAATATCCCCACGTCTGTATGTCGCAATACATCTCCACATGACCTATGCCACAATACAACCCTACCTGACCTACGTCGCAATAACTCATTCATCCCAACGGAAAAATCACCATAAACTGTAAACAGGTTCATTTTCTAGAACCTTCTAAGATAATAATCAAGGCTGTGTTTAGACCTCAAACCCCAGTAATTATCATATTAATAGTTTACTAACAAGACACAGGGCAGGCACACACAGAAACTATATTCTGTTACGAGTATATGCTCTTAAAATAAGTAAAGGAAAAGAGTGAAGACAACAAGCTTTGTAAAATTTAACAAATAATTTATTTCTTTAGACTACAAAGTATAAAAAATAAGAAAAAAGAACTTACGATATTGCGAGTTAAAGCCAAATTTTAATCCAAGAATTAAGACACAAGTTCTATCGATGAAAAGTTCTAAGTAAATCACAGTTCAAATCCCGATGAAAATCCTAAACGGAAGGTGAGGACGTCTATAATAGTCAACGCTGTGCTGATGTGTCAACAATCTCTTGTTGAATAGCAGAAAATATTATTCCAGTTTTTGAAGTTCGTATAAATACGAGTAAATATCTTTGTCCAAGAATTGTCAGAACACTTTTGTATTTCGAGGGAAAACACTTGAATTCAATAATTTGAAGAAAAATGAAAATTCAACCCAAACTGGTCAAAACATAATACAACTTAACGTGTCAAATGTTTTAGCCCGATTGACTAGCTTTTATCAATACATCTGTTATACGACTAAGGTGGCGCTCACCAGATAATATGTACTTTTGAGAGAGTGACGCATGTAAGGTGAAGTAGTTCGCATTTAAAACATGCACAGTGGAGAGAATGTTTGCATACCTCTATGCTACATTAATGTAATGTGGATGATATTTCTTTTGGATATTGTACTTTTGGAAATTTTACATGATTTAAGCACACTGCTAACTAAAATGACTGCTCCCTTGTGTTAAAAAATCAGTCTGAATTAGTCTAAAGTACACTATACATAGCAGCTATTAAAATAGGGAAAATGAATTTTGCCAGACTAGACAATACCAGCTTCTGAAAGTGCAATGAATGAATTACCAAATATTTAAAATGTAAAAAAAAATTATCGGCTCTTTTTTATACAATTTACCTCTGAAGTTCAGGAAGTGAAAATGACCAAGTAGAGCTAGCACTTTTTTGAAAGGTGCACATTTGAAGTAAGGCCAAGCTGTATACTCTATAACCCATAGTACACCCATCAATCATACACCAAAATAAAGGGAATTAAAGGTTCTTTGCATTATACATAAGATATACAAGGTCTTTTTTAAATAGCCAGTATAACCAGTGAGGAAAGCCAGGGACATTCTTTTTCTTTAAAATCCTAACCCTATGCAAAATGTGAAACTGTATAGCGCCACCTTAAAGAAAATAAAAAAATGTTTGCAATTATTTTTATTTATTTTCATATAATTATGTATGATGTTCTGAATAAAATGGTACATTCATATTGATGTTAAGCATGAAAATAAGATAATTATGATCATTTTTCTCTTGCTTACATAATTTGCCATGAGATATGTTTGTGTGAGTAGTGACCTTAATTATGGGGAAATTAGAAGACTTAGAATATAGGAATAGAGTGAACTTAAATTTAAAACTGTTGCAATAAGTGACATAAATATATGGTGAAAATGTTTCTTTTCAATTATTTGCAATGAAATAAAAAAATAAATGAAGAGAAAGTGAATTCGCTTCTTCCATATTAAACAATAGGCAAATATTTTACACTTTGACCTTTGTGAAGCTGATGAGTTACCTCCCTTTTCTAATTGTAAAATTCATTGTTGATATCTCAGAAATAATTCTGGCTAGTTTCATGTTCCTGTCATTCAGCATAACACTGGTTGCTATGTTTACAAAATGTAATGCGCATTCTTAAAATAGCTCACTTTTATCATGGGGGGGGGAGGCTGGACTTGTTAGAGACTCTCACACTCATAAATACTGTTCTGTGGGGAAAAAGGCAGGAGAATTATTCATAAGGATTGTTTTGATGCTTGCGACTTAAAGGTTTCAGCCATATAAACATAATTAAATCATACAAAAATAATACCTACATGTTCTTTATGTTGGCGCTCACCAGATAATATGTACTTTTGAGAGAGTGACGTATGTAAGGTGAAGTAGTTCGCATTTAAAACATGCACAGTGGAGAGAATGTTTGCATACCTCTATGCTACATTAATGTAATGTGGATGATATTTCTTTTGGATATTGTACTTTTGGAAATTTTACATGATTTAAGCACACTGCTAACTAAAATGACTGCTCCCTTGTGTTAAAAAATCAGTCTGAATTAGTCTAAAGTACATTAAACATAGCAGCTATTAAAATAGGGAAAATGAATTTTGCCAGACTAGACAATACCAGCTTCTGAAAGTGCAATGAATGAATTACCAAATATTTAAAATGTAAAAAAAAGTTATCGGCTCTTTTTTATACAATTTACCTCTGAAGTTCAGGATGTGAAAATGACCAAGTAGAGCTAGCACTTTTTTGAAAGGTGCACATTTGAAGTAAGGCCAAGCTGTATACTCTATAACCCATAGTACACCCATCAATCATACATCAAAATAAAGGGAATTAAAGGTTCTTTGCATTATACCTAAGATATACAAGGTCTTTTTTAAATAGCCAGTATAACCAGTGAGGAAAGCCAGGGACATTCTTTTTCTTTAAAATCCTAACCCTATGCAAAATGCGAAACTGTATAGCGCCACCTAAGACGCAAAACAGATTCCCGGATGAGGGACAAAAGTTTATACTGCTGAAAAAAAAAAATAGAAGTTTGTTTACCAATTTACTCATGCTTGATGTCACGTAGTCCAGGTATGACCTTTACTCAACTTAATGATTCTTACTCTAGGAAAGATTATTTTTAAACAAAATTAAAAAGTTGTTTACCAAAACTGTCACTGATTTTGGAACAAGGTCAGCAAGTAGATACAATGTTTCTATTATTAGTTGTTTACATCGAAAATAAAAAAAATAATAATATTCAATTCTGGACAACGTAAAATCCAATAAACACTGTTACATTACAATAGCATGTAATGGAATAAAAAATTTAAAACTAAGAGGCAAAGAATCAAATTAAATATGCATAACAATTCTCAAACACGGACATAAGTCAAACACACAAAATAAAGTAAACATTCATAGAACCTCCCAACATAAAGCGAAAGATTTATACACTAAAGCTTTCTTTTACATATATGTCTAATATGCGTATGATGCTATCACATGCATGTGATTCTACAGGCGGTAGGCCATTAGGCCAAAATACCGTATTAAAGGATGTATAACGCACATACTAGTCTATAGTTGAAATCTACCGGTTTTGAAATTTTGTTTTAAAATTTCATTTTTTTTTAAAAACACGGCACGTTTACGTGTTCTATCAATACAATAGAGAACCGAGCGAAAACCAGTCTATTGGGGAACAGAAAGGTTCCACCAATTCAACGACCGGTGCGAAGAGCCAACGACACAGCAAGTTATTAATTTATTACCTTATTGCTGTAATATGGGGAATTTAAGGCCAAACGGGGGATATCTTTTTAAGGTATCACAAGTATAAAAAAGTGGCCATGTTTTTTTTAAGCATTTGATGAAAAATTGGCTGACTATTGCAGGAAGGTAGAAACAATTCAAAGACCGCTCATAATAAATAATTTCGGCACACAGACTAAAGTAAGTATTTTAATGTTTGTCACGTTTATTTGTTATTGTATTGATCAAGATGCTTTAAG
Organism: Sinohyriopsis cumingii; assembly: GCA_028554795.2. Classification (NCBI taxonomy): domain Eukaryota; kingdom Metazoa; phylum Mollusca; class Bivalvia; order Unionida; family Unionidae; genus Sinohyriopsis; species Sinohyriopsis cumingii. The sequence continues at coordinate 71,493,862 of CM068832.1, read as the reverse complement.
ATGAATATTTTGGGGTAACTCATGCATATTTGCTTGATTCATGGCAAAATGTCGAAACATGTGCTTTTCTCACATACAAAGAAACCACCAGCTAACAAATATCACAAGTTCACGAGTGCATGTATATCAAAGTGTTAAGGTTAATTTTAAAGTCTGGATAAATTATTCATAAACGCATAAATGCATCATGTCTTTTTATGTTTGCTTATTTGAAGTCTATATTTATGGGGGTGTAACCTGCCAACAGATGTTAGGTTCAGAGGCATGAAAAGAACGAAGTCACTGAGGATGAGACTCAGGAATAAACCTTAAGTCCTAGTCAGGAACGTTCTATGCTGAATGAACATATCTTGGAAGAGTATTGGACAGCAGTCAGCAGCCTTAAAATCCAGCAACAGGAAAGTCAAGCTAGAGCTTTTTCAGTCTGAGCATAGTTGTCCTGTCATTGCAACATCATCAATTCGTTGCAAATACGAAATGAGACAGAGTGTAACTTGTCCCCGAGAACTACTGAGAACCTGTTAAGTGTTAAGCTTAATAATCACAGTGAATGTCATCAGTGATCACCAGACAGTAACATTGTGAAGGAAACAAACAATGATGGTGGATGCTATTAAAAATCTTTGCACTCAAGTACATGATAAAAAAACTCTTCCTTTTCATTAATTGAAATATACTGTTCCTTATTAATTATCATAACATCAAAATCTATATCCAATATATGCTCAGAATTTGCAGTTTTATTATACTATGAAGAAAATATATTTTATTGCGAAAACTCCACATATATGGTTTTAATCCCCTTGAAGAAATTAATTAATACCAGTAAAAATCTACAATATTAGAAGCCAATCTATTGATAGCAGCAAAATTTGTAAACTTACTGTTATAGGTCCTGGTTCAAAAACAATCATGCAATAATAATACAATTTTGACAGCTTAATTTCTTATGATATGAATCAACAAAATATTCATAAATCAAGTCCTTCTATACACGGGACGTGCAACTGTAATAACGTTATCTTTTCCCTTGATCTGCCTAATTCCATCTTGTATTCCAGCAACATCAAACTCCAATCTCAATAATCTCCGAGTTTTATTTTTCATTTGTTGATGAAAGCAAGGCGGTTGTGATAACTAAATAAAAAAATCGGATATTGAGCTGAGCTAATGTACACTTCAAAGTCTTGCAAAACCAGTATTAAACCCAAACAGTCCTTCTCGACTGTGGAATAATTTATCTGATGCATGTTGACTCATTTATATTGACCGTGACCCACAATATCTCCTAAATTGTAGCACAAGCAACGAAAAACTCACTTTTACCAACAAAACATGTTAAATTTGCAGCACTGGATCGACCAAACAATTTTCGAATGGTATCTGAGTTATCTTTCCAGGTGTCATTGTTGATGATGACGTCACTGATGTGTCAACATTATCTAGACCAGAGGGTATCATGTTGATTAAAATCTGGAATGTTTACGAAGAATTTTTCATACCCAAAGGCATAACTTTATTTTGCTAAAGTCTATTGGAAGTTTCAAATACCTAAATTTCCTTTGCTATTTCACTATGTGGAATTTCAAAAGGCCGAATTTGGTGACGTATCTTGCATTTCCAATTTATCAATGCAGTCATTGGTTCTTTGCATTGTTTTCATCACACTGTTGACTTTCTATAGACAGTACACATACGAAAAGCATTTTCTGCTTGCGGCACAAGAATACATGATGTTACAATAGTGTAATTAATAACAATTGTACATTTTTAATCTTTGTTCAGTAACGTAACGTATCAAATTTGATGAACACTGCAGAACACTTAATACCGATATGCGTATGAACATGTGAACAATCCAACCAATAAAAGATCATAAAAGACTGAATGCATCGAAAACAAGCAAATACGAATGATAGCAGAATTAAAAATGCTATCACAATCAACAATGTTAACCGTCAAACAGAGAGAGAGAGAGAGAGAGAGAGAGAGAGAGAGAGAGAGAGAGAGTCAGAACTTTCAGCCTCTTAGGAAGATGATCTTATTTTGCATGCATTGTTTGTTTACATTGTGTTGGTAACAAGGTCCGTAATGTATCACGTTGAACTTCAAAACCATTAAACTATGGTTCCGGTCGTGGCTGAGAAGAAATACTTTCCATATAAACTAAGCACACCAACTTCCTTTAATGCATTCGTTATTCTCGCATGAAAGTGCCTTTTGACTGAATGATCAACTCAAGATAGCATGACGCCAAATCGGTGTCATGAGTATGAGTAATGCCTTTCGATTCCAGAACATCTTATCAACGGTACTCCTTGAATCGTTGGAAGGGTTTCGCTATGTCTAGATCTTGAATTTCGTCTGCGGGTGATATCCTCTCTAAATTCCTATATGGTAGAGACAAATATTGTCCATTCAGCAGGCAGGTGTACCCAAAACTCTAGACCTAAGGCCTTAATCACAAGACAGTACAGGTGAGCATTTGCTAAAATATGATAAACGTTAAATAAATAAATTAAAATAATTAGTAAATATATGTTCAAATATTTACATTTAAAGAACTCAGAATGAAGACTTGATTATTCGGCGCACCAGTACCATGCAAAGTGAACAATGACTTTTCTTTAATAAGCCTTTAACTAGAAAAATAATTCAGAAGGGTGAATCAAGAAAATAGCTATATTGGATAAGTTCCATATCATCCCCCATTTATACGATAATAAATTTGTATTCAGGTGCGAAGCAATATGCAAATTAAATTGTTTACAGATTTATTTTTGAATCACACACATGCACACACACAAAGGATGGAAAAAAGTAAAACATGGGCTGGTATTTGTAAATTATAGAATATATTATTAGTTCATCACAGTTGAAATTATGTATGAGTACCGACAAGCTACATCAATAACTTGCGATAGATTGTGTCTCTATTAAGGATAGTTTATGTTTAAAGATTTTTTCTTGAACTCGATTGCATGATTGCGTTTATTTATTTTGTCAATACTCTTTTTCATGAGCGAGTTCTCAATCACGATATTCGTCTGTATATATTTTATATTGCTCAACATCTGCTTACAAAATTGGTGTATACATTTGGCGAAATGTAACAATTTCTATCGTTTTGATCTTCCTATCTAAAATCTGTATTCAATCATAAGCTTTCGTCATATTTTCTATTTCGTTTAATTCTGTTTAAAATATCTAACCTGAAACATTTGGGTACAATCTACGCAATTTATCTCGGGGTGGAGGGGGGGGGGGGGGCGGAATTGGATTATATTTTAAGATACTAGCATAGTTTGAATTATTCCAGTCTCTGACATTTAATCTTTTGTTTTTGCCAATGTTTATTGCTCACTTTTAAATCTAACATCGTTTGCAACGATGTAGTAGATTTTGCAAAGAAACAATATTATTTTCTGGCCTAATATAAACATAACCCCATAACAACTGTACAATCTCCGATCAAACAATAGAGTGCCCTAAGCATGTGCACCGAAGGTATAATGGTATAATCTCGTTTGAGATTGTTTCTAATTTAGAGTCTTCTTGTCAACCTTTAAAAGTTAATGGCTTTTCAAAAATCCTTTGAATATTTCCTAACATTCTTCAAAATTCATCTCTAGATGGATCTTCTTGTTCTGAGAAGCCTCTCAGGTTCTAAACTAAACTTCAATTCATTATCTTTTCTATCTTCTTTTTTGTTGATCGCCTTCCATTTAAATAGCGTGGAAACTATTCACTTAGCTCCCGAATATTTCAAAATGTTCCAAACTTTAGTGCTTCGAGAAGATTTACAAATTTCGTTTCAATAGTGAAACTAATGTCAACACTGAACGGTATATAAAGACTAGACTATCAAAACCTGTTCAAACCGTAAAATAGACAACAAAAATAGTACATATCAGACGCGATGCAAAAATAAAAACGGAAAGCATGTAAAGAAAACGACAAAATGAACGACATGTTTGAATATTAGCAAACTTGCACACAATTCCGACAGAGGCAAACACATTCTAGTGAAATGCCTATTTGAAGGTGGTACAGAAATGTTTGCACCTTCTTAAATAAGGAAACAAGCCTGATAATTCAGCTTTATGAACTAATAAAAAGGTGAAGATTTATCAAATCGATATCTAGTAGATACGTCAACCAAAAGATAAGAATTTAAGGAGAGATTAAATGGACATTTAACGTTAACCAGTGAGAGACTTGGACTTTGCATTCATGCCATTAAGAAAAGTTACATATACAAACTATTGTCCTTGCGTCAAAATGATTGGGTGAAGTGACGAGGTTGTATCTGATCATTCTGGTAATGGTCTCGAACAAAACTGAAAACTGAAATTGTACAAAGAAATAGAGTACGATGTCAATAAAACAATTCTTCATTATGTATGAGACATAAATACACGTTTGTTTTTTGCAGAAATACAGTTAAAGCACAATTTCCACACACTGGAAAACAAGTCTTTAACCAGGAAACATAGGCGCGATTATTTCTGAAGCGGGTGGCCAAGTTGAGCAACGCCTTGGTCGAGAAGTGGTCCTCCAAAATGCAGGTAGAGAGCTAGCTAAACGTCAACTTCAACGACCCCCTTTTCCATGATCTTTCTGGACTTATTGTAAGGTATGTATACATCTATGTCAAACGGCTTTTCTGCAATGGATTTTGCTATGTAAATTGGTGGGTCAGCAACCACATGTGCCAAGACAATTCAACTTTATATTGGTATGCGTATTCCTCTGGCACACGGTTTGTGATGCATTTGTGTGGAGCAGGAAGTCGACCAAGTTCTATATCTGTAAACACCTCATATGAAAAAGACACCCACCCCACCCCCAACTAGTGATGCAATTATTCTTAATTCACAGCGGAAACAAGATCTAGCATTTAGCAGCCTGACAATAATAAAGATATTACAATTACACTGGCTTTATTGTCCATTCACGGTAATTTGAAAGCCTGACTTTTACGGACTGAGAGTAACGATACTATTATCTTGTAGCGATGTTGCATTGTCACTACTAATACCGCTACTACTACCACTAATATTACTACTCTACTACTACTACTGCAATGGCATTATTATCTATGCGCGTTAATTTCTACATTTGGACTAAATAATTATTTAAGCAGGTGGGTTTGAGGGTTCACAGCTGAAGAATCCAATATATTTATTAGGGATTTCCCATTTTCTGTATCCCATTGTGCGTAGTTTACGATTCAAGTCCTGATAACATAACTGAAAATGAAGTCGGTGCTTAGTCATTGGAATCTTCCCTTTTTATTATTTTGAATTTTAGTCAGTGAATATTCATTCTTATGTTTAATTTATTTATTCTTCTTACAAATTCTATGTAATGAGGCAGGTAACAGTTTCGGTCTTGAATCTTATAGCCAGGCTCTGAGCATAGAACCTTTCACCAATAGCTGTACACAGAGAAACAAACAAATTTTCAAACTTTAACATGCAACACTGAGCATGCGATTTAAAAAAAATCCTGATAAGCACCATCTTTGTCATCCGGTGTAAATATGAAACATTGTTATGATTATATTGACCTATATATACTGATTCTTCTGCAGCATTATAACCATAGACTATAATAAGACAAATACATATACCAAGATTGTCGCAGTTGTTCGCACGTGCGTCTTTCTGATTTGCTTTATCCGAATCTCCATATTCTGCTTGGCAATGGATTTGTTGGCATCTTCCATTTTTATATCTGCCTACATATAAAACGGGAAAAAAGCACTTAAAGATAGAATAGTGATATTGAAAAATGTGAAAAGTTAAGAGTCATGACGCCTTCATGCACAAGAAAATTTAAATAACTTTTTGTTTCTGGTTTTGTGTCCGAAAAATAAAATCATAACAGCATAGTAAATCGGCAAATAGATGTAATTTTTATTTTTATGTATGAAAAAATCTTTGCGATATTCATTCATGTATTACAATAATACTGTTGATACCTTTCTGATTTTTTTATTAAAGCCGAAGTAATATCTTGGTAAATAAAATTATGATATTCTTCTAATTAGTCTAATTAACACGTCAAAGAACTCATTGGACACTTGGTGGCAGCATAAAGAAACCAAACCTCTCAGAGCATTTTGTGAGTACAAAATAGAATACATTCGTAAAACTGGTAATATTAGACATTTCAATGACTAAATTCGTCTAATAAAATATCAATTTTTAATTCAAGTTTATTATCTTAGTACATTTTTGTAGCTTAATGACCTGTCTGTGTGGCGTGTGACATGAGCTTAAAAAGGCACATACATAGATGCCTGCACAAGCACACATACACGCTCTTATATATATATATATATATATATATATATATATATATATATATATATATATATATATATATATATATATATATATATATATTCTTTTTTTTATATGGTCATAGTATAAGCAAGAGTAACGAGTGAGAATCAACATGTTTATGTAACATTCAACAATCAAATTTCTCCATGGACACAAAGTGAAAAAATTCTCTGGTGAGAATTAAGTCCTTGAAAATCATAGCATTTCTAACACAAACTTTTATGAGATTCCAAAATAAATATAATGTAGGAAGTGTTGATGTGACTGTGGCGGCCCGAATCATGGTGATTTGCCAACAGTCTTTTAATGAATCACAATAATACAGTCTGAGAATATATACTTATTTGAATTTCACTATAATTCCCAGCTAATGTCTCTTTCCAGAATATAATTTTGGTACAGATTTTTCTTCCTAGAGACACAAGCAAAGTAACCGTATCGTACATACAGCTCGCACATCAGTTATTCTTATAAAAATAGTATCCAAGGGAATTATATTAAACCCATAAGATCTATATTAAACCCATAAGGTCTATATTAAACCCATACGGTCTATATTAAACCCATACGGTCTATATTAAACCCATAAGGTCTATATTAAACCCATACGGTCTATATTAAACCCATACGTTCTATATTAAGCCCATACGGTCTATATTATACCCATAAGGTCTATATTAAACCCATACGGTCTATATTAAACCCATACGGTCTATATTAAACCCATAAGGTCGATATAATATTTCTGTTAAAAGTGTTGCATTGAGTATTTGTTTCAGCTGTGTAAAACTCTGAAGGCCATCATACCAATGTGATCACCATACCACTATGGTCATCATTAAGCTACTGCGCGGTAAAATTAAATGCAGCATCGATGGCATATTCTAAGTTATATTCCTTAATATCGGCAAGTCTTAACGATGGATCGATATCAGATTCTTAATTTTCATGAATGATTGAGATTTATAACTCAGTAATTAAATCAAAGAATTTAAATAATGACCGAACTACTTCAGCAGATAGCAACGAATACAATGCCACCGAAAGCCACAATGATATCAGTAAATTCAACCAGACCTAAATTTAGTGTCAATTTTCCGATTGCGATTCAAGTAAAAGAAATCGCGTTGCGTAGTTTCGAGTATATTATAGATGGCCGAATTTCAGGTAAAAGTCGTTTTGTGTATTAGCTTAACATAATTTTCTGGTGTTTGCTTTTAAAAATAAGCCAGATGGTACCCCCGACTGGCAGGTTGTAGGTATTCCAACGGGTAATTATCAAATAGAACAAATCAATGATGAATTCTAGCACAGAATAAAGTCATGTAAGCGAAGAGAATTCAAAATAGCTATAACGGTTCACGAACCAACTTTGTCGGCCGCGATAGAGATACATTCGCCGAATTACGTCGTTGATATTTATTCTTCGTCAATTAGATTTGTGTTAGCTCCACCGGTGGCTGCACCAATACCGGAACCAACGCGGGCTTATTTTACTTCAGATTTACCACTGTACTGGGAACTTGTCCCAAAATATGTTGGTACTTCTTTATATAAAGCAATGAAAAAAGACTGGCTCGACGGCAAATTAGAGTACCTAACTGAAAAATTAATGTGGCAGTTTGAATATATCAATACTGATGGTAGTACCTTAAAAATAGGTATTACCGGCGATGGTTTTGATAATATTTTTGATAATATTAATCGAGAACACGGACAACTACCAGAAAACTTACGTCAGCCTTTCACCGAATATCTTCTTGACTTGACGTCTACGAATGATGAAATTCTTGAGCGAATAGAAAGATTTAATCGAATTGTACTTGATCTTGAATTTGTTTACCAGAATATTATACAAACGGTAATCAAGTCAGAAAACAGACTTAAGCAAATCTTTCTTAATAAATATTCAATAACAGAAGCTGATCTACCGACTTTTAATTTTCCTGGATATAACGCAGCCGAGTTAAGAAAATTAACCGACGGTATTATCGATGAATATATTCCTAAAATACTCGAAGAATGGAGAAAATTAGCACCACAACAAGATAATAATTTGTGACATGACAACAATCAGCACTATGAAGGTCGGCATATTTCACCGGGAATTGTAAATATGACATCAACGATTGCAGTCAATCTTGTATGTGATGTAATTGATGGTAGTTACCAGGCAAATTTAGCAGGGTCAAATCGGGCCCAGCAAGGTTATATTCCATATACCTTTACGCCTCCGGGGTACTTAATCGTTCAAGAACCCATCAATCCTGGCTATCTGCGCTGTGATAATGATTTTTTTTAACGAGGATAAATTTTAAATTTGTTGATCCAGTTGGCAATTTACTTGATTTACGGAGAGAAATCTAAATATAAATCTATATGTTAAATCGTAATGTACGGTTTTATCACGGTAAACTTGCATGACCCACGATCACGATATCGAATCGGTCTAGATAAAATATTTTAAAAAGAGCGTGGATGATTTCTCAACTGGGAGTCCGATGCTGATTTTTTTTCTGAAAAAAAACCACAAATTTTTATCGTTTTTTAGTGGTTTTTTTAATGAATTTTTTAACGATTTAAGGGCTCTACAAAATTTGCGGTTCGCACCCCACCCTCACCCCACCCCCGCTGCTTCACACTGTAGCCATAAGTTAAGAAATTTGCCAGGGGCCAATTTACGAAATTCGACCCTGCCACCATTGTTCAAAGAACCTTTAATTCACTTTATTTTGGCGTATGACTGATGTGTGTAATATGGATTATAGAGTATACAGCTTGGCCTTACTCCAGATGTGCATCTTTCAAAAACTGCTAGCTCCGTTTATTCTCCTTGCTGGACTTCAGAGGTAAATTGTAAAAAACAAAAAGAGCCGATCGCTTTTTTTAAATACATTTTATATATGTAGTAATTCATCCATTGTACTTTCATAAACTGGTATTGCCTAGTTGGGCAAAATTAATTTTCCCTATTTTAATAGGTGCTAAAGATAGTGTACTTCAGACTAATTCAGGTTGATTTGTTTTAGCACAAAGGAGCAGTCATTTTAGTTACCAGTGTACTTAGATCATTTACAATTTCCATAAGTACAATATCCAAAGAAATGTCAGCCACATTACATCAAAGTAGCATAGAGGTATGTCAACATTCTCTCCACTGTGCATGTTTCAAATGCAAACAACTTCACCTTACATATGTCACTCTCTCAAAAGTACATAATTACTGGTAAGGGGGCGCTCACCAATTAATGTGTACTTTAGCGAGAGTGATGTGTGTAAGGTGAAGTAGTTCGCATTTGAAACATGCACAATGGAGAGAATGTTGGCATACCTATGTGCTACAGTAATGTAATGTGGATGATATTTCTATGGATATTGTACTTTTGGAAATTTTACATGATTTAAGCACACTGCCAACTAAAATTACTGCTCCCTTGTGTTAAAAAATCAGCCTGAATTTGTCTAAAGTACACTATACATAGTAACTATTAAAATAGGGAAAATGAATTTTGCCAGACTAGACAATACCAGCTTCTGAAAGTGCAATAAATGAATTACCAAATATATAAAATGTAAAAAAAAGTTTTCGGCTCTTTTTTTTACAATTTACCTCTGAAGTTCAGGAAGTGAAAATGACCAAATAGAGCTAGCACTTTTTGAAAGATGCACATCTGAAGTAAGGCCAAGCTGTATACTCTATAACCCATAGTACACCCATCAATCATACACCAAAATAAAGGGAATTAAAGGTTCTTTACATTATACCTAAGATATACAAGGTCTTTTTTAAATAACCAGTATAACCAGTGAGGAAAGCCAGGGAAATGCTTTTTCTTTAAAATCCTAACCTATGCAAAATACGAATCTGTAGAGCGCCACCTAAGACAGTCCAACAAAGGAAGTACTCTTCTTCGTAAAGAATAAAAACAGCCCTGAAATTCACATCCGCCAAAAACCCCAAATCTTATTAGAGGATGCAGGAATAAGAGGACACTCCGGCGTCAGTCTAGTAAAAAAAAAACAAGTGAGCACTAATTATAGATAACCAGTGAAATACAGAGAATAGAAATAGTATTGTTTCCTATTCATAGGTCACATGAATATTAATAATATGCCATTGTTTGCACACTCATGATTTTGTCAGGATAACGCGTTTTGTTTCCACATGGACCTAGCTACGATGTCGTAGCCTCAACTTGATTTGTTGTGGTTGAGGCTACGAACTGATCTCATATCATGTAATGGAGCAAAAAAATTCGTCACTAAAGTCAGAAAAACAAACAGTGTAGAAATCAAATACATAAGTAAAATCATATTGTGGAAGAAATTTGGCTTATTTTGAATTTATTAAGCCCTTACGCGATAAAATAAATTGGCATTGTTACTCTAACCTTATCCTGTCCGCCATGACAGATAACGCGAGACTCTCGCCGTGACCCCTTTTCTACGTAAGTCTTGCCAGACCATATTTTGGATTTTCTACGCTATATAATTATCGCTTCTTAGTGGAATTTCAAAGTTGCCGGTAAACCGTATTTACTTTTAATGCGCAGAATTTCTGACCCAAACGGCGCCAAAATTTTACTACGATTTGTTTACATTTCCAAAAAAGGCGCCAATGTCCTTATATGGCACACAAACAAACGAGGCTGAGAACGGAAGTAATGATTATTTGAAATAATATGGTGGACGATCTAAACGAAAGTATCGGCTAAAAAAGGTAAACGAGATTTTACAACTATTTCTACAATGATTTTCGATACTTCCGGTATTAAATAAGAGGACTACTCAATTTATTGGATTACATGCAAGGAATATGTTTAATGTAGCATGCAACCCGGTCTAGATCTTACAATGGACTCTGTTATACTAACTTAACTTCTAGATTTTCTCAGATTTTTCTATCCTCCCTATAACTGTTCCTGACAGTGACATATTACAATCATTTCCCAGATCACAAGGTCATTGACCTTACATCTGAAGCCTATAACAGTATCACTGCCTAGAGAGCACGCACCAGCCTCTGTCCTTATCAGATCGTCTCTCCACTTTACGGCACCATTAGACATACACACTGACCTAGTGTGACCTCTATCACTTAACAGGCTAGCTTTGGGAACTATTTACAAAGTTAGCAAAGATGCCTTGCTACAAATTGCCCATGCCTCCGATTAAGTGTGTCCTCACACTAAAACCGCAATATATTTAGATTTTTTTTAAAGCTTCAAAAAAATATTAAATAAGACTAGACATTATAAAAGAAAAATCGTTAAAGTTCTTTTTGTTTAGCATAAGCAAGCTCTATTGTATAATTCAAGAGTTCTAAATGTATAGTCACACACGGCAAATCCAGCTGAATATTTCAGATAAGTCCTATTTTAACTTAATGGTATCCACTTTCAGCACTTTTTTTAAAAACTTTTTAAATTTCCACAACTGAAGTTCATAGTAATTCATACGAATTTTGGAATTAAAGTTTCTATCTAAAACGTATATTCTTTCCACTAGCCTGGGCGTTGCCTTTGGCGTCCACTCTGGGTCGTTGGTAACGGGTGTTCCGAGGTGGTACTTTCCATAGGGTATGGCCAAGGTAGATCCTCATTTCTGGATGTATCATTGAGATTGTCGTAGCTAGCATTGTCAAGTTCATTGATATCATCATCACTTTGACGCATATCCTCATTATCGTTGTTATCTCGGACTTTACATGATTTAATCCTGTCTACATGAATCACTTGCGATTTGCCCCTATATCCACACTTTACGCGGTATGTCACATCACTGAGTTTTTTAACAACTTGAAATGGTCCCTTCCACCAAGACAGCAATTTACTTGAAAGTCCTGTTTTCCTTTGTGGAGTGTAAACCCAAACCAAATCACCTGGTTTGAACTGTTCCCATTTCAGTCAACTGTCGTAGAATCTCTTCTGGCGTAACATACTTTGGTTAAGGTGGTTCCTTGCAAATTGATGAGCTAAACGCATCGTTTCCGAAAGTTTCTCAACCCAGGTATTTCGAGAATATGTATCTGGTGGCCGTCCAAATTGAATATCGAGTGGAACGGTCACATCCCTACCAAGCATCAAGAAATTTGGAGTGAAATTCGTAGACTCTTGGACAGCTGCGCGATACGCCATTGTTAAATACGGCAAGTGTTCATCCCAGTTATCCTGATGTTCATTTACATATGCAGATTCATGACAGCGAGTGTTCTGTTGAACCTTTCAACCATTCCATCACTCTGTGGGTGGTAAGCAGTTGTCCTTGTCTTTTCGATACCCAGTAATCTGCACATTTCTTGGAAAATTTCAGATTCAAATTGTGTCCCTTTATCTGAATGAATTTGACGGGGCATGCCAAATCTGCAGATTATCTCTTCAACAAGTACACTGGCTATGGCTACGGCATCCTGATTAGGCAGTGCAAATGCCTCTGTCCATTTAGTAAAATAGTCTCCAATTACCAGGATATATTTATTCCCAAGTGAAGTTTCTGACAACGGTCCCATAATATCCAATGCTATTCTATCCATCGGACTTCCTGATTTGCAGAGTTGCATCGGGGCTCTTCTCTTCTTGCCTGGGGACTTTTTTCTTGCACATACTTCACATGTACTGCACCAGTCCCTAACATCATGTTGTAGCCCAACCCAATAATATCCTTGCCTGATTTTATTAAGGGTTTTTGAAATCCCTAGATGGCCTCCAGTTTTACTGTCATGAGAAAATTTTAATAAACTTTTCCTGAGCTCATAGGGGACAATAGCTTGATGACATCCTGCTTTACCATCACACGTTTGGCATCTCCGGCACAATAATCCATTGTGAAACTCAAGTTGGTCCCATTGAGCCCATAAACTTTTAACTTCATTGCTTTGACCTGATACTTCATTCCAGCATGGCCTTACTCCACCAGTCACCCACTGTCTAACTATGGATAGGTCATTATCGGCATGCTGAGATTGCAGCAGCTTTGATACCATATCTGCCGATGCATACGTACCATTATTATGAGTTCTGGAACATAACGTACTTACAGCAACTGTTTGTAGTGCGTTTTTCTCGTCGTCGTTTCCAATGTTTGCAACATGCGTTTGTCTCCCGCATTGTCGGCATGGCTTCCTTGATAATGCATCCACATTTCCATGACGCAGTCCTGGTTGGTGTAGGCTTTCAAAGTCATACTGAGCCAGCATCTCAAGCCATCTAGCCAGTTGACCTTCTGGGTCCTTTAACGTCATAAGCCAACGTAATGCATTGTGATCAGTCCGAATGAGAAATCGTTTCCCATACAAGTATGGCTTGAAATGTTTCACAAAGTACACTATAGCAAGTAATTCTTTCCGCGTCACGCAATAGGATCGCTCTGATTTCGACAGTGTCCTACTTCCATACGCTGCGACTTTTTCGTGACCTTCATGAACCTGGGAAATTACTGCACCGATTCCATTTTCACTAGCATCAGTATCCAAAATGAATTGTTTTGAAATGTCAGGGTATGTGAGTATTGGTGCTGTTGTTAACTTAGCTTTTAGCATTTCAAACGCTTCTCCGCATTCCTTAGTCCATTTAAACACCCTTCCTGACTCTGTCAGATTATGTAAACAACTAACGATTGATGAAAAGTCTTTTATGAATCTCCTATAGTAGGAACAAAGCACAAGGAAGCTGCGAAGCTCCTTCACATTCGTTAGCGTAGTCCAAGACTTCACCGCTTCGATTTTTTCAAGGTCAGTTTTAATCCCCTCTTCAAACACGATATGCCCTAAGAATGCCACTTCGTGTGCAAACAAGTGACACTTGGAGGGTTTAAGTTTAAGGCCCGCCTGTTGCAATTGAGTGAAAACTTCCTGTAGACGGCTTAGCTCCTCGTCAAAAGTTTTGCCGAAAATAACTATGTCATCCAGATATATTAGACACGTTTTCCATTGTAAACCTGCTAAAGTAGTCTCCATCAGCCTTTCGAAGGTGGAACCTGAATTGCATAATCCAAAAGGCATTACACGAAACTGATATAAGTCATTTGGTGCTATAAAAGCTGTTTTGGGTTTATCTTGCTCTTCCATTTCTACTTGCCAATACCCACTCATTAAATCAAGGGTAGAAAACCACGATACACCTGAAAGTCGATCCAATGAGTCGTCTATACGTGGTAGAGGATACGCATCCTTCACAGTCAGTTGATTGACTGCTCTATAGTCGACACAAAAACAAATCGTTCCATCCTTCTTACGCACCAGCACTATAGGCGAAGCCCAGGGGCTTAATGATAGCTCTATAATGCCTTGAGTTAACATACTCTCAACGTGGTCTTCAATTTCATCTCTTGAGTGGATCGGAATTCTATGTAGCGGTTGTTTTACTGGTCTTGCGTCCCCAGTATTTATCTTGTGACGTATTTGATTGGTTCTGCCAAGATCATCTTTTGATTTAGCAAATAAACCAAAAAACGTACATAGAAGTTGGTCAACTTTCTTGCATTGGGCCAATGTAAGACCCTTTTTCGTTTCTTGAGATAACTTTTTCAGGTGTTCAGGCATTTGGAAGGTTTCTACTTGAGCCAATAATTTTCCAGAAACATCACCAACATCATCGTCATCCACCGGTACATAAAGACCCATAATAGTTCCAGCATGGACAACCTTTGTTTCGTCGGTAACGTTCATGACCCTTAGAGGAATGACATCGTCGGATGTAGCCCTAATAAGTACTTTTCCTACTAGAAGTTGCTTATTTTCAACAAATCGTCCCTCTGGTTCCACAACCCCGATCGAACCAAACGCGTGGTTGTCCCCTTCTGTTTGTAATTTGCAAGGAATGTTCATTTCGTGCCTTGCAGGGATCGATATTGTCTCTGATAACACCACTCTAGCGCACTCCATCGAAATTGATTTGATCACATCGTATGATAAAATGGCGTCCCCAATAGTTAAACTGTGATTCACAAAATCAATTTTGCTTCCTACCTTTTCTAGGAAATCCAATCCTAACACTCCTTCTGCTGTCAAGCCCATCGTTGCAACGATAACGCAATGCTCGTGACGTTTTCCTCCGAACGACAAGGTAAACTTTCCTTTCCCGACTTGTTCTAGCGGTTTCCCATCTGCACACAGGACGTGCCCAGTAACCTCATGTAACCGAGGTCGATATTCCGGAGCCATCCTCTCATAGACACCCTTTGCTATCATGGTAACCGTAGCACCTGTGTCTATTAAGAAGTTGACACCCATTCCGTGTATAGATCCCGGAAGGTACATCCCAGCATCTTTCATCGTTGCCTGTCCAGTTATATTCCTAGGCCTGGAATCACGGTCCCACCCCTTGCCCTTGGGGTGGGCCCACCCTAGTTTTCCGACAGTTTGGGCTTGCTTTTTGGACAGTCTCTTTTGAAATGCCCTATTTCTCCACACTTGTAACAAGATCTTGCCTTCGTTTCGGTTTTCCCTGCAGATTTTGCCTCCAAATCCTTTAGTAATGTCTTGAGTTCCGCAACTTCTTTCTTAAGTTCCTGGATATCACTTAACCCTGCATCAGATATTGTAACGGTTCGTGCATATCTTCCCAAATCCTTTCGCTGAAGCTCGGCTCTATTAAAGGCTTCGATTTCTACTCCAATCTGAATGGCTTCATCAAGGGTTTTAGGGCGTGCTTGCTGTATTCTTAACCTAAGTTCGCTGTCAGTTAAAGAATCGATAAATTGTTCCTTCGACAGTGTTTCGAGTAATTCTTCTGGCGCCTTTGGATATGCTCGGGAAGCGAGGCAGCGTATCGCTTGTCCCAATTCTGGAAGTGTTTCATGTTCCCTTCTAAGGCGGCTTTTTAGTTGTACTCTGTAAATTTCCGTTTGGTTTTTTGGCGCGAACCTTCTTTCTAGTGAATCCATGAGCCTGTCATAATCTGGAGTTCCAGATCCCAGTAGCTGTTGGGCCTGACCCCTGAGACTCACTGCTAGATAAATCCCTTTCTCTTCTTGAGTCCATTTGTTTATCCCGGCACACGTACTAAAATGTGCTTGAAAGTCCATCAGTGGTGTGGAACCGTCGAACGTTTGTGGCGTTACAAGTGGTCGTTTCAGTTTATTTTGTTCCGAAAATTCTAATCTTCTTTGGGGTGCTTGATTTCTTTCCCGGGGTCTCGATGGCGTTATCTGATGTTCAATTCCGATAGTCCTACGTGTACTTTCTTCTATTTCACGTTCCAGTTGCCGAATTTCATGATTAATTCTTTCTTGTGCATCCATCATTGACGAGACTGTCTGCGATTGCGCCATTTTCATTTATTCTTAAGATTTTCCAGGGTTTGCAGCTACTTTACGAAAACATAATCCCATCGCTGCCACCAAATTGTGTAGCATGCAACCCGGTCTAGATCTTACAATGGACTCTGTTATACTAACTTAACTTCTAGATTTTCTCAGATTTTTCTATCCTCCCTATAACTGTTCCTGACAGTGACATATTACAATCTTTTCCAAGATCACAAGGTCATTAACCTTACATCTGAAGCCTATAACAGTATCACTGCCTAGAGAGCACGCACCAGCCTCTGTCCTTATCAGATCCTCTCTCCACTTTACGGCACCATTAGACAAACACACTGACCTAGTGTGACCTCTATCACTTAACAGGCTAGCTTTGGGAACTATTTACAAAGTCAGCAAAGATGCCTTGCTACATTAAAGTTTTATTATTAGGCTAAAGGAATGCTCCATTAACATGTATATGCTCATGTTAGTACCCTGTCCACGAGGTACGAGTAAGGGTACTAATATTAGTACTAACATGGACCATGAACACAATTTTATTACATATTCTCTATATTTGTTTCTTAGTACTGAACTTTCCACTGTGTGACAATTAACAAATCATATGTTAATAAAAAATACCTTCAAAGATGACTTCACGGTGAAGTTCGTGTCATAGGTTCACCGCGTTTCTTTGAAAGGCTGGACTGGAAACAAATCAACGTGCAATGGAACACATTTAATTTCTGGATCATCACCAAGACCTTATTACCCACTGTGTACATACAAACAAACACACCATAAGCTCATTTCTAAAGAATAAACAATTACCTTCAAATCTATGCCAGGAAAGCCTAAATCTTACTCTTGTATCACCACCAAAAGGATACAGGAAAAAATGCACTAACAATAGACTGGGTACTGAACCAAAACTGTTAATTGTGATCTGATTTCTAATGGGCAGCAGACTTGCAAGGTGGTAAGAGCTTGATTTACATATAGAGGGGTCTGGGCATCAGTCTGTCAACATGGGGATAAACAATGGTTTACATTCAATAACATTAGTTCTATGTCACATAACTGGACCAAACTTTGTGGAGGGCTTACACTTGTGGTAAGGAAGATGCCTACTGTTTAGTAGTCAGAAAGTCAAGATAACTGGAGAAAGGAAAATACATTTAGTGCAAAATATACTTGGAAGAAATTATGGAGGCTTACACTACATGGGCTCATCAAAAAGAAAATTATGAGGACCCATCAGTGAATTAAGGGCTGGGTGGTGGGGTCAAACCAGAAACAGGATAAGGAAGAAGCTTATTGATTTTAGGAATTACAGACATAAGGTCAAGGTCACTGGCTGCAAGAACAAAGGTGGTTTATGTACAAATAATTTTCAGTTATTTCCATTGATTACCATTTACTGCAGAGTGGGAATATATCATTCCATGCACAATAACACTCTTGTTTAATTCAGAATTTTTGTTACATATTTTCCCAAAATAATGAGTAAAATAATTTTCTCTGCATTTAGCTCTTGACAACATTAGTTTCTTTTTTGTTATTTTTTTTTGTTTTTTACCTTGTGTATTATACTGGTGTAACTGGAATCATGAAACTTACAGGATGCAGTTTGATAGGTACAACATCCTAATCTCAAAGCTTCAGTTATTAAACTAGATTGTATACAGCTCTCTTACAGGGGCACTCTGCAGATATTATGAACTTGTGACAGGTGTAACATGCGAAAGGGAGATAATGTTGGCATACCTATAGGCTATACATGGCGGCCAGTATTAATGGTGGAGGAAGAACCCGGGAAAACCCCAGAAAGAAGCACCAACCCACGAGAAGCTACTGGCAAGCTTTCTCACATACCAACATTGGCCGAATCCAAGACTCGAACCCATGCAGACAGAAGTGAGATGGCAGTGATCTGTAATGGAGACCGCTTTAGACCACTCGGTCACTCAGGGCCCCTCTAGAAATTGTACATGATAAAAGCACACATTTCACCAAAATGTTCTCTCCCATGTGCTAGAAAAATCAGCCTGAATTAATCTCAAATATCTTTTAACATTTATTAACTTAGGGAAAACTATTAAAAGTACAATGAATGAAAAAAAAAATATATACAATGTAAAAAAAAAAGTTATTGGCTCTTTTTTTTCTTCTTTTTTTTTTAACAATTTACCTCTGAAGTCCAGAAAGTGAAAATGACCAAGTGGAGCTAGCGGTTTTTTTTATAGGTTAATATCTGATGTAAGGCCAAGTTCTATACACTATAACCCAAGTTATACCCATCATTTTTAAAATAATGGGAATTAAAAGTTCTTTAAACAATGCCTAACATATTGTCTTTTTTTAAACAGCCAGCATAACCAGTGAGGAAAACCTGGGAAATTCTTATTTTTAAAAATCTAACAAAATATGAAACTGTAGAGTACCATCTTGAAAATTTGTGCAATTGTTTTTTTTTTTCTTAATTTCATATCACGATATATGATATTCTCATCAAAACATTGACGTTGATTTTATGCATGAAAATAAGCTCATTATGCTAATTTGGCTCTTGCTGACACAGTATGCTGTGTGGCAGTGTTGTATGTGCAGTGACTTTAATTATGGGGAAATTAGAAGTCTTAGAACACTGGATTTACATCAGCATAATTATAAAACTGTTGCTTTAAGTGAAAGAAATATATAGTGAAAATGTTTCATTCATTTTTAAGAAAATTAAGAAATAAATGATGACAAAGCAAATTTGCTTTCCTCTGTATACTAGTGTTAGATGAATATGCAAACATTTTACCCATTAATCTTTGACCTCTGTAACAGAATTGAAACCAAGTGGGTTTTGGATTAAATGAACAACACAAACACAATGTGTAAAAGATGGAAATTTATGAAATGAATTAATAAAGAAAAAATATAAGGTGTATAAATACAATGATTCTCTAACGCTTTCAACATACGATTGATCCAATCGCTCTACACCAACATTCACAAATTGAAAAACAAAAATATGATTCATGTAATCTTACGTATGGAAAGTAAGATTCAAATAACCTCATGGACTGCAAATACATTTCAAATAATATTATGCAATGTAAGAGAGATTCACATAATCTCACATATGGAATACGATTAAGATTCAAATAATCTCAAGGAATTCAACTATGTTTCAAATAATAGTATGAACTGTAAGTGAGATTCACATAATCTGCTATAATACAAATAAGATTCAAAATAATTTTGTGTAATTGAGAATGTACTGAATTGAAACATCAGTTGGAACAAATATATGACTCTTGACACTTGTACAGTTGTATGATTCATAAAGAGATGAACTGCACAGTTTCGCCGAATCCTTGGGTTGGCCCACACTTTTATCGGCCGCTCACACACTTCACGGATCCACCACATGTACAAACATACGTATATACATATGTACAGACAGCATACAGCACCCTTGTATTGGCTACGCCTATATTCGTGGCTCCACCATGTGTACATATAGACAGCACACAGCACTAAATAGCTACAGTCAGCCCTAAACAGCTACTGTCAACCCCAAACAGCTACAATAAAACCAAACTGGTCATAATATGTTCTGAATCAAAATCTGCTAATAAATTAAACTCTAATAGCAACTTGTAATTCAAAGTTCACAACGTTTCAAATCTGCGTAGTAGTAAATGCATCGTTGCATGATATGACATTAAAACCTGAATATCAATGGAGAACGTTCACTCCTTGACAAGATCCAAAACAACCAGTGTGTCATTTAGAAGTGGAATCTACCTTAAATCCATAGCAGAGTGAGTAATAGGGTAAAATACCAGTGCATATCGAGTTTTTAATATCTATCTTCGCAAGTAATTTTCAACAAGATACATGCTAGTGCATGCCTGGAAAAACAATTATTCACCCTAGGTAATGTTGTACACATGTACAATGAAAAATGGTCAAATAATTCTAAGGCACAACCAAGTTATTTCTTGCCTTGTTCTGTGACATCCTCTGTGAACCTGATCTGTACCATCCCATTTCAAACTGTAAAATTTATTAGTGACATCCTGTGAATAAATGTGGAAAGTTTTATGTTCCTGTCTTTCAT
Source organism: Sinohyriopsis cumingii (assembly GCA_028554795.2). NCBI lineage: Eukaryota > Metazoa > Mollusca > Bivalvia > Unionida > Unionidae > Sinohyriopsis > Sinohyriopsis cumingii. Next base: position 71,473,150 of record CM068832.1, on the reverse strand, counting down.
CATATCATCAGTTTCTGTGTTGAGAATGAATGCAATTCTTTGGGGAAAAAACATGAAAATCATTCAAAAGGACTTTTGATGCTTGAGATGTAAATGTTTCAGCTATACAACCATAATTAAATCATACATTAATATAAATACCTATGTAGTCTTTATGGGGGAGCTCTATAGATATTGTGAACTTCAGAGAGAGTGACAGGTGTAAGGTGAAGTAGTTTGCATCTGCAACATGCTCATTGGAGAGAATGCGGGCAACTCTAAATGCTACTTTCATGCATTGTGCCTTAAATTTCTTTGGATATTGTACTTGTGGAAATTGTACACAACCTAAGCACAATTATTCAAAATGACTTCTCCTATGAGCTCCAATAAAAATCAGCCTGAATTACTGTTAAATACACTATCTTTAGCAGTTATTAAAGTAGAGGAAACGATTTTGGCCAGACTAGACAATGCCAGGTTCTGAAAGTTCAATAATGATTTACAAAATATATAAAATACCAAAGGAAATGTTGTTGGCTCCTTTTTTCCCCACAGTTTACTTCAGAAGTACATGAAGTGAAAATGACCAAGCGATACTAGCAATGTTTTGGTAATTAAGCAAGTTAAGTATGGCCAAGCTGTATACTCTCTAACCCAAATTACACCCATCAGTCACACACCAAAATAAAGGAATTAAAAGTTCTTTAAACAAAACCCAAAATGTACAAGGTCTTTGTTACATAGCCAGTATAACAAGAAAAGAAAATGGGGAAAATTCTTTTCCAAGTGGGCTGTTACGTGTGCAGATGGAAGTTGGGTGTATGTGTCCAGTAGAAAGTGGCATCAGTGTATGAAGTTTGAAGCTGTGTGTACATGTGCAGTTTGAAATAGTGTGTATGTATACAGTTTGAAGTAGGGTGTATGTATGCAGTTGGAAATTGTATGTATGCATATATGTATTAGATTTTAACAGCAAGTCAGCACAGTAATGGCTACTTCATGGTGAACTTGACATTGATGAATATTCATTGTATAATATGACTTGTTACCCTCCGCAGGTTAACTGTATTGTACATGTAAATGAATATGGGAACTAGGTGAGTGGACTGCATGCTTGTCATGTGAGGTCTTATCTGTACTGACTATTAAATGGAATTATTAAAGCACCAACCATGCTTTTACTAGTGGCTGCCACTAAAAGAATACTCTGAGCCTGTGACTTTGACCCAATAAAATGTAGTAGTCAAACAGTAAACCTGCACATTGTTGGTTTGTGGTTGGACCTCACCTATTCATAAAACATTACAATTGATGCAGACAGATTGGTCTGCAACACGTCATCAGTGCACATTTTGAAACTTAATGGCATTTTTTGTTACTCTAGAGCACGGGTGGGCAAACTACGGCCTGCCAAGGGCTTTCATGCGGCCCGCCAAGGGTTTTCATGCGGCCTAGGAACAAGTCATCATTCGCACTGACTCTGTTTATGTTACTCTGTTTATCAAATAAATGTGCTTCTTTTGAAGTTTGAGTTTAAGTTTTCAAATATTAACAACATATTAACAACTGAAAATTAATTATGATGTTATTTAGAAAAACCTTTTGTTTTTGCTGTTTCAAATATTAATTATTTTACTTAATGAACTATGCGGCCCACGACAAGGTGTAAATTTGTGTATGCGGCACTTGCACTGGAAAGATTGCCCACCTCTACTCTAGAGTGTGGTTGCAGAGACCTTTCAGCAGTCTGTACACTGTATTTATATATGACATCTGATGTGTCAGCAGTTTGTAAATCAGCATGGAATAACATAAACCCTTCCTCCTACTGAAGCAGATAGGCAGATAATCAGCTATTCCATTAGTATCAAGAAACCAATCAGATGCAACTTCACTCATTCAGGATAGTTGTTTTGGTCCTTTGATTCTAGTATCTGTGGATTTGTCATATGACTGTCACTTGGTGAATATATCATTCTTTTTTATCCAGTGTAATTGAAATGCATTTCATTGTCAGACTCCATGTACCCTAATGCATACCAAGAATTTGATTGAGTCTTCATTTTCCATTCCGGTAGGCTGCTTTGGAAATATATCCAGCAGTATTTTTGCTTCAGATCTGTCCATTTTCTGCTCCATCGGTTTTCTATCCTTGATCATTGACCATAAGATGTTGATTAGTCCCCGGACTAATCATAAATAATGTAACATTTCTGACAGCCAATGAAATTGATCATCTTATGCTATGTTTGGAGATAGACATCCTTTATTCAGCAAGCCAGCATCAGGTACACTTGATTCAGTCAATCCAAAATCAACATTAAGATTGTCATCATTTTTTTTTTCTTTTTATGTGCCCTATAGGTGCCATAGAAACAAGTTTTGTCATCATTGATAAAAATTGTGGGTCTGTCAGTGGTGCAGCCAGAAATAAACACTGCATCTGGCAGAGTTGTCTCGGGCCTTGATGTTCTTTTGTTTTCAATCATAAATAGTCATTAAAACATTTACTTTACAGAAAAGTTCTGCCAACTCAATCATGCCGTTAGAAAGGGGAAAGATGCGACCAGAAGATGAATAGAAGATCAGAAAGAACTTTGTCACACTAAAGAAAAATGTGGACCCGCTGGATCTTACAGATTACTTTATCCAGAAAGAGTTATTTGATTTGAGTGATATAGAAGATATAAAGAACCACAATCCAGATACTAAGGCCAACAGATGGCAGGGTTTTGCACCTCTTCTCTTTAATTGTGGTCCGAGAGCCTATGGGACCCTATTGCTGGCATTAGAGCAATGTAAATATTGTGATATAGCAAATGGCATTAGAACAACACAGTCAGCAATACCCAAACATAATGGTAAGTCTTTATAATTTATATTTATTCTATTATTACCTTCTTCCATGGACTAATCTCCTGTAGTGTTGTTTGTTGGGAAATAGACCTCTATCCAAAGGCAAGGACACAGTACTCCACCACACAACAGTGTAGGACAGCATGCAAGGGAGAAGAAAATATAGATTCAGCATATCACATACAAAGAGTGATAAAACATCCGTGTATGTGCAACCATGTCTGAAGGAATAAGTGTAATCTGCATAGTCAAGTATAGAATTCTGATGAAATGCATTAACCTAAAAAGGATCACTAATCAGTCAATTGGAACTTAAGAATTCACTAATTGCAGTGATATTTCCTTGATTTTCACACAGTGAGGTGGGGGTTTCCCACTTGCATTTTGATGAGGGGTGGGTGAGGTACAAGTTTGGATATATATATATATATCATGTGACCACTTATATTATGTTTCAGCACAAGCTTGTGATGAGTAACTTTTCAGGAATGAAGATAAAACTTACTACAGTTGTTTATATCTATTAGTGCCAGAATGTCAGTGATCATGTGATACAGCAATGGTACTACATTGCAAGCCTTACAACAGCATGTAAGAGCATAAACGTTTATTCTTTGAATACCGATAATGGCGTGTCCTCCACTATAAAACCACGCTGAGTGCAGTTCGTAAAATGCTGGATAATCACTGGGAGGGTCACATTGCACAAGGTCACTTCATAATCGCCTGATTATGATGGTTGATCTAAAAGTCGAGTGCTTTGTTACAAATAATGAATGTGCGTTGTGCCTGGTCTGCTGATCTTTCTTTCTTTGCGTGATACATTTTAACTATGTGATATATTCTGAAACATCATTTTGCAGTTTTTGTATTGAAAAGACAAATTTTGCTTATAAACAGTATTTTGTGTTCTTTATAATGACATCAAAATGTTGAGAAAATTTCTGTATTTGTAAAGCTATATCAGTATTGATTATATTCCATCCTTTTTTCTACCATTCTTTTATATTTATAATGAAGAGAAACAAATCTGTTATATGCACTAATGTGGAGAAGGGACATCCCAGAATTTTTGGATTATTGTGGAAAAGGGACATTCCAGACTTCATGGATAAATGTGGAAAAGAGACATCCCAGAATTTGTGGGCAAGAACTTTGTTCTGACCCTTGTTTGGGATTCCCTATATCAGCCAGTGCATTTGATGGATTCAGTTATTTTTCACCCCAACTGTCAGAGTAATATAGTTTAAGATATCTTATTACTGCCACCCCACCCCATCCCATGCCACCCACTCTCCAATCACTCTGAATCTGGTTATCATTTGTTTATAGACCAGCTTCTTCCTGCCATCTTAAACCCCATCCTGGATATAACTTTGATATTCTAGTATGACATATTCGGTATTGAGGAATTATCTTTGTACAGTAATACTTTAGTTCTTTTTTTTTGAATGAAATATTTCTTTATATAAAAGTCATTTAACTTTGCCATATATTTCATCAGGATAATTGCTAAGTGACTAAGCTGAATGTTACTTTTTGAAATGCATAGATCTACTGCTTTATATTAATTTTCAGTTGATGCAGGAAACAGAAATTGTTCCATTGAAGACTTGCAAAATGAGTTGATTCAGAAAAATAAGAAAATACAACAACTTGAGAACGACCTTGAAAGAGTTTGTTCACAAAATGGCTGCTTCCTTGGACAGTTGGTTTCATGATCTATCTTTTTAACTAAAATAAATCTCTCTGTCTCTGTTCTGTTGATAACAAATATAAAGTTTCTTCTTTTAAATTTTTTTTTGAACCCACATTAGTGGGATGCAAGACATACGGTATAGTCACTGGAACTTTCACGGAAAAGTGTCGTTTTTAATCTTAAACATGCAATTAGGGTTGGAAAATTCCTGTGTAAATAGAGGATTATGAGATTTCAAAGATGGTGTCACTGTTTTTCTGTAGAAGTAAAGAGGATTATAGGGTTTCAAACATGGTGTCACACTGTTTTTGTGTGACAGATATTAGCTAGAATGAACATGTACCAAGTACCTCACAGATCAAATCATTCAGACATTTTTCATGTACTTAAGAAATTTTGATTATCAGACAGTGTTTTAATTCTCACATTACTCATATTTCATAATTACAACATTTATTTGTTATGACACCACTTATACTATAAATAGGATAAAATTATTTACACCTAGAAACTGTCAGTCTCCTCTTATGTCCTGAAAATTTCATTTTCATGAGATAATAAACTAAACAAAAGCAAAACGACAGAATTATCTATATTTTCCATCTGTCAGTATGCTTTCATGGAGACTGAAGGATTTGCAGAAGATATCACATTTACAGAGCATACATAATTGTGATAAGTATCATGAGTTTTACTCACAAAATGAAAGTGAAATGTTGGGTAGATGGATGAACTAGTGGATTAAAAGCAACGGGTTTGTGGGACAGGTCTGTAGTTTTGCATCGACAAGCACAATCATTACTGGACTTTTTATATAATTTGAAGTTAACCAATACAGGTGATGCACACTATACATCAATTCGAATTACACACTTTCATTTTATTCAATTTGCATCACTTTGCTCATGTTTACACATCACTGTCACCATGTGCTGTAACTCATGTGCAGCTCATGTAGATAAATATGTTTTAAAATTATGCAGAAATAATAATTATTGAAAACTTGGAGGTATAATTTACAAGTATACTTTCAATTTTGTTCGTACTTTGAGATGAAGACGATCATTCTATAACATGCTTGCTCAGCCTTTTGCCCATAGGGTCAAGGTCATAGTACAACAATGATTTGATTGGTGCAAGCAAGCCCTCATAAAAAATTCAAGATTTGTAAAGCATTATTCAAAGCTTTTGAAACTGTTTCTTATTTTTATTCTTATTTTGTTCCACTTCATTTAGTTACTGATTTAATTTTCAGGACTATGGAATTAAGTTCTTCAAATGATGGGGACAATCTGTCATCATCATCACAATTGGAAAAATCTGCAAAAAATGGTGAAACTTCATCATCACAGTCTGACGTGAGTAACGACAGCCAGTTATTCACAGTTACTGTAGTAAATTAATCATTTCTCAGATCTTGCTTTAACCATAAGTGTACTTGCTGTGGATTCTTTTTATATACCATAATAGTGGTAACCTAAGGCAACCCATGTTGTACAGCTTTACATCCTGTTTACTATGTGCTCAGATCAGTTGTTAGCCACTTTGTAGGGCATCCATGTTCTATTAACTCATTTCAAGTTTATTTACAAAACGTTTAATTACAGTGCCATATATTGGTAATCCCCCAATGTAAATGTAGACTCTTGTAATTACGATCTTGCATATTAATAAGGAAATCTTGCTTGTGATTGGCTGGGCTCTAATTCTGATTTAGTTGTGTCACAAGAATGATTCCAACAATAAATATTTGGGGCCTCTTCTCTAGAATTGGGAAATTTTCATTGCAAAACAAGTAACAAATAGTTTTGGAAATTTTTAACAAATAGGTTTATAGTTTCTAATATCTAAATTCTCATAATTCAAAATTTTGTTGCAATTTAATTTCAGATGTTTCTTTATTGCAGATTAAAATATCATTATTATAAACCAGAATTAGTTATGTAGCTTTGTTCATGCTTTTTACAGATTGTTGCAGTTTTGCGTAATAGAGGTAGCAGAAGCTGTTGTTGTTTTCTTTTTGGTATAAAAAACAACAGCTTTTTAACAAAAAGTCCTTAATAAGAATAAATTTATCTGTTTATTCATCTATCATAATAACAGTTTAGGCTGCATTATAAAAAGTCTGTTTATTCATCTAGCATAATAACAGTTTAGGCTGCATTATAAAAAGTCTGTTTATTCATCTAGGATAATAACAGTTTAGGCTGCATTATAAAAAGTCTGTTTGTTACTTATAGGTGTTATGGAAATAACATTGCCCTCAGATGTGCAGTATCATTAATGCCCAGAATTATCAATTATTTTCAGTTTGCAAGTGAAAAAATTCACAATAAAAGAATTTAAAATTCAAATGTACTCTAGTATCTTTAATTACAAACACATATATACCCTATAAGATAAATTAATTAAAAAAATAACTTGAAACAATATTTTCCACTCTGAGCACTGCAGATGTGATAGACTTGTATATAACAAGCTCAGGTATCAAACCCACTGTTATTCAAGCTGTACCTTACTGTTCAACAGATAAAGGAAACGGCAAATGCAAGCTCTTCATTAATATGAGTAAGCACATGTTCAGTGATTGATAAATGTCACAAAGCTCAAAATATATTGTACCATGCAAAGCAGATTTGCAGATATAAATACCCAGTAGTTGTCAAAGGCAATACTTTATTTAAACAGAGTGAAAGTGGTAATACGGTTACATTAGACTTTGTATTCCAAACTTTATAAAAGTGGGAATGTAATTACATTATACTTTGCTTTCCAAACTATTTACATTTTTATGCTGATATTTCTGTCGTCAGTGGAATGTGATTTTTTTTATATTCTTTTTTATTTTCTTTATGTACGTGCTGCATAAATGTCATTCCTATTTGTGGAAAAGTAAACAGGCCTAAATATTTAGCGGGAAATAAACATGCTGTTTCTGTTTTGTAAATAAATATCACCATGAAGCTAATAACATAAAAAATAAATCCTGATTTTTTGTATTATTTCCAAGTTTGTTAAAATTCAATGCCTTTATATAAATGGAGGCAGTGGTTAGTACTGTTAAGTATTTCCTTTTTTAACAGCTTGCATTTAAGGACAGGAGGTAAAATAACAGCGAAAAACCTGTTTTCTGCTTCATTTTATAATGGTACCACATGACCACTATGTCTGATAAATCATTGGAAATTTGATTTAACAAACACAATTTTTTAGATTAAGCACATATCTGATGCTCTTTGGCAAGTATGAGGAAATTAGTATTAATTTGTTTTTGATCCAGTTCTGTCCTGTCTCTGTCACAACCCACAAGATGAAAACCTTTCCTCGATCCTACATAAATTGTAAAAGGAAATATCAGCCTGTAAATATTTAATGTTGACACAAATGTCATAGGACAGGTGAAAGTTGAAACTTCTTAAATTAATAATGGTTCAGCCGTCTGAGTCTAAAAATGATGTGGATGGTCAGCAATATGATGCAAATTGTGGTAATGTTTAGAATAGGTGTTGTTGAGGTGGGGCAGGTGTAGTGGTGATAACAATGATGGTGATTGGGGTTCTGAGGGGATGGTCATGATGCTGATGAGGAGGATCATTGTAGTGGTGGTGATGATGTTGAATAGACACTTGATTTTCTCCAAAATAAATGAGCCTTTTCTCTTTCCCTATTATTTCTGAAATTAAAAAAACACATTAGTATAAAAAGTTACAGAGTTCTAATCTAATAGCAGCCATTTTCGAATATACTGATGTTATTCCTCTGGAATGGAAAGGCATACTGACTTGGGATTTTCACCAAAAGACTTGTAATGTTTAGTTTGGTCTCATTGAAAATGATGTAGATCTGACCTTCAATATGGTCACCTTGGTGGCCATCTAAAAACTTGTGATACTTCTCCTGCTGGATTGATGGTCATATCAACATGGGGTTTTCACAACAAGACATGATGTCTAGTTGGCCTTAAATGAAAATGGTGGCAAATGGACATCCAGTATGGCCACCATGGCAGCCATTTTCAAACTTTTGTTATCACGCAGAGATGGCCTCATAGAACAAATAAGAGAGATGATGTTTATTGTGAAGATCGTGTATGGGACACACATTCCTTCCTCGCACATACCTTCTGAAAGGTGAACATCCACCAGAATGCATACCATGACTTTGCACTGAATACAGCATGTCAGTTTCCACATTGTGAAATGAACATATTTTGATGTGAACTGGATGAACTGTTTGAAGAAACTCCATGAGGGAATCCAGTTTATACAACAAATTTTAACAACATTTTAAAGATTTTGTGTGTTATATTTATCTATTATTTTGTTTTATACATTTTTCTGAATTTTAACATCTTTACATTTTATGTTTAAAGGAGACTAGAAATCAAAATTTTCCTTTTACGTATGTAATTCTCTACAGATTTTAATTCGACTGCAATGTTTATAAATTAAATATCGTAAGCGGGTAGTGATTATATTGCGTGGAAGATACCACGATTCCGTAAATTGCCGAGTTTTTCCGAGTTTTGATGAGACAACAGATCACGTGGTACCGTGACGCTATACTAGCCAGTCCTCGAATACAAACATAAACATTGGCGAGCGAGACAGACAGGAGACCAGATTTGGGTTGTACGTTCAAAAGTTGAATCTGCAGTCTGATATAATAGTTTATGTACTGTACTGGTAAGTGCTAAAAGAAATTTGTTAGGCACAGGCCCCGGGCTGGTGACTTAAATAAACTAAAGTCCTGAATGAAATTCGACAAGCCCGGACAGTTCATACCTGTCAACTCTCAAGCCGGGAGAAAAACATCCCGATTTTGGGGGTATTTCCTCATCTACCTCCCGATCTCGTAATATCTCTCAATTTTGCGCAGCGAAGTCCCGATTATTACATTATGTCTGTCAATTTTCATTTGTCAGAAGGAAAAAACCCAAACTCAGACCATTTTTAAATATAACGTATGCAATCCACAGTCTAAACTGCCACACTGCAGACATCGTAGCGATATGACTGAAAAATTGTTAAAGCTACGTTAAAAATTCAAATCACACGCGCACACGTCTAAATCGGCACTGGACGAAATAATTAATATCATACAACAGTTTTTTTCTTCTTCAGTAAATAGAACGTGAAGATTAAACATTATTCAAGTAAATTTCAGATTTTTTAAACAACTACAACAGTACTATAGTATTAAAAAAAAAATTAAAAGAATAAAATTGTCACCAATTAGTTTAAATGAATGATCACTTTGAAATTTTCTCTGCAAACAAAATCGCATCTCCATTTCCGCCAAAGAAACTCGGCCAGTTAACACCTGACCATCCTCTACCGTATATGAAAAGTTTAATTATCATGATTAAATTACAAGGAATAAAACAAAATATACCATGCAGTATATGTAGGCCTAAATAACTAATTCTGAATAAATATTTTATTCAGCAAACTGTTACAGGCATTAAGACTTAAACCTAAGGAAATAAGGTGGGGCATAAAACGTGAGAAAAACAGTTGCCACAAGTACAGTAACTTGTGACTGCAGATTTGAACTGTTAAAATGAAGTCAATGGCATCGTAAGTAACAACAAAATAGGCATCGTTTATTTGGTAATCAATTGCTGGTGCTTACGCATACACACACTGTCGAACATGGTTTCTTTGAAGTATGTCCGAAGGGAAGTCCTTTTCACAAGATCAATGCAAGGATAAGGATTATGTTCATTAGTCACACCGGCTTTATCGTTTGCGTACTTAAATCAAAACTTTAGCTATTTTGCAATTTAGCCAGAACTGACCAGAATATGCAAAAGGGGCTTGTCATGGGGGAATAATAAGGCGTATCACAGGGAGAAAAGGCACGTCAAATGGGCGGTCGCACATTGGGGCAAGGGGGGGGGGATCAGTAGTTCCCCCCCCCCGTTCTATTGTCAGACAGTTAATGTAAAACTTTTACCTCTTTTTTTCAATCGCTGCTTTTTAAACTGCCCAAGGAATAGTTTTATATCAGTTCCAATTATTACAGATTACCGTTTATGCATACTACATGTATACAATGCATTTTTTTTAAATTTTTAATTTTTATAAGATTATTGAAAATTGTGTTTTCTCGAAACACGACAGCTTTAGACTATTATTTTTAGCAAAGCTTCCATTTGATTAAAATCAAATCTAAATTTCACCTAGGGCAGTGGCGATTTGATTTAGATTGTGCCGTGTTAAGGCATGTATGTCAACATCTTGAAAATACATTTACTCATTTCACCAGCGCAATCAAAGTTTCCTCAGGCAAACAATTTTTGTTTTGACAAGCCTGACAGGCACCTCACTTTGAATACAGGATGGGCCGGAACTGAAACCAGAAGGAGCCCAGGGTGTCGGGCTATCAGATTTGTTTTTAGCACTGCTGTTTTTAGATAAAAGATATGTGGATTGATTGTTGCATTTTGTGGTCACTTACTCGTCCTTCTGCCTATTTTCGTAACTCACACATTTAACACTTTTCCCAGGATTTAAAATGTCCAAAGGTATGTCTGGAACAGCGCCAACTTTTAGTCTAGGCCTAGCATTTGCGTATCTTTGAGCTGCTATTTTTTCATGATCTCTCTCGTAACATTTCTTTGAGAAATGTAACGATCACATAGTGCTGTATGGTGTTGCTTTTAAATCGACTCGTTTGTAATAATGTACCCATTCTTTCATTATGCCTTTATCTTTCGGAAAAGATTTTTTTTAATTTATGTCAACAGGCTTTTCTTAATGTTCTATTACACCCGCAAGCAACGCAAAACGGTATTGTCTTTTACTCTGGCAACTCCCACTTGAGCAGCTGGAGTCGCTACTATTACGTCACATCCCGAAAGTAACCGAATAGGCGCGGAAATTTTGCATACAAGGTCACGGAAATTCAGCTCCTAGAAGATAGGCCACTATTTAAATATTGGCATTACGGTCGCAGATGATACTTCAGAATAAGGTTTTCAGCTATAGTACTTTTATTATTATTCTATATTTCCATTGGTTTCTGGTCTCCTTTAATCTTGTACTTGATGTGTATATTTATTTTGAAAATGTCTGTCTTCCTAAACTTTTGTGCAATTCATTTTGACATTTTTCCTAACTTCAGTTTTAGTCGGTATCTCATAGCATATTTATGCTGAAGTGCCACAAAACACTACATACATACATACTTTGTCTCTCTCTCACAAGCATGTATATGCAAATACATAATACAAAAGAGAAATTACATTTGCTGAGAGCTTAAGTTTCTACTTTTTCCGCATAAAGAATAATTTACTTCTTTTCAGGTTAGCAACAGCAATTACAGGTCTCAAAGCTATCAGGTATGGAATTAACACTTAAGATGTTTGGATGATGTCCTAGCTTTATAGTTGTACTAAATTCTTTCTCAGAGCATGCCAAACAACTGAATCATTATATGAATTGATACATTTTGCAATACACAGCATAGTAATGCAAGTAAACATTAAATAGGTCAGTGGGGCCCCGAGTGGCCGAGTGTTCTAAAGCGCTGTCCGTTACGGATCACTGCCATCTCACCTCTGACTGCGTGGGTTCGAGTCTCGGATTCTGCCAATGTGGGTATGTGAGAAAGCTTGCCAGTAGCTTCTCGTGGGTCGGTGGTTCTTTCCGGGGTTTTCCTGGGTTCTTCCTCCACCATTGATACTGGCCGTCATGTATAGCCTATCGTGTGCTGAAAAATGGCGTTAAACCCTACAACAACAACAACAACAACAACAAATAGGTCAGTGTTAATAGTTTTTCATGGCCAGTAAAGATTAAAAGCCACTTTAATAAGGTATCATTTTGTACTCTTCCCCTGTTTCAAAATGGCAAAATTATGAATGTAGTGGTTTATCATTTCATCTCTATCAGTTGAGATTGTTTAACAACATTTTTTGTTTCTAACCACTACTGGATCATGGTGACTAGTTTTACTTTGTAGCATATAGAACTAATCGTCTATCACCATGATGATAGTACGGTGTAAAACTGATGGTCAGTCAGATTTACTGTTTAACCTATTACATATAGTTTGGACTCATTCATACATAAGTCTGTTTTCCTATCATTATTCACATTAAGAGATTTAAAAGAAATGAAAGTTATATGCAACTTTGACTTCTGGTTCACTCGTAAAAAATATTTGCACTTTCTTAAGATTTTCCCAATATATTGCAATACACTGATTTACATAGCAGTACACAACTCTGTATGGCAATATGTAGCAATACACTGATTTACATAGCAGTACACAACTCTGCATGGCAGTATGTAGCAATACACTGATTTACATAACTGTACACAACTCTGTATAGCAATATGTAGCAATACACTGATTTACATAGCGGTACACAACTCTGTGGCAGTATGTAGCAATAAAAAAATTCTGACAACACCCACTCCTACCATACTGCATATATTTTTCACATGTAACTCTTTAATACTCTCGTAGACCAGGCCAGATGAGTAATTTTAGGTCTATTAAGGCCAGATGAGTAACTGTAAGCCTATTAAGGCCAGATGAGTAACTGTAAGCCTATTAAGGGCAGATGAGTAACTGTAAGCCTATTAAGGGCAGATGAGTAACTGTAAGCCCATTAAGGGCAGATGAGTAACTGTAAACCTATTAAGGGCAGATGACTAACTGTAAGTCTACTAAGGGCAGATGACTAACTGTAAGTATATTAAGGGAGAGTAACTGTAAGCCTATTAAGGGCAGATGAGTAACTGTAAGCCTATTAAGGGCAGATGAGTAACTGTAAGCCTATTAAGGGCAGATGACTAACTGTAAGCCTATTAAGGGCAGATGAATAACTGTAAGCCTATTAAGGGCAGATGACTAACTGTAAGTCTATTAAGGTCTCTTGTTCTGTGCTTGCTTATTATCTCTGCATATTCTGTATTTTTGCTTTCAGTTTGTTTTGATTATGGACAAAATAGGTGTAGGTACGTGCCTGTGAATGCAGTTGTCTGTTAAATTGGTGTGTTTCACAGACTAATCTGTTAAAGTTGAGTAATAATAGCATGGTGAAAATAACAACAGAACATAAACAAATTATTTGTCTTTTTTTGCAAATCTAGGTCTCTGAATGTTTTTAAAAGAAATTATATAATTTAAGTATGTTTTCTTTTGACAAAGTGTTCCATTCTTATTAAGTGCTATAGTTAAATTTTTAAGCAATTTGTTCTATTTAGTGTTGTGACCCTGATTATTTTCATGTTGGTTTTTGCTTAATGAACCATTTTATATTAAATCACCTTGATTGACATGAATATAAAAATAACATTACAAATTTGCACTCACTGAAACATTTTACTTTAATATTTAAATTTGTTTTATCAGTTTATATTGAAACATTTTACTTTCATATTTATCTTTTATATTGATACATTTTACTTTCATATTTTTCTTTTACATTAATACTTTCATATTTATCTTTTATATAATACATTTTACTTTCATATTTATCTTTTATATTAATACATTTTACTTTCATATTTATCTTTTATATAATACATTTTACTTTCATATTTATCTTTTATATAATACATTTTACTTTCATATTTATCTTTTATATAATACATTTTACTTTCATATTTATCTTTTATATTAGTACATTTTAATTTCATATTTATCTTTTATATAATACATTTTACTTTCATATTTATCTTTTATATTAGTACATTTTACTTTCATATTTATCTTCTATATTAATACATTTTACTTTCATATTTATCTTTTATATTAATACATTTTACTTTCATATTTATCTGTTATATAATACATTTTACTTTCATTGTTATCTTTTATATAATACATTTTACTTTCATATTTATCTTTTATATAATACATTTTACTTTCATATTTATCTTTTATATAATACATTTTACTTTTATATCTCACAAAAATAATAAATAGCATTATCCCAAGTGATAAAGTGATCATAAAGCTGAGAATACAATTCACTTTTGGAACATTTATTATAGGTGGAACTTTAATTTATTTTTAATTTTAATGTATTTTACTGGATATGTTGGTTTCGTTGGTTGTGCAATGTCAGACAAAGCCCTTCCCCATATACATCACCTCTCCAGATTTTTTATATGATGTTCTCTTTCAAACATTGCTCTGCTTTTTGTTTGTTAAAATTGGATAGTGCATGATGGCATGAAGGATTTTAAGTTCTGTATAAATGATGCCAGTATGTCATCAAATGTGGTTCCTAGAACTAGAGCAAAGTCCATTGACATTTCTAAAACACCTCAGTATACAGTATGGCTGCCTCGGAACTTTGATGAGACATGATTCATGATGCCATTTTTAAAACATGAAACCAGGTCATAAAACTCAGTGTAAATATAGAGGATTATGTGATTTCAAACATAAGGTCACATGGTGTTTTTTTTGTAACAATGATTACCAAGAATTATGATATCCATATTATATATCTATTGATTGTAAGGTCAAAGGTTATCATAATTTAGGTTTTAAGTTATAATGGCTTGTAAGCATGACAGCACAACCTGTTTAAATAGATTTTTATCTTTAACCAAGGTTGGGTACAGCTTGAATGATACAACTTAAACAAGTTTGAGTACAGCTTTAATGATACAACTTAACCAAGTTTGAGTGCAGCTTGAATGATACAACTTAGCAAAGTTTGGGTACAGCTTGAATGATAGAACTTAACCAAGTGTGGGTACATCTTTAAAATATTACTTAGAGCTTTAACTAGACTTAGAATGCAGTTAAGTTGTCACATTGCCTTATCCTAGGTCAGTGATCTTTTATCTATGAGGTTAGAAACCTTTACAGAGAATTATGTACTGCATTAAAGTTGTTTTGGGAACATGTTAACCAAATATATATTTGTTTGGATAACACGTGACAGAAGAGAGAAGTCAGCTTAGGACAAATCAGGAGATATGTCAGATTTGGTTAGAAGTTGTGACCTCAGAAGAGGGAGGATTTTCAATGAGAATGGTGAATTTAGGTTGATTCACATGTCTTTGACTTTCTTGTCCCAGTGAGGACCCAAATCTTTGGTCACTACGCGATTAGATTTCGTCCATTTCTGTGAGAATTTTTGTGCTATTTCCAAGTCAAGGAATATTATTTTGACTCAATCTGAGCAATGATTATGTGCCATAAATGTGAGATTATTTTTGGCCGTAAAATTGTCAAACAGTGTCTCCACATGTATATCTTCATCTGCCTTTGATGCAGGTTCTGTGAACATGGATTTCAATGAATGCATATTTGTTGTTGTCCTTAATATGCTGCCTGACATGCTTGTAATGTTATTCTTGTCACGTAACAGATTTAAAGCAGCTTTACAGCAAGGGCAGAACACACATTCATGTCCATTGAACCTAATTCCTATGGCGAGGGCAGAATGCACATTCATGTCCATTGAACTTAATTCCTATGGCAAGGGCAGAATGCACATTCATGTCCATTGAACTTAATTACTACGGCAAGGGCAGGACGCACATTCATGTCCATTGAATTTAATTCCTATGGCAAGGGCAGAATGCACATTCATGTCCATTGAACTTAATTCCTACGGCAAGGGCAGAATGCACATTCATGTCCATTGAACTTGATTCCTATGGCAAGGGCAGAATGCACATTCATGTCCATTGAACTTAATTCCTACGGCAAGGGCAGAATGCACATTCATGTCCATTGAACTTAATTCCTACGGCAAGGGCAGAATGCACATTCATGTCCATTGAACTTAATTCCTACGGCAAGGGCAGAATGCACATTCATGTCCATTGAACTTAATTCCTACGGCAAGGGCAGAACACACATTCATGTCCATTAAACTTAATTCCTATGGCAAGGGCAGAATGCACATTCATGTCCATTGAACTTAATTCCTATGGCAAGGGTAGAATGCACATTCATGTCCATTAAACTTAATTCCAACCACTGAAATCCCAATTTCTATCAATTATTAGATTTCATGTGATATTTTGGTTGCTTAGATTTTAGCATTGGGAGATAACTCCCACTTTGACATAAAACTTTTCAGCACCGAAGCCAAACTGCCTCTGTTTTATGCTGATTTTTCTATTTAGTAATGCAACCATTATCAAGCATTATCAAGGAGGTTCACATATATGTGATATCGTTCTTGGCTTCTCTCGCATCGATTATGAAATGTATTTTTGAAATGATATTGGACTATCATTTGTAAGCACAGGGCATTTTTTTGTAGAAGCTACAAATCAGTTTGCCAGTGGTGTTGGCACCATTATAGGAATAAAAATGTCACTGACAAGGGAGAGAATACTTAATTTAGAAGAAAATTTGAAAGTAATTCAACTGAGTGAATAAAGTGAGAGGTTTTTCGTTGAGAAATTTGACTTCAAAATGATTCAAATTGTCAATGATAAGAAACATTTTGCTGCAGTGATAAAATGGAATGGCTACAAAAAATATTTATAACCTGCTTTTCTAAGCTGATTTTAATGAAAGGTGTTTTTTTATGCAACACAGTTGATGATTATTCCATGTTATTCTAATGACATTATTAGATTTTTTAGCACATAGATTTCATAACAAGCATGTGATTTGTTTTCAGAATTTTTTATTAAATATTTAAAAGTTAGTTACATCCGATTTCTTACTTTATATTTAATTATTACTCACATCTTTGTGATGCCTTCTTTAGAATGACCACCTCTCTTATAAGATCACTTTCAAGCTGCAGAATGGATGTCCTTTTAAAAGTGGGATCCATGTTCACCTGCTTAGTTATATCTACCCAGATAACAATGCTATTTATCCAGTGCCAAGAGATCATGCCCAAAGTTCTGAAATTCTGTTTTTTCCTGAGGTGTTTCATAGCTTGCCAGTGCTTAAATACAGTACCCATTCCTGATGCATTCATACCATGGCATGCCTACATACAGTATTTTTAAATACTGGGCAGGCATTAAATGTATTTTTGTTTGAATCATGCTGCTAGAAAATGAACTTGTATTTTTTATCCTCTTATCAATGATTTCTTTTTACAGATTCTGCCACTAAACCAAGCACTTGCAAAAAGAGTGGATGAAAATGTAACCATTAGAGTCATGCAAGTGGAAGTGAAAGAACTTAGTAGAGAACCCACGTTCATGATGGGAGTAATGGTTGCAGATGAAAGTCAAGCATGCAAACTAATCCTGTACAATGACAGATATGAAGAAAGGATAGCCAATGCCTGCTATAGCCTTCTGATTACTAATGCCATAAATAAGCAGTCACATCTGATTGTGACCTCAAAGACAGTCATCAGCATTGGGCCGAAATTTAAAATTCCACCAGCAGTACTCGACACTGTCAAGGAAAGACATCAAACAATAAGAGCAGCCATATCATCTCCAGAAGGAAAGGTTGTTTCGGTAACGGGAAAAGTATCAAAGGTAAGGTAAAAAATATATAGTCCAGAAAATATATTGTCATGTTTTGGGTGTTTGGATATCCTCTGATTTAGACCTCTAATTAAGGTGGGTCTGTAGATGTCCTTCAGATGTGATTTGTCAATGGTTTGTAATAGTTTTTAGTTCGTTTTTTACTCCCCCAAGTCACGGGCTTCATTTTCATTGAAATAAAATCCATGGTAAAAGAATTTATCTGTCAACTGAACAATGTTGAACTAATTGAGCTCTAATTGATACACAATCTCAAATGATCTCAACTGAACATTGTCAAACAGTGAAAAGACTAGTAGATGGGAACACAATAATTAAATAGGTAGTAATCAGTTAAATAAAAAAAATTTTAATGATCAGAAATCAATCCCTATCAGTGGAAGAATGTTATTTCCTTTTTACATAATTACCAGTTCTCTTACTCTTCCATTTTCCTCCATCTCACGATATGTATATATGGAAACAAATGACCTACCAATGCCCCCATTAATATTTGAAGGTCAGACCTTACAGTCCAACCCTGTATCTAATTCCAGACATGGCATCTAAGCATGGCTATGCTCACTTTCCAAAGATTGTCACCTATTTTTCACGCCTACAATCATTATCTTTTCAGCTGTCCATGATTGTTTTTTTTGTGTGGTTTTTTTTTTCATTTTCTTCCTCCACACGTTACTGATGTGAGACTTGATAATGGTAATTGTTTATTCAGTTGATATTACCTTATTTAATATAATCTTACATGAAGAACTTTTCTCAAGAAAATATTCCTTTTATCACACTGGAATCATTTAACTAGATGATTGGATACACCTCAGTTAGTATCACACCTGTACAAAAAGGTCACTGTGACCTAGATTTTAATACCAGTAATACATGACATGATGTTTCCAAACCTGTACAAAAAAAGGTCCTTGCAAACTACAAATTCACAAATTAATGACTTTAAGTTTTTTACATTTAGCAGACCTGTTTACCCCTATAGATTATCCTTATTTTACGTGGATAATGCCTGAAAAATACAAACTATGGATTGTTTTGGCTGGACTACAGAAAATGGCAGAATTAAGAAATAATTACAAGTCCAGGCATTTCTTTCCACTTTTAAATTTTCTTTTTGTTAAAAAGGAGTTATTTGATCAATATCAAAGAAGCGCGTATTAAGTTGATATCTGCAGGCATCCAATAGAAGCAATTGGCAGTTTTCAAAATGGCAGACCAATGTGGTGTGAAAAGAAAATTGGAAAATGTTGAAAAGTCAGGTGCTAGCCAGAAGTTTCTAAAGATTTATATAGATATTTGACCATTTATAAAACAATCAAAAAAGGAGTTCATTATGTTCACACCTGTGTGCGAATCAGATTTTTCTATCACACTTGGTGGTAGAAGTGATGTAACTTGCTATGCTCAAGAAAGGGGGATCACTCTATGCAGCATTTAGAAATTAACATTAGACCCGGAGATCAAAACAGGTTTTTTCTTGAACCATACCTTGTACTCACATGGTAACATCTTGCATGGAATTAATGGTTTTTATGTAAAGCCAAACCCATCTTTTGTATTGTAGCCTTATATTTTCAGCATGCATTTTGAGGTGAATAAAGGGACGACAAAATGTTCAAATTGCATTACATGCTCTTATTCAGCCAAATATGTGCTCAACACGTATATTTTTAGAAAGAGCAATAGTTTTACCCTTTTTTAAGATATTTGCAAAAATTGTAACTGATGCACCTTGCCTTAAATTGAGCTTTTGAATTAAATGGGTAAGTTATATAATACAGCAGGAGGATGCATTGCCAACATAGCAAAGAAGCAGTAATGGTGTCATTCTAAAGGCTCTAAAATATGTTACACTGCATAGTATGTAAACTTTTGGACCAAAATTGGCACACCATATAACAATGTCTTAATGTTTCAGTCACCAGATATGTAATTTGAGTAGGTCAGCTTAGAAGGTAAACACTTCTGAGCTGATCCTTTGCCAATTGCTAGCACCAACATATAAACCTTTAAACAAGGATTAGCCATCTTATTCTTTAGGAGTGATGTTAAATATTGTCTCAGCTTTTGTACTACTCAGTTTTCATGTAGTTGAAACAATGAATAGTTACACGCATTTTCAGTCTTTGATTCGCAGGGATTTTGTGTTTTATCTGAGTTAATCAAAGCGAAGTGAATTCTAATGTACAGTCAGGAACAATTCATACCTTGAATTACCCTAGATAGGTAAATTATGAAGATACATGTTTCACTGTCTTTTCAATTCACTTGAAGAAATATAGCAATTTCACACATTTATTTAAAGGTACTATATAAAATGTTTATATGTTTGACATTTTTGCAAATTCCCCTTTGTAGACACAAAAACTGCATAACTCCAATTGTCAGAAATTTTGACAACATGCTGTTTTTCAATTTCAATTTTTATCAGCTCCTGGCATAATATCTTAGGTTTAGGGGGAAAATATGTCAGTGTTTTATCTACAAATGGCTTCATGCAAGTCATTTGACTCATCAAGGCAAAACACAGTGAGTCAGAATCCAAACCTATGAGTCTTATTCAAGCCGATGATCAGTTTTCAATAGTTTTTTAAAAAAATAGCTATATTGTTTAAATTCACAACGAAAATATTAGTTATATAATGTGACTAAAGCCAATAAAGCAATTCCCTTGCTAGAAGCATCTGAACATTCTGTATCTGTTAAAAGTCTTGTTGATGGTTTCATGTCACCAGACATAATCTGAGCAGTTTTCTACACTCAGCCAATGTACACACTTAAGTTGTACTTTCACTGCTATATCTTGTTTGGAAGAATATTTTTCTAAACCTGCATTCAAATCTGCCTGGTGTTGTGGACCTTCAATCAGCAGTTTGTGTTTTGGTACCCCAGCATGCCTTGTCAATGAACTGTTCTAAAAGTTATTGTTTTTTGCACATTTGGTCATGGTAGTTTTTTTTTAGCCTCTGTACATATATGGCAAAATATAAAGGCGTCTTCACTGTCACATTCTTCACTCAACTTAACTTCTTTTTGAAAATGTAGCCAGCAGTGTCTTCAACCATTGCTGCACAAACTACGTTTTATCTTATGAGTAACTGTAACCTCATCTTTGGATGATGAAGGCTCCACTGGTTCGATAACAATACTATTATCATCAGTCAGTCATAAATGCAGTCCAAAAGATAATTTCATTTGTTTCGGATCTGTTTTAATTTGTTTGGCCTTAGACGCCATTTGCAGTCGAATGCTGACAGTATATTGGAACAGTGCAAGGCATACAATTGAGCAAATGGAAATTGTTGCTTCATTGTGACAAAGGTTTGCATAAAATAATAGTTTCACCTGAGAATCACTTTAAAATCATGTGTTTATTTTTCACCTCTTTTCTTGGGTATGGTGATGATACGGTTCTAACATCCTGCTGCTACACATGATTTGACAGTTTAGGGTCACATAAGGTCAGCTCCAAGCTCCATACTCAGTTGTATCCCTATGTATTATGATAACATTAGCGTAAGAAACTTATGTGCACGTGTTTTCCCTGTTTGTGAGAGTTGTAATGTAGCCATTAAAGTAGTTAGACCAAAACTTAATTTATTGTTAATCAGCAAAACATAATATTGGGGTACATCAATTTACATAACGGCAATGATTTTTGTGCGTCAAATCAGAAAAGTTGGCATATTTGACGCATGACGCATGGGTAGATAAAACACTATGTAATAATGAGACCCAAGTAAATCCAAAAATGTTAATGTTACTCATTAAAAATGTATATATATAAATACCTTAGCATAGCTAACATAAGAAGGCATATTGAGTGCAAATTCCACAAGGAGTGGGCCAAAAATAAAAGCCAGAAATATGTCTCTGTCCGCAGTCTGTAAAGCACCAGTGTCGGACAGTGAGGAATTGCACATTATCAATGTTGAAGTGATGATGAGTTAGCTTTTGGTTCATTTAAACTTGCCAGTGAAACAGCTGATTCAGTAAGCCAAAATTTAAAGAAAATGTGTACGGAGAGCAAAACTGAACATCAAAATCACTTTTGAAAAGTAGCATCCCCAAATTAGAGCATATTGCAGAGATAATGTGGTAGTGTATGAAATACAAATGCCTAACTTTTGCACGTCATATATACTCAGTCATAAATTGACTCGACAATAAGTCAACACCCTCTTTTGGGGCTACAAAAAGCCAATTTCTCTCCTATAAGTCGGGATGTTTTTGCAAGTCAGATCTGTCTGAAAAAACAGCTTGTCATCAGAGAGTTATGTCGTCAGAGAGTTAGAGTTGTGCTTTGGAAAAATAAACAAGCCAAACTAGATAGATAGGAAAAATAAAGACAAAACAGGTGTAAAATATGTACAATTATATTATTAAATGGAATATGTTGCATATGAATGGACAGCTTACAATTTGTCCATCTTCATGTAATTATGTCCATTGTAGTCCATAATGCTTTACATTTTAAATCCATTTTTTATATGATAAATCATTGAATGGAATTATAGATCACATACCAGTATAAAAATAGTTCTGAATGATCCAATTCACAATATCCCATGATATGTTAATTCCACATGTTTGTGTAACATCTGAACATGCGTCAGTTAAGATCAAAAGAATTGTCAACTTGAAAATAAAGTAAGTGCTTATTGGCCATGTGCACTGGCAGAGAACTTCAGAAATTTCATTTGGGAATTAAATATAACCATTAAATGAAAACTTTGTTTGCATCAACACAGTATTTTTACAGCAAAATGCAAATATTAATACAAATATAAGTTGTTCAGACTTGTACAAAAATGGAAGCATTATACTTCTGGATGCTGCCTCAAAGACAGCAAGGCACTCATTTTCATTGTCATATGCACTTCCTGTGGAACTGCATCATCTCCAAAGGTATGCTAGATACATGTACCATGAAGGTTTTGCTGGATCACAGAAAAGATCTGTTTGCCACCTTAAATCCCTGCAATGGCCTCCCAAGATTTAAAGAATCGTCAAAACCACTGACTGACCTAAAACTTCAAGGTGCCCACTGACAGAGGTCTATGTGTCCCCCACCTAAATGTTTTAGGCAGGCATACCAAAAGAGCCTCCTGACAGAGGTCTATGAGTCCCCCACCTACATGTTTTAGGCAGGCATACCAAAAGAGCCTCCTAACCCCTTTTAAAACTCCTTTTCACTCTCCATTACACAATAGGATATCCAGAAAAGGAACAGGGCAGGAACTCAGTTCTATTGTGTTGCACCTTCATCTATCAAGTACTCTACTTTGCAATGCCCCAGTCTGTGTTAGACAATGTCCCAGTCTGTGTTAGACAATGTCCCCGTCTGTGTTAGACCAGACTTCTTTTCAGAGGCCTGGTCTGATCTAACAGACAATGCATGGGTCCACTTGAATAAGACCAGGCTACTGGCTTCACTTCCAGGACCCTCTATCTCCATTAAAAAAAACATTTGGTTTCTTTCAGACAAATTGGAATCCCTAAGGTAACAGGTATTCACTGTTCTAAAGAAGGGAGCAGTATTTGTTCTGGGATTTATTGCCAAGTCTTCCTGGTTTCAAAGAAAGGGGGAATGTTTCACCAAATTATTGATCCTTTTTTATCCCCATTAAACAAGTTTAGGCATGAAGCAGCACTTAAGGTTGGATACATCAGCTTCAGTCAGGAACAGCTGGACAAACAATTGGGCAGTCTCCAGGATGTTTACCTACACATCCTCATCGTCACATCCCACAGGACATTCCTGCATTTTGTTTCTTTCATTTTCAGATTTTTTTTCTCTTCAAGCTAGCTTACTTACACAGATCCTTTATCTGGATGACTAGAGAATTACAGATCACTTAAGATCATTTGTGGTCCTTGATCCAGTATTTCAACAACTGGTTGATACACAATGTTCTCAGTTTTGCCTTACCAAGGGACCTTCAGTCTTTCAAAGAGAGTGACTTGTGTGTGGTTAGTACCTGATCAGGAGATGACAAATTGGACTCCATTTTTAAAATTTCATTTTGCGGGGATGAATTCCTCTCAAATGAAGGGACAGTTCATGTCCCTTCCAGCAGAATCCAGAGGGTCCCTGATGGCCAATTAGTCTGAAGTGCTGGCCTTTGCAGATGACTGACACCTCACCTCTGATTAAATAGGTTGGAGTCTCAGGGTAGTATGTGAGAAAGCATGCCAGGGTAGTATGTGAGAAAGCAATGTCAGGGTAGTATGTGAGAAAGCATGCCAGGGTAGTATGTGAGAAAGCATGCCATTGTTGTATGTGAGAAAGAATGCCAGGGTAGTATGTGAGAAAGCATGCCAGTAGTTTCCCTTGGGTCAGTGGTTGTTCCTGGTATTTTCCAGGTTATTCCTCCACCAAAATATACTGGTAACCATGTATTGTCTATCATATGCAAAAAATGGCTTTAAACCCCACAAAAAACCAAACCCAGCAGGATGAGACAGATACTGTCCATTATATCAAGAGTATTTGAGAAAACCTCATTGTCTGATCATGTCTACGACTCATGGGGACCTTGAACACAGCAGTTTGTCTAGTTTCCCCAAGATGACTCTAAATGCTAGCAAACTGGTGATTTCACAAAGCCGTCCTTTCAGCTCAGATTCTGTTGGAATCCAAATTTAGTCACCATCAGAGTTGGTGCCTAAATCAAATCAGTACAGGTTTCTGGCCAGAGTCTTAATAGCCTCAGATTTGGATTGGGGTTAGAGTTTGAGAAAGTAGTCCTTTAGGGCTTTTGGTATTGAGAGAGGACTCTTCTTTTCAAGTAAACTACAAATAAATGCAAGCCATTTCTTATCACTACAGGAGTGTATCAATCTCATTAGACACAGCTGTTTTATAGCATTCACACACAACATGTACCTCAGTTATCAAGGAGGTACTCATGCCCCTTCTCAGTTATAGAGTCCCTCAGATGGATCACTTCAGAGGGGATCACTCAGTTTAGGCAAGAGAAATATACTGGTAAACAGAATGGGTAGTCCTAATAGAGTGGGCTCTGTACCAGTCTGTAGCAGATTCTTTTTTCAGCTGTGCTAGAGTAATATAATGGTCAACCTGGTTACATTGAAGCTGAACAATAAACCACCACTTTATGTCTCCTCATTGCATTGTCTGGGTGCATATGCATTGCAACCTTTGGTCTGAATTGGGATGGACTGTATGCCTATGCCTTCCCACTATTCAGACTAGTCAGTTCTCATGTCCCTCAGAGAGCCAGGACATCATTTGCAACTACTGTGGTTCATAGATCTCCTTAACGCTTTGGTGGACAACCCAAAAAAATTACCAGTACAGAGGGATCTCCTGTCATATTATAGAGGATTCCTCCACAGCAATGCGCATATTCTCCACCTGCATGCCTGGCTCATATCAAGTGGTCTGTCTGCCAAGATTTGCTTTCATGCAGGATTGCAGATTGAATAGATCAAGTTAGGAGACAGTCAGCCTCCAAGGTGTAGGATGCCAAATGGAGTCTTATGTAACTGGTACAGTTGTCAGGGCATTGAACTGACCTACCTTCTTGAGCAGCATTTGCCGATCTTTTTCTTTTTCTTTCTGCAAAATACGGTTGGTGAATTTCCATGATTAAGGGCTATACAGAAGGAATTAGATACTGAATAATGCTTTTCATATGAGGCTTTACCATTAGTGAATCAAGGTAATACTGTCGGAAGAACTATGTAATAGATGTCATACTACATTGGAGGTCACTCCAAAGTTGCTAAACAGCCTGTGTCTATCTCGCAGTAAAATTTGGCTTCTTGAGGTAGACAGTGATAACAGCTTCTGAAACAGATTTTAAGAACAACAATTATAAAACATTTGAAAAGTAAAATAAATAATGTCTGGTTTCTATCAATTTGTATAGTACATGTACTATGACATCATATAAAATATTTTTTATTTATTTTGTCTTTAATGCCCTATATCAGGGGTCAACATTTCATTGTCAAGACCACTTTAGTCTAAGTTTATTTTCTGCATGATAAATGTTTACAATGGCTAATGTACACTCTGGTCAATTAACCAGCCGTGCTATGCATAGTATGGGGTAGGTTAGATGTACACTGTAGTCAATCAACCAGCCAACCCATGCATAATATGGGGTAGGTTGGATGTACACTCTAGTCAATCAACCAGCCAACCCATGCATAATAAGGAGGTGGGTCGGACATAGCCATTGCTATCTCCATCAGTGTCTTCTGGAGTATGACCCTTGAACTTTTAAATATATTTGAACCAGAATTGGTGAACATGTCATGCCGGCAGTGTAGAGGTGCCTTTTGATTCTTAAACTTTTCTGAATTGAATGTTTTATTATGTTACCATGGGAACTAAGTGTAGCATAATTAGTATATATTAAATTGAGAGTACGTTATATTAGTATATAAATTGAGAGTATGGAACCATAAGGTACTTGCATAAGTAGTCTTTACATAACCAGGGGAGCAGGGATGGGGATGTATCTTTGATAACTCATTTATATTGTAGATCAGTGTGTCTCCACACAAGAGAGAATTGTACGATAGAATGGAATCATTTGCAGTGGTTACTATCAAGGATAACACAGCTCCAGTCAATCTTGCACTCTGGGGCCCTGAGGCAGAAAACATTCAGAAGGGACAAATACTTGCTTTGGAAAATGTGAAAGTAAAGCTTTTTAACAATGAAAAGTGGTTGACTAACACTCCAACATCAGTAGTAAAGGTAAGTGTATTACTTAAATGTTAGATTTTACAAGATGATTTCAGTTTATTTGAGATTTAAAAGTTTCATTGGAAATATTTGTCTTGTTCGCATATAAGGATGGAATGATCCATTGTCTGTAATGTGGAATGATCTATGATCATAGTCTGTGTAATGTGGAATGATCCATAGTCAGATAGTCAGTGTAATGTGGAATGATCTGTAATCTGTAATGTGGATTGATCCATAGTCTGTATAATGTGGATTGATCCATAGTCTATGTAATGTGGAATAATCCATAATCAGTGTAATGTGGAATGATCCATAGTCTGTGTGATGTGAAGTGATTCATAGTCTGTGTAATGTGAAGTGATTCATAGTCTGTGTAATAAGGATTGATTCATAGTCTGTGTAATCTGGAATGATCCAAAGCCTGTTTATTTTGAAGTGATTCATAGTCTGTATAGTGTGAAGTGATTCATAGTCTGTGTAATGTGAAGTGATTCATAGCCTGTGTAATGTGGAATGATCCATAGCCTGTGTAGTGTGGAATGATCCAAAGCCTGTTTATTGTGAAGTGATTCATAGTCTGTATAATGTGAAGTCATTCATAGTCTGTGTACTGTGGAATGATTCATAGCCTGTGTAGTGTGGAATGGTCCATAGCCTGTGTAGTGTGGAATGATCAAAAGCCTGTTTATTGTGAAGTGATTCATTGTCTGTATAATGTGAAGTCATTCATAGTCTGTGTAATGTGGAATGATCCATAACCTTTGTAATGTGAAGTGATTCATAGTCTGTATAATGTGAAGTGATTCATAGTCTGTGTAATGTGGAGTGATCTATAGCCTTTGCATTATGGAGTGATCCATAGCCTTTGCATTGTGGAGTGATCCATAGTCTGTGTGATGTGGAGTGATCCATAGTCTGTGTAATGTGGAGTGATCCATAGTGTTTGCATTGTGGAATGATCCATAGTCTGTGTAATGTGGAGTGATCGATAGTCTTTGCATTGTTGAGTGATCCATAGTCTGTGTAATGTGGAGTGATCCATAGTCTTTGCATTTTGGAGTGATCCATAGTCTATGAATGTGGAGTGATCTATAGTCTTTGCATTGTGGAGTGATCCATAGTCTGTGTAATGTTGAGTGATCCATAGTCTGTGTAATGTGGAGTGATCCATAGTCTTTGCATTGTCGAGTTATCCATAGTCTGTGTAATGTGGAGTGATCCATAGTCTGTGTAATGTGGAGTGATCCATAGTCTGTGTAATGTGGAGTGATCCATAGTCTGTGTAATGTGGAAGTTAAAAAGTTGCAGCAGCAGTAATTTTTTTCCTGATGAATTAGTCCATTGGTGTTTACATTTTTTGATCTTCCATACCTTTAGTGATTGGGCATATAATAAATGGGGTATTTTACTCCCTGGCTTTGAAATTTGATGGGGTATTTTGTGAGGACTATGCACAACACCATCATCATTGTTGTTCCAAAACTTTAAAGAAGTATGCTTTGTTTTTTTCTTCCCAGTTTTAGTAAATGCAGCCATGGGTGATGGTTGAGATATGTAAGCATGGATTCTACAGTCAAATGTGTTATGATAACATCTATCATCTGTTTATGCATAATTACCACATAATTTGCCAGATCTGTTGAATGTACAGATATGAAACTTGTTTATTCATTTTGAGGTTTTGTATTTACATTCAAAATTTTATTCAATGTGATTATGGTTCAAACATTATGACTCTGCCACATCTAAATACACAACCTATGATGAGAATAAAAAGCCAAATACATGTAAAGCAATCTACTATTTGTGTAAGGGAAGTAAAAAAATTTATTGATTCATCACCATTTGTTATTGATATGTGTATAAAAAAGGCAAAATCATCGATGCACCAGTGAACTATTTCACACTAGTATTTTTTCAGGTTGTTTTTATTTTCTTGGCCAATTATAAACCCAAACATATTTCCACTATCTGGAGTATGAATTTGTACTCATCTACAAATAGCAAGAATAAGTGTTACAAAAAGAACCAAATATATTTATTTCCAAAATCACTATCATAGTTATGAAAACCTTCCAAAATAATATTTTGGAAGTTAAAAAATCTGCACAAATATTCTCCTTTTAGGAATGAATTAAATTAAATCAGAGCCTCCTATCAGTCACACATCTCCTTATACAGATAGTTTGAAAGATGGAGATAGATTTGACTCTGCCTTTGTAATATCCCATTTTACCATATCTGCCTTTATAATAGCCCATTTTACCATCTTGAGCCATTTACTAGATAAATCTTCATGCTTTTACGGCAGAAATTACAGCCATACTCACATTTTTGTACTGTGTTGAAGCCTATTACAATAAAATGTCATCATCTTTTCACATTCCCTCTCCACATTTAAAAATGTTACAGGAGTCTTAAATCTGAAAAACACTAGATATTGAACATATTAAAGAAAAATAATGTTTTCTTAGAATCTGGGAAAACTGTCCTCTGCTGTTGGTTGTCTGGTCACATTGATATGATGGATAATCAAGGGGCAGATAAAGCAGCCAAAGCTGCATTGCAATCACCTGTTTACAAATGGAAGACTCCATATACCAACTACAGATTTTGTACAAGTCAGCATGTTCATGCCACTACTTGCATGCATAATACTTTCCTTTTAAACAGGTTAAACATAGCATTCCAAAAGTTGACACATAGTATTCCAATAGTTGACACATAGCATTCCAATAGTTGACACATAACATTCCAATAGTTGACACATAGCATTCCAATAGTTGACACATAGCATTCCAATAGTTGACACATAGCATTCCAACAGGTGACACATAGCATTCCAGCAGGTGAAACATAGCATTCCAGCAGGTGAAACATAGCATTCCAACAGGTGACACATAGCATTCCAACAGGTGAAACATAGCATTCCAATAGTTGACACATAGCATTCCAATAGTTGACACACATAGCATTCCAGCAGGTGAAACATAGCATTCCAATAGTTGACACATAGCATTACAACAGGTGGAACATAGCATTCCAATAGTTGACACATAGCATTCCAGTAGTTGACACGTAGCATTCCAACAGCGAAATATAGTGTTCTAACAGTTGACATAGCATTCCAATAGTTGCCACATAGCATTCCAATATTTGACACATAGCATTCCAATAGTTGACACATGCATTCCAACAGTTGACAGATAGCATTCCATTCTTGATGAGATTCAACTTTAATAGCTTTTTGTCCCCATCCTTTTGAATAAAAGCAGGGAGCATTTCTTCTGCAATTTTGTTCTTGTCAGGCACACTTTTGTTGCTGCTTTGTAAATTTAAAGCCATTTGTGATCAAGGATTTTTTATGGCACAGCAATACATGCCAAGTATGTTGCCCAGGCAACTAGAGTAAAGTGCCTTGTCCATGACACACCACGACCCAGGCTGGTCTGATGATAGGATACAAACCCACATCATTTCGGTTGTGAGTCCAGCTTGCTAATCACTGAGCCACCAAGGCTCCTCTGTGATTAAGGAATGTAACTTGATATAGTTGTACATCATCATAAGGAGGTGTGTTGTACAAATGACTGAGGCTATTATCTTCATGCACAAGACCAATCCATCACCCTTCTGCTTTATAACAAGGCCTTGTCATGCTTGTACATGATTACTAAAATGGGTCACATGCTTGTACATCATAACTAAAATGGGTCACATGCTTGTACATCATAACTAAAATGGGTTACATGCTTGTACATCATAACTAAAATGGGTCACATGCTTGTACATCATAACTAAAATGGGTCACATGCCATATTAATTGTCCTATCTTTAGGATCAAAATAATGTCCCAGTATTTTGTTTGTATCACACTTTTGATTCTGTAACTTTTTAAAGCTGTTTAGGTATAAAGCTTGGTATACTTGTACATAACCAGAAGGTGTGTTGTGTACAACATTGGTGTGCTATGTTCAAGGTTAAAGTGACAGCTCAATGTTTTAAACTTTCACCACTTTCATCATTATCTAAAACTTTTAGACTGTTTGAGGTTAAAGGGTGAAACTTGGTACACTTATACATCATCAGTAAAAGGTATCTTGCATTAAACATTGGGATCAAGGTCACAACTCAGTATCTTTATATTTGCATCACATTTCTGCTCCATAACATGAAAGCCATTTGAAATTAGTGGGTGAAGCTTTGGCATGCTGAGAATACATATTTAGATGGTGTGTCACATACCACATTATTTGTATTGGACAGTGCTCTCTTCGAGGTCAAGGTTGTTTTGTTGTGGTTTATTTTTTTTGGTTTTTTTAGCACAATCTTAATGTGGAGCATAAAGTAAAAGTTAATGAGGGACATTTTTTATCTTGCAGATAATATCAAATGAGCAACTCAGCCAGTTATCAGAAGATGATGATGAGGAAGAAAATTTGAAGACAGGAACAATTATAGGACTGATAGAAGTAGAACCGTATTCGTCTTGTCCATTGATGCAGTGTAGAAATACTAAACTAAGAACTGCCGAAAAAGATGGGATGCTGAAGTGTCATAAGCATGGACAACTTGTTGCACCTGAAGCAGCAAAATTTTACATGTATGCAAAGTTTCATATTCAAACCAGTGACGGCAAAATCTGTACTCGTGTCGCCTTTATGCCAATATTAAAATTACTTCTTGAAGCAAAAGCAAAAAAACTTAATCTAACTTTTAACAAACAGATTCTTGAAAGGGACATAAGCAATCTTTTACCTTATCCGTTACATTTTCATGAAAGAAATGGCATAATTGAAGGTGTTTGTACAAAACGAAGCATCCCATCATAACCTGAAGGATCCATGTCTTTCTTTGATTGGATGATATTTGTAATAAGGGAAAAAAGATTTGTTAAAATCTCATTGTCAGCAGTTTTTTGTCTTTATTTATGAATGGGTCTATAACAGTGCCTAGTGGCCCAATAACATTCTCTTTATTTTTTTTCTCCATTATATTGATCTTGTTAAACTACCATCTATTAACAGATCCATGCTTTTCAGGATGATTTTGGCCATGAAATAGATTGATTGAAAGACAATTATAAGCACATGGTTATATTTGCCCAATTGATTTGTGTTGATAAAGTGTTAAACTTGAAAATTGTATGCCCCTTCCCCCAGTGAAATGGTCAGTCCCAAATGTTATGTATATTCATTTCTGTATAGAGACCAGCATATTTTGTGTAAAAACTGCATTGGACAATGCTAATGTTATCAAGAACAAGACTGTTCTGACCAGGATTTCCTTAGAGAATCCGGCATTACTTTTAATAGCGTCATTAAAATATCATGAACAGCAAAGACTGCATCTAATTAAGCCTTTACTTTTGTTTTCCGGTGTATTTTAAAGACAGAAACATGTGTATATTTTTATTTGATGTCAGCATGGTTGCGATTATGTGAATCCTTGCATGTGTGTGTGGTGATGATATTTGACAGTTTTAAGTGTTCCTATTTTCTTCCTTGTAACAATGTTAAATGTTTTAAAAGACAAAGACAAGTTATTTTATTTTATTCATATTTGAATTTCCGGTCATTTTAAATTACTTTATTATCGATCAGACAACATTGCCTTTTTTGGTGTTGCATACTGAGCCCCTCTTTTGACCTAAAACACTTTTTGAATCTCAAACAAAAACTCCAATACTGTCTGAGAATATGATATGGCAAGTATGCTAATATACATTATAATTATGTTGTCACTTCTTAAAAAATATTGAAGTGAATTAGGAGAGGATATTCGTTTGTTATGTTTATTGTCATCAGTAATATATGGACCCTGTTTGTTGTATGTTGGTATGTTGATGCATGTTTAGAAGAGTAACTCTGCCGTGCCAAAATTAGGTCACTGTGATCAAATTTGCATGTTTGATTGATTTTTGGCTCACAATTTGTCCAGATTTGCCATTTTCAAAATCTCAAAAATTGCAGTGATCAATTTAGATCAACATAACTTGGATATTCATCAATACGTGTCTAATGAATATTTTGTTGGAGATTACTCCCATTTAAGTAGTGTGGCTCACTATGCAACCATATAAAAACTTATTTTCAGCTTATTCTGTTGAATGGCTGAGACAAATTTTATCAAACTTGGTAATAATGTATAAGGACATGTTCTATCAAAATCTGGCTTGGCTCCCCTGGTGACATGACTTCCTTTCATTGGATAGAAAACCTGTTTTTGACTTCTGTTAAACAGCTTGGTCAATTTCAGTCAAACTTTGTAGGAATATTTCTTAGGATATGCTTTTTCAAAATTGTGTTCAGGATGGCTCTCTAACAACAGAATGGCTTCCAAAGAGTCCATATGGAAAACTTATTTTCAGCATCTGCAGAACAGCTGAGGCTTTGTTTCAAGAGCATCATATCCATGGATTGTGGGTTCAATACCCATCCATGCCCGTCTGGATCAG
Organism: Sinohyriopsis cumingii; assembly: GCA_028554795.2. Classification (NCBI taxonomy): domain Eukaryota; kingdom Metazoa; phylum Mollusca; class Bivalvia; order Unionida; family Unionidae; genus Sinohyriopsis; species Sinohyriopsis cumingii. The sequence goes on along the minus strand of CM068832.1, from coordinate 71,439,971 downwards.
CTGCCTCAGTGTGTGGGAGAGGCTTTTAAGTCCCATTTAATGATATAGCCCAATGAATAGTAAAGGAAGTTCCATTAAAGACCAACCAACCAACCAGAATGCCAGAGCTGAAGATATTTGGCTGAAATGTTTCATCTAAATTCAGTTCTTAATGGCTCCCAAAGCAATAGCTGGGTCTGTGAAATTGACAGTCTCAGTATCTTTGTTTTTTTAATCCATCTGCAGGGTTGCATGTAGAATGCATGATTGCAATATTCCTACTTAAACTAAAAATTTGGTGCAAATGTTTGATTCTGTGTGAGCAAACAATATAGATTGGATGCAAATTTTCAGGAATCATGCACACTTTATTTCCCCATAATTGTCAAGATTGCCAGATATGCTTCTGTGGACCACCCTATCAGTTGGTTGGAAACCTGTGGACCACCCTATCAGTTGGTTGGAAACTTATGGTAGTCAGTGAATGCCAGATTTGGCTGAACAAAATTGAACTGAAATTGTATTTTAAGTTAACTGACTTTTGTATGATACCATCACTTTACAGACAACTGAAATGGCAGTCAGAGTCTGATAAGTGCTTAATTGTGCTTGAATTTACAACAACTAAGAAAAAGGATTCAGAGTAATTCTAGTATGAATAAAGCGACTGTGTGATATTCTTGAAAATTTTGTCTTCAGTTTTCCTGTATATGTTGTTGGAACAGAGCACCAGAGCACTGCTTGTTATGGCATCAATCCCTAACCCCCCCCCCGCCAATCAAGTCAGCCACCATCATATAATGTGCCAGTAGACTTTAATCTATGCCATTTTGTTTTGTTGATGAATTTGAATGATTGATGTTGACCCTGATGATGGCACATCATAAATGGTGTTCATTTGTTAAGGTTGATTTGCACTGCTATGTTCAAAGAAAGAGTATGTACTGGATGTGTTGTTGGAGATTTCATTTGACAGCAAAGTTTGTTCATTTCAAAATACAATGATGGACACATTGGTGGTAATTCAATTTGTAAAATAGAAAACTTTTAAAACATGATCTGATGAAAAAGAATATAGATATTTTTCTTCGGATTTTAACAACAGGGATAAATTATAACACTCCTTTTTATTCTGCTTTTAGATATGACTGCTCTGGTGGCCTAGTAGTTAGAGCGTCCGCCTCAGGTGCGGGAGGTCACGGGTTCGAACCCTGGCCGAGTCATGCAAAAGACATTTAAAAATGGTACTAACAGCTGCCTTGCTAGGCACTCCACTTTAAGAAGTTAGTGTTATGTCTGGTGTCAGGATAATGTGACTGGGTGGGACATAATGCTACATGTCTATGGCATGATGCTTCAGTTTCTAAACATCACTATAACTGCCACACTGTAGATATTGTAGCGATATGACTGAAAATTTGTTAAAGTTATGTTACAAATCCAAATCACACATGCACACGCACGGACACACACGCAAAGACACACACATATATAAGTATCGTGACTGTTATATAGGCCTTCTATTTTCAGCTTTAAAGGAATCCACCAAATTTACTAAATCCTAAACATGACCTGTTTTTCGAATTTAAAGAGATATGCATCACCCAAAATCCTAGACCCTGCATCTTCAACCATCCATCATATGCACTCGTGTTTCCTGGGTAAAATCCCTTTGAAACTTTATATACATAACAAATCCATGGTCATGAAAAATGGATGTGATTTATGTGTTACCCACCAGAAGCTAAAGTACCAATAAAGAATGTGACTCAAATTAAACAAGTACCTATTGCTCACCTGTATACTTCATAAATATAAATTTCATGAAATCTTTCACAAATTCTGCTGTCTCCTAACATGCTATTGTCTCAATATAAAAACTATTTTCTAATCCTTTCTTGTAAAAACATATGCACGGGACCATTCCTGATTTCATTGTCAATGTTCTACATCATCAGTCCTTCCTTAAAAATAATTCAATTAGTATATCATCATTATCACCTAACCTTTTCTTCTGCTAAGAACAAAAAGCTGGAGACATCAGCTCCTGGAATTTATTTGTTGTCATTGTGACTTTATGTTCATCAAGATTTGTGCAGGTTTTGTATTGTGTGTAAATATGATACAATGAGGTCATCTTGCATTTGATTGGCTGAGCTTGTTATTCCCTGTTATTTCTGATCCGATTTTGATCCTACTTCGAAGATAGGCTTATATCATCGGGATCTTGTACAATTTCAGTATTGGACACATTTGATTGACTGAGCTTCCTACCACTCTTTAAGTCATTTTTCTGACACAAGTTTAAAAAAACTTGAAATATTATCATGGTCTTTGATCAGTTCTGTATTGAGTGAGATCCACTCATATTACTGTTGTAATCTTGCTTCTGATTGGCTGAGTTTGTTAGCACTCTGGAAGCCATATTTGTGACCAGGTTTTTGTCAGACTTGGAATAGAAGCTTCTGTCATCAGAATCTTTGATTCTTTCAATAATGAGCGATGTTGATGCTGAACAATGAAGTGATGTTATGATTCTTGCTATTTTTCAACTAGTATCTATTTATTTCTGGTGTATGGACAGAAATATTGCTTCTAGTTTCTCTACTTTTTGGATGATTTACATTTGGATAAGAAAGAAGCTTATTGAATTTAAGAGCAAAGGTCAAGGTCACTATGGCTTAAAGAAGACAATGATTTTGCATAATAACTATAGTTCTAGAACATGTATGTTGACTTAAGTTTATGTATGTTTGTAAATAAAGTGTGGAAGAGGAATACAAATATTGGTTCTAGACTCTACCTACCTATTGGTTTGGGGAGCAAAATGTTAATGGTAAAGGTCACTACATCCTGTATTGTACAAAACATCATATGAATAATGTCCAGCTATGCAATTAAAGAAAATTCAGTTGTTGCTTTCTTTTACAGTGCTGTTTTTCACCCATCTCTCAAGAGAAAACTTCGTTTGTATAAAATATGTTCATAACATGTTTATAAAAATAAAGGAAAAATTATAAATTGACCCAGTTAGCTAAATTGATAATTTCGAGTTAATAGAAATAGATGAGAGCAACGTGTAATGTTTCTTTTGCTTGACACTGCTGTAAAGTAGTGGCTTTTTCAGCTTTTATCTCATACATCTCATACATGCTTCTCATGGAGACAAGGTCAGTGATACCAGTTGGAGACTGACAAAAAGGTTTCTTAGGGTTTGTATTCTAGAATAAAGTAAAACTTGTAAAATGCAATTTGTACATGATCATATTTAGGAAGAGTACGTGTGAGAGTGGGGCGGAGAAATTATTTGTTTGGAAAAAGAAGTAGGAAGTACAATCATTATTTTCATTCCTAAACATTTTGTACAGATTGAATAATAATAATGATAATATTAATAATGATAATAATAATAATGTTAGGTTGTTACTCAAGTACGCCGAACATTTTTGTAGTAAATATGCTTATGAAGTAATTGATCTATTTCACATGTTTATGAATTAATATATCTATTTTTATGTGTATATACAGATACTATTGCATGTGTATTCATTACTGTCATTTCTATTTTCTGTCCAGAATATTGCTGACTCTTTCAGATAACGTTATCATTTTTGCAGCTTTTGTGCGTGACCAGAGAATAAATTTTCATAAATTAGCATTTTGATATTTCTTCGTTATTAACCTTCCACACTAATAAAGAGCTGAAGTTTGAAACTGTTCTGTCATTATAAAGGGTTACTTCCATAAGATAATTACATTATGATTGGTCTGCTAGGTGTTATTTTCTTGCCTAATCATATTCACAAAGTGTAAATAAGAAAGCAACCTATTTCAGTCTTTTGATTTACTAAGGAATGGTAAGCTAATTAGCCTCCCTGTTTAGCTAATTATCATGAACAGGTGCTCAAACTTCACCTGTCAATAACTGTATTTTCTAGTGTCTAATAGCCAAACAGACCATGATATTAAGTTGATATTTTCTCATTAAGAGGTTGTAAAACTTCACTTCACAATCACATTATCACTTGTCAATCACTATCAGGTATTTTCCAATGTCTAACAACATAATCATACCATGGTCAGTTGGAGTTTTCCCAACGGCAGCAAATTTCAGACTCAAAGAAAGAGACATTCCACTTCCTCTTATAGTGGGGCCTCTCTGATTTAATGTCAGACTTTGTTCTTTAGAGAAATCTGTAAATTTGTAACAATGATTGGATGGCATTAAAGGAGCCAATGGGTTCCAGTTCCAAAAGCAATATTAGGTAATATTTTAATATTAGCAAAGCTCTATTCTTAGAAACTAATCACATATATAGTGCATCTTGTAGGCTATACATATAACAGGAATGGTCTCAAAGCAATAGAAATAACTCTAACAATAAAGTTTTGGAACTTTTTACTTGTAATGTTGAATGAAGAATATGAACTCGTTAAAGATACATTAATTTTTTTATCTTTTATGAAAATATTTAATGTAACATATTAAGAGATTTATTGATTGACAGGTGGATGACTTAGAATATTCTAACTGCGAAGGATGGTGATAAATTTTGATCAAAAGTTCAAAAACTTACTGATATATAATTATAGTGTCATACTAGAATGTTTGAGCCTTAAAATAATTGGAAAAGCCTTTTGGTTTCTATAAATTTGTAGGAAAATCTCTTGTTCACATGGAGTCTATATTCAGACATCCAAGGAAGGATGCATCATGTGACTGTGTTCTCTGTTAGGTGAAAGAGTTGATCAAAATAACCAGAAAGTATGTGAAGTTACTAAATCATAGTTTGCAGTACAAAATGGAGTGACTTTATGAATCCAACAAAGTCTGTGATGTTGCATAAATTAGTACTGCACACCAGAAATTGACCGTTTATTTGCCTGCACTATGCTTGATCTCCGGTTTCATCATCATTAGCAACTATATACCTTTTATGTTTAAATCAAATCTTGCTTCTACATTCATAAAGGTTGACTTCTACATGCAGTATACACCACCATACTAAAAGTAGGTAACTGTGTTTTAAAGCTTCATCGACAATGTACACATTTTGTATATACTTTATTTTCTCAGACTATTGTTTGTGCAGTCATTACTATTACAGTCATTATTATTACTCATTGAATTTTACATGATGATACAGATTGGTACTAGATATTTCTTTTTACTGATGTATTTATGTAAATATTACCCATTTAATCTTACATGGTGATACAGGCTTGAACTAGTTATTTGTATGCAATGAATCAGACTTTTTATAAATCTTGTTGTGAAGTCCAATTACATGGTATAGTTGACACATTTGAAAAATGTAATGTGAGGGGTTATTATTAAATAAACAAAAAAATACATGTATGGTTTGGTGTATTTAATAAAATGCCATAATGAATGTAGGTCTCAGTTTCCTACTTTTCATGCTACATTGATCATGTACTCTTTTTACACTCCAGCCATTCTGCAAAACATATTTAGCCATGGCCCAGTATGTAGCTTTCTTTTTCTTTGCATGAGGAAATCAGTTCTACAGCATATACCTTCACTGAACTTTGTGGATAGCTTTCACATGAAATCAAGAAGAAGCTTGTACATTACTGGGTCAAGAAGAAGCTTGTACATTATTGCGTCAAAAGATCGTAAGTCAAGGTCACAGTAACACTATTTCTATATCGCACAGCTGGACCTATCTTTGTGGACAGCATGGACTTGTGCTAAGAAAGAAGTCTATGGACTTCACTGTCAAAAAGTAAAAGTTCAATGTCACTGACTGAAAAAAGATGTAAACCAGACATTATGGATAGATTGTACTTGGAGTAACTTAGAAGCCTATTGATTTGGGGTCAAAAGGTCAAAGTTACTGTGACTGAAAGAATGAAAACGGTTGTCCACACAGTAACATTAGTTGAGTATCACATACCTGGATGATCAGGGTACTGAGCTAGTTGACTGATACCATTACCGGACATTTGCCACCAAGGATACGTCACTGAGCAGGAAAAAGATACCCCAATCATGTATGCGCCTTCTCCACATCTAGTGTACGTCTGACCCATTAGGTGTGTTTGGTCTGTCTTGTTGACTTCAGGGTGAGGCAGGGACCAGTAGTGTACTAACTAAGACTCTAAGTCATATTGTAATCTTCTGTTTATATCCAATATACACACTAAGTTCTGTCCACCTCTCCAAATTCTACAAATGTTTACATTGTTTCTCACTATATTTGTCTAATCAGAATATCTATCTATCACTCCATCATATATATTAGGTATCCTTTCTCTTATTTCCCCAGCTTGTATATCTCTATCTGCTCCTTATTTCCAACTACATCTTATATCTCTGTCCCTTTTTCTTTCTCTGCCATTTTTCTGCTTTTCTTTCTGCTTTCTGCCCATCTGCCTTCTGCTTTTTTTACTGCACACTATATCTTGTATCTATATACACATTTCATAATCCCACATCCTTTCCCCACATACAGAATATGATTGGCTAACCATTACTAGACGAATGACCGCTCCCTTCCACCTGATCATACCATAACTAAATGGTGCTGAAACAGCAGGAATATGACCCAGTTATCCAGATATGTCAAGATGCTTACCTGTTTATTTGTCAAAGCCTTCCTTAAACCCAAATACTTTACTTGCTATTGATGTGTTGTCACGCCCAACTTACATCAGTTCCTATGATGCTGAGCCAGTTGCCCAGATTTATCATTGTTTCCCTCACATCTCTCTCTGAAATTCCATTATTCACCCACCCCACATAATACTAGTTTGAAACCTGATATTGGTACTGCTATATATTTTACTTTTTCCCACATTAAATTCCTTTTTGTCATATTTACTAAGAGTCCCTTTGATTATATATCCATCTCTGATCCATTCCAGGCAGGCAACAGAAGCTGAAAAAGAATGGATATTGAACAAATTGGTATAGGATTTTTACCATTCATTATCTGGCAATGGATCTGTGTCTGTAGCCTTATGGATTTTCACATGAGAATTTTCTTAAGTCTGGAGAGGGTTTTGGAGAACATACAAAATGTGGTATAGGATATTTACCATTCACATGAGAATTTTCTTAAGTCTGGAGAGACTTTTGCTCCCCCACTCAAGCATAGTAAGGAGTATAGCAATGAAGTTGGCACAAGGCCAGGAGGTAGCAAGATACCAGAGGGTTGGTCAGTTTGCTCTTTTTTCCCTTCAACCACTGGTATCATCGGGTCGCTACAGGGCATATTCACCTACTTGGTCTTCAGGCCTCGTGGCCTGGATTCAAAATTGTGTTGGGTTGGGATATCCATAGGAATCTGAACCCACATCCTAATCAAGAAACAAAGCTATGGAACTTGAGGTTTGCTCCTTAGTTACCACAGTTTTGCATACCGACCTTTCCTTGGCATCCATCTTTAACCTTTTAAGGGAGTGGCCTTTGTATGTGGCTGGATTGCAGAGGTTTCTGGAGAATGAAACCAAGACAGTGAGAAACTCAATTCGATGGTACTGTCGGCTGAGAGACTCCACCTAAATTAGAATGCTATTGATGGTAGGTCCAAGCAGCAGAGAGGGTGAACAGACCATAGAATTCCGACAAAACAAATAAAACAAACAAATAAATCATCTCGTAGAAAGGTCAAGATTTTACAAATAAACTTTTCCTTGAGATGTTTTATTTCTGTAATGGACGATTGTACTAATAAAACCTCAGTTCGAAATAGTAGCTGAAAAAATAAAGTACTCTACGTGTTTATTTATTTCTTGTTTATTTTTTTGACGACCAACGTTGGTAGGTGCCCTCTCTGCTGCTCCTCTTCTGCTGATATTAATTAAATTATTATGTTATAATAAAATGATACATCCAGAATCTCATACTGCAAGAACAGCACGAGAACGATTAGAAACAATTAAAAAATTTCTTCCTGTCAGAGACTCATTCAGAAAAAATCTGCAAGCGCGGCAAGAAGCAAAATTTGAGTTTGAAGAAGGAACTAAAAAACTATTTAAACCCGTCACTGCAGCTACTGAACAAGTTACAACTGTCATCAAAGAAGATCTTCTTCCGGTATCAAAACAAACTGCGGCGCAGGCTGAAAAAATAGCAAGAAGAACTAAACAGGCAAAGAAGATTTTACGGGACCTTCCAACTGACATAGCTGCAGCTCAACCTCCACCTGTTGGTGAGGAAATACTTGAAGGTATTGGAGAACTTCGTACTGAAGTCGCCGATGTGAGAGAAAAACTTGCATCTAAATCCAAATCAGGAGGAGAGAGCTTAAAATTAATTGCAAGATTTAACGAAGGAGTTGTTGAGGAAATTAGAAACGCTGAAAGAGAGAAATTACCTGAGATGATATCAAAAAATATATCTAATAAATCTAATTTTTTAAACCCCCTTTATGGAAAAACAAATGATGATGATTTCATTAAATGGATATATCGCGTATATTACAATAAAAAACAAGCTAGAGGTCCAGAATTTGAAAGACTTAATGAAGAAGTAAATAGACTTAGAGGGAGACGGGAACAACTAGGACAAGGAGAGTTCTCCCAGTATCAGCTTCCTCCACCTCTGCAACAAATAGAACAACAACAATCTTCTTCGCCGCAGCAAAGGTTGAAGTCGGAAATTAAAAAGGCTAAAGAGTTACTTAAACCATACTCCTCGAAGAAAATTCCTTCACCTTTACGTAAAATTTCTGCACCGGATATAACATTTGCACCGATAGATTCACCACATGGATTTCGAGAAGGTGACTCACCCCCGGCCACCACTGAAGTACTTACTCCGGTAATGCAACCACCAGTATTTAAAACACCCCAAGATGAACCTAAAACAGGACGTGGTTTATGTCCTGATAATATCATCAATGACGTGTCACGGTTAGAAGTCCTCATAGGAGGAAAACGTGCTGGAAATAATTCACCAGAAATAACCAATGAAGCAGCTGATATTTGTCGGCGACTATTTCAAGGTGGCATCATGGATATCGGCGTTTACCGAGAACTTATTGATGAGCTCGTTGATGACTAGTTGTTAGATAAATGGTAAATAAAATAAGATGATTGTGCATGATAATCATCGTAAACCCACACAGGTCAGAGCGGTAAACTCACGATTACCAATCTATAGTGTTATTTACGGAAATGGACTTGGTGATGTCATTCGGGGATTATTTACAAGGATAGCTCCAAAAGTAGCACCTGTTGCAAAACAATTATCGATGAAGGCTATTGATATTGTTCGTGATAAAGCTCCTGGTGCAATTGTCAATGTTGCTAGTAAGGCGTTCTCGGCGATCAAAGAAAGATTAGCACGATTATTGCGACGAAAACAACAATCACCGGTGAAACTGGCAAGTACTGAGGTGATGCCCGCAGACGTAAGTAAAATAATAAATCAGGCTGCAAATCAAAAACTAGCGGCGTTAGCAGATCAAGGACTCGGTGAATCTGGAAATAATATCTCAAGTTTGATATCAGGAAGTGGAACTTCCCGAGGTGGAACTTTCCGAGGTGGAATTTCCCGAAGGCGGTGATCAACGTGTTAGACGAAAAATAATTATAATAAAATGTTCAAGCGCGTGTCCGACACAGCATTTGACATGGAAGCACCCGTCCTTAAGGATGAATCTGTACGTGATTATCAATTTTATTCCTATGACGCAAAACAACCAGATCAACGTGGAAGAATTGAACTACAAGTTCATGACACAAGTAGATACTTTTTACCCGCTGATGCCTTTCTTGAGGTAGAAGGTACAATTATAAAAACGGATGATACTAATTACTTAGATCCAGTAAAAATTGGGTTTGTCAACAACGGGATCATGGCATTATTTAGTGGCGCCACATATATGATTGATGGAAAAAATATTGAATCAATTCAGAATGATGTCGACGTTGCTACAACAATAATTGGTCTGGCGAGATATTCTGATGATTATACAAGATCAGCAGGTCCCACAATGATGTTTGTGAAAGATAACACCAATAACCCTGAAAGTGATCCGTATAATATAAGACGACCAAGAAATTTTGCCGAAGTGGGTGATGCTGATGTGTGGCCGGTGGTTCATGGTTCTAATGACAATTTCAACTTGGGATTTGCAGCACGTAGAAATATGTTGCTAGGGGGCAATAGAGGTTTTTCATGTACAATTCCACTATCGCATATTTTTGGATTTTGCAGGAATGTTAAAAAGGTTATTTTTGGAGCTAGACACACGGTTGTTCTTGTAAGAAAGAACGATGATAATGATGCTCTGTGGAGACCCGTTGGTGACGCTGGTAAAGTAATATTATCGAAACTTTCACTGTGGATGCCGGTAATGACTCCAACGATCGCAGAAGAACAGCGATTAATTTCTTTCATGGATGCAGGTGGTAAATCCTTGTTGTCATGGTTAACAACAAGCACAGACAGTATGCAAACTAACGTTAACGGTCAGTTTACATGGCATATAGCATCACAACAGGGTGTTTCTGCACCACGACATATTTTTATTGCTTTTCAAGGAACTAATCGTTTAAACTCACAAATTCACTCTCATATGATATTTGACCAACTAGGTCTCACAGATATTTCTTTACGGATAAACGGACAACAGGAACCAACAGAAAATGTACAACTAAATTATGCATTAAATCACATAGGACGTGCATATCATCATTTGATGTCATTTATGGGACGTGATCAAAATGTTGATACCGGGTTGCAAATATCACAACTAGATTTTAAAAAATTGTATCCGATTTATTATTTTTCATTAGAACATCTTGATCTATCAAAACAATCTGTCGTTGATATACATCTCAAAGCAACATTAAATACCGGTGGTGTTGATTACAGAGCGATCGCGGTCATACTTAGCGACAAGGCCATGTTACTTGAAGGTGGTAGTGGTCGAATGAGGGTCGTTGATGCACCGGTGGAAAATATTTAATCGTGTTATTTAGAAAAACATATTTTATATAAAAATGTCGTATAGTCATGTTAATGTTACTCTGACTCCTGGTCAGGTAAAAAAGCTTCAATCAAAAACCGCCAACAAATGCGGAACTAAAATATCACTAAAACGAGATCAGATTAGTGGTGGTCCAAACAAATTATCGTTGACAAATAATCAGATTAAACATTTCAATAAAGCCCTAGAATCAAAAACTGGAGTTCAATTCCATCTCTCCCCGAGCGCCATCAAAGACATGGTTAAAACAGGTGGTATATTCCCATTTCTTGCGGCCATTCCGGCATTACTAGCTGCAGCTGCTCCAGCCGTAGCAAAGGCGGCCGCGTTAGGTGTTGCTGGAGCGGCGGGTAAAAAAATTTTCGAAAAAGTTACTGGTGGACGATATAACAAAAAAAAGGGACGCGGTCTAAGATTGCCAGGATCTCGTTGGGGGAGAGGCCTAAGGCTTCCAGGGTCATTTCGTTAGACGTTCCAGCATCAAATTTTGATTTACTTGATGCTGCTAAAAAATTAAAAATATCCGCCTTTAGAGGTGTTTTTATGCGAGATCAATTACCGAAACAACCAAACAAACTTGAAACAGGTATTATTAATCTTGACAAACGTTCTGGACCTGGTACTCATTGGGTATCATACGCGGTTGACCCGCGTGGAATTGTTTATTTTGATTCGTACGGGTTAGCTCCACCTGTTGAATTTATCAAGTATGTCGCACCACTCCACGCAACAACCAGAGGTTCCAAAGTTTGGTATTCAACGCTACCCACACAAACAATGACAGATCCGCCAATATGCGGCCGTGAAGTAATTAATGTACTCGACGCTATATCAAAATCATCCAGGCCGCCACATAAAGTCGTGCACGATTATACAAGCAACCGATTTGTTGCGCGTAAAGCATTTTAAACAACGGATCTTATTATAATGGTTGACATTTACGGAAGATCTTCTACTAGTAAGAAAATAAAATCCGACGTTGATCTGTCGAAGTATGCGACTAAAGATGACCTTGCTGATATTATGAACCTTGCTGGAGTTGACCCAGATGAAGTTGTTATTTTTCAAGATCGATATGGTAAACTAAAAACCAGCAATATCAAATGGAATGATATAGTCCGGCGAGTACTTGGTGCAGTTACAGATAATATTCCCGTGTTTACTGACGGTGGTAGAATCAGAGATTCAAGTATGTCACTTAAAACCATCAGAGATGAAATTGCAAAAAGTGTTGCTAATCGCGTGAGAAACACCGGTGACACGATGACAGGTGAACTTAGCATGAACGGGAACAAAATAGTAGCTGTAACAGCTCCAAAATCTGACAACGACGTCGCAAACAAACTATACGTCGACGAAGTGGATGGAAAACTATCCACGCAGCGGGCCGAGTATGACGTTCACGTAACCGGTTTTACAAGGCTTCGAAGAAATTTTCAGAAAACCGATGATGCCATAAATAAGTTCTTTGGAACTCCTTCCGTCATCGATATAAAACTTTCTGATATCAAAAGTAACCTAGACACGATCAAACGAACACAACTAGACATCGTAGCGGGAATTCCTGAGATTATCAATAAAACCAATCTGATTAAAATTCCAGCTGAAATAACTCCCGGGCACATCACAAACATCGTATGCACGGTATCATCGGGATTTGCAACATGGTCAAAACAAAATAATACCATCAAATATACCGCAACAAGCACTGGCGTGTACAGGCTGTCTGTGTTTAGTGCTGCAAAATTTGAAATATTTACAACGTTTCCATGGCGTCATTCCACCGACAGGTTTTCCGGGGTTGTATCTGTTATATTAAATATCGGAGCCGAGGAAATATTTATTCTGGAAGCAGCTGATAGGACATTAACCGCAACATCTTACTGGTGGTGTTTGGAATTTGTAGCTGAAGCACATCAATTGGTTACTGTATAAAAATATATATGGACGGTGCACAATACAGATACAATCAAGCGCGTGAATGGCAGGCTGCGCTAAAAGATCAAGTTGATCAATATACAGTAAAAGTAAAAAAATATCGACGACGATTGGTTATCGTTGATGTGATTGTTTATTCAGTATCCGCTGTTGTTGCTGGAACCGGTGTAATATTATCAGCGTTGACAACGATGGCACCAGTAGCTGTAACTATCTGTATTTCAGCAGCAACAACTATTGCAGGTGTGCTTGGTATCATCACAAAAAAAATATGTACTTGTACGAACGAAAAATTATCCGATTACAAAATAAAATTACATACAGCGACGGTAGCATACTCGAAATTATCCTCGTTGTTATCAGCAAGTCTCAGTGATGGAATTATATCTGATTTCGAATTTTCAATGATAACCAAAATATACGACGAAGGTATCGGTATTAAAGATACAAGTATCAATAATGACAGAATTACTCCAGCAGATCGTGACTAACACAACTCCGCCAAAGATAACGATGATCTCGGTAAGTTCAACTAATCCTGAATTTAGTGTTAATTTTCCTACTGCAATTCCAGTAAAAGAAATAGCACTAGCACAATTACGAGTATATTACAGCTGGCCAAATATCAGATCAAAATCATTTAATGGTACACCAGCAAATAATTCGCTCGTATTTGCTAACAAGAACAAACCCGATGGAACACCTAACTGGGTTGTTGTTGGAATACCAACTGGCAGTTATGAGATTGAAGAGATCAGTGAGGAATTTGCGCGTAGAATAAAATCAATAACAGGAAAAGAATCAAAAATATCAATTAATGTTCATGAACCCACCCTGTCCTCGACGATTGAAATAAACTCGCCTGATTATGCCGTTGATATTTATAAATCTTCAATCAGATCAGTGCTAGGATGGCCTGAAATTCCCCCGGTGTATGTAGGACCACCAGAACCAACGAGGGGTGATTTTACGTCAAAGACCAGTCTTCGTCATGATATTAAAATGAATTCAGAATGGCTAGATTACATAGAAGTAAAACCAGGATGGAGGGGGGGAGCACCTGTATATGATCCTAGAGCTCTTTTGTATAATCTTAATGAACGTGTTATTGCTTTGAATATTGATTCTATATTTGCTTCAATAAACTTAGACCATGAAATACAAGTAAATAATTTACGTGATAGTTTTCAAGAGTATTTATTTGATTCAACATCTGCGCGCGATAATATTATTAGGTACATAGAAGTTTTAAATTATATAGTTAATTCTTCTGAAGTTATCTATAACAGAATTAGAGATATGGTTCTTAAGTCATCAAGCGATTATAAAAAATCCTTCGCAGCCAAGTACAAAATACCCGAAGCTGATATTGTAACGTTTAAGTTTCCTGATTATAATCCGGATAAATTAAGAAAATCTGTCAGTGATGTCATTGATGAGTTTTTTCCTAAAATACTCCATGCATGGAGAAACTAGCACCATTAGCAGTTGTCCTCAGATATGATAATGATCCACATGGCGGCGGAAGACACGTATCTCCGGGGATCGTTAATATAACACCGACGGTCGCGGTCAATCTGGTTTGTGACGTAATCGATGGCAGCTATCAAATAGATCTCGGAAGATCAAATCAAGCTCAACAAGGATACATCCTGTACACGTTCACACCACAAGTTCCCCCTGGAAGTTTAATCGTGCAAGAACCAACTAATCCCGTGTATTTGCGGTGTCACAATAATATGTTAACGCGAATCAATTTTAAACTCACAGACCACCTTAATCGCTTAATTGACATACGTGAAGAAGAGCTTGTAATAAATCTGTATGTAAAGTCGTAAAGACTTCCGTCTTAAGGATTTCTGTCTAAGGACTTCCGTCGTAAGACTTCCGTCGTAAGACTTCCGTCGTAAGACTTTATCGTAGATCTTCATGTAATGGAGGGTTTTTACACGCGAGGATTTCTTAACAGTTAGAAGAACATTTGTAACAGAGATCAGACTCAAATTCGATCAGCTTAAAAAAATAAATAAAAAAATATTTTATTATTACTGGCACAAATTTGTGTTTGGTACAAATTAATCGGCCTAGGCAACTAAAAAAGCTGGTCGATGAAAGTAAAAATTAAAATTTCTATCACAAAAAAAAATAATATTTATTAATTTTCCTGATTTTTACTGAAATTGTACAAATTACTTGATTTTGACTACCAACTACCCCGTCAGAAACATAAAAATGCACGAATTACTTGATTTTGACTACCAACTACCCCCTCAGAAACATAAAAATGCACGAATTACTTGATTTTGACTACCAACTACCCCGTCAAAATCAAGAAAGTTCTAACCTTGTCAAATTGTTCCTAATAAATTTCATTTATTATAAATTAATTTTATTTATTAATAATATTATTTTTACTGAGATTTTTATTTTTTTTTAACTAAAATACAACGAAATTGCTCAATTTTCCTGATTTTGACTACCAACTACCCCGTCAGAAATCAAGTAATTCGTGCATTTTTCTTTGATTTTGACTACCAACTACCCCGTCAGAATCAAGTAATTCGTGCATTTTTCTTGATTTTAGTAAAAAAAAAAAATAAATTAATTCAGTAAATAAATAAATTAATTCAGAAATAAATAATTTGTAAAATTAAGAAATTTGTACAATTTTATGTTTTTGATGGGGTAAATGGTAGTCAAATTAAGAAATTTGTACAATTTTATGTTTTTGATGGGGTAAATGGTACTCAAATTAAGAAATTTGTACAATTTTATGCTTTTGATGGGGTAAATGGTAGTCAAAATTAAGAAATTTGTACAAATTTGTTAAATTTCAGTAAAAAAAAAACAAATTACTAACCCATCAAATTCAGAAATAATATTTCTGATCAAAGATCTCAGTCATCTTCAAAATTACTACTTTGGATCGTTTCACCAGTAACGAGGTTACTCTGGATCGTTTCACGATCTAACATTATTTTTCTTAATAGTCTTATGCGAGTACTAATCGTTTTCTTTGCCTCATACTCGTGGGATAATAACGATTTAATTCTTTCTACGGCGGTAGAAAGAGGAACGAACTCCTTCACATGATCATCTTCTACGGTAGCTAGCGACTGAAACATTGCCGATTGAATCCGTTTCATGAGCCTGTATTCAGATGATAGTGTGTGTGTCCCCATGGTTTTACGTTCTTGTAAAATCTCAAAGTCAGAAACTATTTTTCCAGGATTAAGTTCATCAGATATATTAATTCCATCTTTTTTCAATTTTTTTAATAGCGACAATTACATCATTGATATTTTCATGGTTCATTATATAATATATGAATCTTTAAAATAAAAAAAAATATCCCAGAACCCCATCGAGTTCGTCGGGATGTTTCAGGGACAGCACAAACATATAACTTAATTAAGGTACGCTCAGCAAAATCCCACCCATAATAATTAATCCAGTGGGTGATACGAAAATATGTATCAACCACAAGTCAATATTGTGGTTGGGAATTTGCTGAGCGGGGGGGTTCTTGCGGTTCCCCCCACTATTATAAAAATCGCAATTATGCGTACACCACCGACAAATTGTCAGCCATGGGGGTTTGATCCTGGACCGCGAGCGTCACAGTCCAATACCATACTGATTGAGCTATCAAACATTGTTACGAACATATGTTTCGGAAGTTAATATATAGTTAGCTATATAGCTAGCTATATAGCTAAGGAACCAATATTTACACTAAACAGCGGTTTCTGAATAATAACAGTTTCTGTATTTATAACAGTTTCTGAATAATAACAGTTTCTGTATTTATAACAGTTTCTGAATAATAACAGTTTCTGTATTTGTAGCGGTTTCTGAATAATAACAGTTTCTGTATTTATAACAGTTTCTGAATAATAGTTTCTGTATTTATAACAGCGGTTTTCCTAAGCAGACTGAGAATCAATAATAACAGTTTCTGTATTTGTAGCGGTTTTCCTAAGCAGACTGAGAATCAATAATAACAGTGGCATGAACACACACCTGCAGGTCGATTTTCATGACAACGGTTTCTGTTCCACACACAGCTTCCTACGGATCAATAACATTATCATGATCTCTCGTTATGTTGTATGATGGGGAAATATTTAAAAAACATGAATAATATTTCTACGAGTAATTAGTTAAACTGACTAATTACGATCATAAAAAACCAACCATCTACGAAGAAACCTATATATTACAAAGTAATCTCCCCTTATATAATCAAAAATTCAGTAGTGTATGGAGGACCTACTGTGACATAAATTAAAAAAATTAATTCAATGTGGTGATGATAGTTAATAATGTGGTGATGATAGTTATTGATACTTAAAGATAATTTTCTGTTTATATTTTTTCGAGAAAGCTGTTTTATATATATTTTCTGCGACTTTTTGTACTGAATGCGGGTGAATATCAAAATATTTCGCAGCAGAAGATATTGAACGCAATTTTATTTCTTCACCAGTTTCCATGTTTGTGGAAATTATCGCCCTCTTTCCGATTGTCTTACATCTTCCTGTATTACCGCGTGTATTATTCTCGCTGTGAGAGATAGCTTGTAAATTGGATAAATTATTGTTTTGAGGATTTCCATCAATATGATCAATAACAAGACCGTCTTTGATCAAACCCTTGTGACACTCGTATGTAAATCTATGACATAGATAATGTTTCTTTCCCCCCTCGCATGTGAACCTTAGATAACCAGCATTATTAATACAACCAACTGGTCTCCTCAACTTGCAGTGTCTGATGATACCATTAATATTTGATTCATAGTTTGTTATGACAGGATGTGGGACAAATATATTTTGCTCCATTATAATAATATTATACGTTTAAATCATTGTTTGTCTGAAATCTTGATATATAATCCTCCACGGATTTTATAGCGTTTTCACCGCTATTATTTTTTTTGTCATAATATCTTTCAAGCTCTCTGAACCGTTTCCCGCCGCACTTCCCACATAATTTTGTCTTTCCTCGCACTCCAATACCACACCGTAGACATGGTATTGGTCCTAGACTTCCTCGTCGTATGTTTTGTGAGTGTATCCAACAAAATTCCTTTCTACAGGATTTGTTGCATCGATTTACCGAGCCGATCATCAACCATCTACATTGAGACATTGTATATATATATAATTTTCTTTATTTAAATATTTGTTTTAATTATATGAACGAGTTTGAGAGATTATCCCAAACTAGGCCTGTTAAATATAAATTCAACCTTGACAGATTATCTTCTGACTTGCCAGTGCGAGATTTGGTTGATCCGAAAAATAAAAGTTTGATCTCGAAAATTCACGACGCCAAGAAAGAATTTTACACGGATGGTGCATCTCATACATGGTCAACGTTCAAGATTATACGCACTGACGGAGTCAAGGAAGCTGTCAAGGACGCTACAATGAATGACAAACGAGCGGCAACTATCATTAACTACACCGCTGAATACGAGGGCAATCAAAAATATTTCTTCAGAGTAAAATTTATTGTATTAACAGAAACAGATAGTTGGATTATCCGTGACAAATATGATCCTGTCCTTGGTAAAAATAAAACTATCATATTAAGTAAAAATTCCAGACCGGGTCTACTGACGGGTATTGACAAACCGTATTATGAGCGAGCATATCCTGTAACGGCGGTTATTTATGGAATCTATGAGATAAATAAAAAACCCAACGTTGATAAACTAGCGCCGATGAAATTTTCAAGGTTAAATTGTGTGGCTGAACGAGTAATAGAACACTTTACAAACGCGATGCGTGGAAATGGATTAACCGATTTAAGGCGTGAAAAAATAAACTCGTGGGCTGATTCAGTTAAGGATACCGGTGCTACAATAAAAGATGTTGCTGAGTTAGGAAAAATATTAAAATTTCCAATAACTGTGGCGACAATAACGGGAGAAGTACTGTACCAGTCGAAATATAAATCGAAGGGAGCTCCAATAAATATTATCGATCATAACGCGCACGCATGGACTAACGCGGTAACAATATTTCCACGTGATCGAACTGTTAGATTTTACTCCCCAGATAATTCTGGGGCAGATAGTATGTTTGATTTTATCAACGAAATAAGTAAAACCGATCCTGTATCGGTATGGTTATTTAAAAGTAATGAGGAGGGTGAATTTGATCAGTTTGTCAAACCGAACGGTGAAATATATCGCACAGAATCCCTCCATGACGAGATGAAAAATCTTGCGACGTTTTTACAGTGCAAGCACGCGGAAAATACTGACAAATTACTAACTAATTGTTTTACCGTTCCATCTGTTGTGGCTCATTTCGCCAGAGAACGAAATTCATGGAAACCAACACGATTTGATTTACTCGAGGACGTACGCGCAAGTTGCGTCGAATATGGACATGGCGGATTATGGAATACCAAATACAATTACAATGATGTTATTTCGGTTGATATGGTTGCATGTTATCCAGGAAGTTTTCTGGGATACGGAGATTGTTCTACGTACTTTGAAAGATTTGGTCACCCAACAAACGAGATGACGCGAGTGGCAATTAATGGACCATTACCTGATTTTGATCTGACTGGATTCGCCTGTATTGAATCATTCGAGCTTAACGAAAATCTTCACAAGATTTGTTATGTTTGGTTTGGTAGACATTTTTGTGAAAAACGTTGGGCACCTATAGTTTTGTTGCGATATATGCTAGATTGTGCGATACTGACATCGTTGGTGGTCAGTGAGGCAATTATATCATATCATGCACAGACCAAAGTTTGGTTGCCCATGTCAGATTCTGAAGTTATTAGCGAGTTTAAGGATATTTCCGAAGATGATATTCCTAATAAACTCAAAACCGCAAAAGATCTCGGTAGAAAAATTATAGGTAAATTTACTCAAGGTGGTGCATATGATTATAAAAGACATCACGCACGATTAATTCTAGATGATGCCGAGTACGATTTTATAATCGCTGATACAACAGCGAAAAATACGTTTGTAAATCGAGAGAGTGTTTATTTATCCGACGGAACAAAATTAGGTACGATCGTTAGTTACATAAATGACGTATCCCCGCAATATACTCATCTAAGATCTTCCATGTTGGCTTATGTTTCCATAAATTTATTATCGATGATTAATAGATTTCCTGAGACCGCAGTCAGAGTCGCAACAGATTCGTTTTATATTTCAAGTAAATATTTAGAACCTGTTATGAAATTTACAAGTAATGATGAACGATGGGGTTCGTGGAGAATAAAAAAGGAACTATTACACAATTACACAGAATCAGCAGATGTTCCAATGAGAGATTTTTATCGTGAGGGTAATAAAATATCAGAAATGTCGAAGGCACCATCGTTGAGTGATCCAATAACCAGATATAAGACAGTATATCTCAATGGACCTGGTGGATGCGGCAAAACAACTCGAACGATTAATGTTTTTAGAAATTCAGATATAATCGTGCTGACACCCACACATAGACTTGCACGTGAGATGAAACGGCGGCAAGTACAATCGTGCACGTATCATAGTTTCTTTCGGTGGCGCGGGGATACATGGACTCCTGAACGGATGGGAGAAAAATATATACCTAAAATAATTATTTGGGATGAGATATGTACGGTCTCATTGGATACATTAAAAACGTTTCTTGATTGGTTGTTGACGAAAAATACCGCCATAATAATGTGTGGCGATCATGGTCAACCGCCGCCCTTTGTTGGACCATCTCCACATGATTGGTTAAAAAATTTCGTTGATTATTACGAAGAAATAGATGATGATCATAGAGCTCTTGATGCAAATTTGAAGGAGTTTAAAAAATTAATCAGATTACAATCAAACAAAATTCAGTGTGAAATAATACGTGGAGTGATCTCAGAGACATCAATGAGTGATTTTTTAAATTTATGGAGGCCCAACGATTTGATCGCAGCAAGTAGAAAAATAATCAGAGACGCTTTACAACAACAGTTATTTCAGCTGCATAAAGAACAATATTCAGAATTACCCGTTCCGTTATGTTATAGACCATCAGATACACGAAAACAGAATATTAATGTTGATATTCCAGGACCCTTGACAGAGTCAAGGAAACAGATTCTCGTATTAAATGATATTGTCGCCGTTGATATCAGTGTGGTCGAAGATGCAATACACGCTGACAAATCTCCATGGGTGTTGGGATATGCTATGACAATCCACTCGTCTCAGGGATTAACTATTTCTGATACACGAGTCTGGATTGTAGACGATCGCATCGAGTGGTCAAATTTAGTTTATTTAGCGGTATCGAGGGTCAGAAATATATCTCAATTACGTAGAATTATAATTCCTGAAATCGTTGATAAATTTAACATCATCGATGATGATATAATAAGAAAAAAATTAATCGGATACAAACAATCTGATAAAAAAAATAAACGTGACTTTGATCTTGATGTTGAATTTATTATTAAGTTAAAACAGCAGCAGAACAATCATTGCACCAGTTGTAATTGTATAATGTTATGGCGGTATTCGAGTAATGATTCAAGACAATTTACCGTAGATAGAAAAGATAATAGTCGCTGTCATACACGAGAAAATACCATGTTAACCTGTCTTGAGTGTAATCGACGTAGAGGCGCTAGTTAAGTGATCGAAATCACCGGAGTGATCGCGGTGGTAGTTGTGTATCCGCGGGAATTATTTGTAGTTGTTCACGTGTAAATCCACGCTGAGGAGCGGCCGAATCTAATCTGTAGATTGCAGGTCTGGAAACGCCTACGTTTCTTCCAGTGGATCTTGTCACGGTAGATATTTTGTGTGTGGTAACACTCCAAATAGGATCAGTTGCTCTCGCTTTACCACCTTCAAGTTCACCAGGCTCATATAAATATCTGACTGTGACATCACCTAATATTTTTTGTTTTCCAACATCTTTTCGTTGTGTTGGTATATTTTTTTTTATGACCGCGCTAATGGGTTTCATGTTGGTTGTTCGTGTGATCTCATTATTTAATGCAGCTATCACGCCTGGTAATCTTGCCACCCATTCACGAGATCTTTTATCCTGAATAAATTCCCTCGCGTATTGATATCCAAATAACCGCTCGGCAAGTGTTCGATTAAATCGCTCAACAATTGCTTGATCACGGTGAATTGCAGTATTTTGGTATTATGTTGTTTCATCAACGATGATACTGGACCAAGAAATTCCTTGCCAGGATCAACCTGTAGTAGCTGTGGCCATCGTAGACCACCTCGTGGTCCACCACCTCGTTGATAAATTCGTTCAAACGCATCGGCTACTTCAGATGATGTTTTCGCTGATAGCGGCTCTGCTTCTTTATATCTACTTGCAACATCAACTACGGTTAGCGCGTATTTGTACGTTTTTCCACGCACAGTATCATGCGGTAAAAACAGAATATCAGCTTGATGAACTTCATTAGGAACACTGACATCGAAATACGCGTACTGAATTTGTTTAGGACGTGGTAGATAAATTTGCCATATTGCCTGCCAGGACAACCACGCGCTAGCAGTAGAATGTTTAACCGCCGCTGCATCAGCGAGTTTACCAATTGCTGCTTTGCCTCTCCAGTATCCTCTCGGTGAATAATAAATTGATTCCATTATTAATTACCAGCCCCAATCGCTAATTTACCTTTCATCGAGGATCTTACTAACCAATTAGCTAATGATTCTCTAATATTTTTATTTTTTATAGAATTTAATGAATGAATTAATTTTACATCTGCAATATGCCTATCTTGTAGATTTTGACTTTTATAAGCTACATCATTATAATGACAAGCTCGATCAATAGCGTTTATTGGTTCCTCGCCTGGTTTTGGTTGATCTTGATCATCGAGCCTGATATCGAGTCGAGTACCAGGACCGCAATAATTATATCCTGGTAGATGTTTTTCTCCACTGTATTTAGCCCATGGAGCACCTGGAAACTTTGACATCAAATTAGCAATATCACCACCGCGCTTATTAGGTAAAAACGAAAATTTCTTTCTACCGCATATAGAACATTTTCCACAGTACGCTATTTTTTTATTTTTTGTTGTAACTGTGGCTAAATCAGTAGTTGGAGTTTTAACTCTACAGCGTAAACAATATAAATTCATGTTATAATATATATGGATATAATTGATTTCTCAGCAACTCGGCAACGAGAGCCAGTTAAGCATCATCCTGCGCTACCGAACTCCATCAGAATGATTATCATAGGACCATCTGGATCGGGTAAGACGCAATTATTACTTAATCTGATAATGAGATGGTTGAAATGGGATAAATTATATTTAGTAGCACCATCCGTTGATGATCAACGATGTTATGATGTACTTAAAGATTTCAATGAAAACGCGCGATTACTGGATGAAGATAATGATGTTATAGAGTTTATAACCGATATTGATGAAGCACCATCCGTAGATTCCATAGACGGATTTATTAATAATTTAGTTGTATACGACGATGTGATGCTAGATAAACAATCAAATCCAGCCAGAATATTTTCCCGAGGGAGACACAAAAATACAGACGTGATCTATGTTACTCAACGATATACACAAATTCCGAAGGTGATCAGAGACAACTGCAACATTTTAGTTGTGTTTAATGGCGTAGACACACACACGTTGCGAAATATTCATCAAACTTGGTGTGGTGGTGATATGGATATAATTAAATTCAAAAATTTCTTCTCACGAGCGCAAGCTACCCCGCATGGATTTATAACAATAAATTTACATGATCCAAGAACAAGATATCGTGTGGGTATTGATAAAATATTTTTGTAACAGGGGTGATGATAAAATTAAATTTAATTAAACAGATATCATTAATATAATGAACAACTGTGCGTGGCTGCGTCAAGGAACAACAGATAAATGCAACAAAAGGTGCCGTGGAGAATATTGCAAGAAACATAATTATCTTATAAAGAAAAACCTTCATGCTGGTCCACGAGGTTGTGTTGGATGTAACAACGGCGTTAGAGGATTATATCAGATTTGCAAAAATTGCGGTGGAGATCGATATCGAAGTTTGATGAACTATTACAGAAAAAGAAAGAACATAAATCCAAAAATAGAAAAACCACCATCAGAACTTGAATATTACTTGAAACATAGAACAAATTCCGAAGATTCAGATGAAGATGAAACAGATGAAGATTCCCATGATTCAGATGATGATTCCCAATATTGATAGCAGCAGAGAGGGGCGTCTACAATTCTGTTTGGGACAAACAATAATCGTAGACGTGGTAATTGACCTCTATGAGTGGTCACTATTTTTTTTGGTAAAACACAAGGGTGACCATTCCCCTAAGTGGTCTGTTCACCCTCTCTGCTGCTGTCCACTTTACTTGGAATTCTAATTCAGCAGCCTCATTCCTAAACCTCTAGTCTCCCTATGAAACAATCCTCAAACCGCATTCACTAAATTGGAGTGGACATCAGACGCAGCAGCTTAACTTAACTCTTGATAGGTAACTTTTTTCCAATATCCAAACAATCGTCAGAATGGGCCATATTTCAGACGCCTCATTGCACCTAACAAGCGATGTGTGGAACCTTTCAAAAGTAATATAGGATTACTGGTTTCTCTTTTGATACCAACCTCCTCGATCAAGAATACTCATTCCGAAATCCTTTGGGAAGACGTATAAGGGGCTGTAGAGAGGGTGATAAACACTCAAAGCCCAGATCAGGTTTGTTTTTAAAAACCACTTTCTTTATGTCAGCAGCAGAGAGGGTGAACAGACCACTTAATCGGTCACGTACGTTTCTTAGACCAAAAAAAATAGTGACCCTTCATAGAGGTAACTACCATTACCGCATCATTGTTTGACCCAAACAAAGGATGCGGTTGCACGCTCTCTGCTGCTATGTTATTCTAAATGATCCTGGGAATCTTTATCAGAGTAATCCTGAAGATCTTTATCAAAATCTTGAGGATCTTTAAATTTTAAATAATATTCCATTTCTGTTGGGTCTTTTTCTATTTTTGGGTTTATTCTTTTTCTTTTTCTGTAATACGCCATCAGACTTCTATATCAATCTCCACCACATTTTTTACAAATCTGATATAATCCTCTAACGCCGTTGTTACATCCAACACAGCGTCGTGAACCAGCATGAGGATTTTTTGATAAAATATAATTATGTCTCCTGCAATATTCTCCATGGCATCTTTTGTTGCATTTATCTGTTGTTCCTTGAATTAACCATGAATAATTGTGGATATATTAATGATATCTGTTTAATTAAATTTACACCCTCTCTGCTGCTATAATTAAATCATTATGTTATATTAAAATAATGGTACATCCGGAATCTTATACTGCAAGGATAGCTTGAGAACGATTAGAAGCAATCAAAAAATTTCTTCCTGTTAGAGATTCATTTAGAGAAACTTGCAAGCACAGCAACAATCACAAGTTGAGTACAAAGAGGACACTAAAAAACTATTTAAACCTGTCACTGCAGCTACTGAGAAAGTTACAACTATCATCAAAGAAGATCTTCTTCCGGTATCAAAACAAACAGCAGAACAAACTGAAAAATAGCAAGAAGAACTAAACAAACAAAGAAGATTTTTGTGAGATCTTCCAACTGATATAGATGCGGCTTAACCTCCACCTGTTGGTGAAGAAATACCGGAAAACTTCGTACTAAAGTCGCCGACACAAGAAAAGAACTTACACCTAAATCCAAACCAGTAAAAGAAAAGCAGCAGAGAGACTGAGCCCACCAACTATTTCGTTTAACAGGACCATCTATCGAAAACATTTCTGATAGAAGTTCTTATTTCACAAAATAAACCCTTCTATCCAGAAACTATGATGACTAAATCCTCTTTTCTGGCTAGAAGGTTTATTTCGACAACGATAACTCACTATAAAAAATATTTCTTGACGGGGTGACGTCGACGACGACGTTGGTGGCTCAGTCCCTCTGCTGCTATCATGTAAAATATTTTAGGATTTTTAGTTAAAAAATGTATCTAACCCAACTCGGTATCGTGTCCGAGGATCATGTAAATTTATCGTCACAAACCCGTGTGGTTTTCGTTGAGCATGACTAAAGAAATTTCTGAATTTATTGAGGTCCATGTCACCACTGCACCAAGTCTGATGAATATTTCTCAGCGTGTGTGCGTCAACTCCGTTAAACACCGCAAGAACGTTACAATTATCTCTGATCACTTTTGGAATTTGTGTATAACGTTGTGTCACATAAATGACATCAGTGTTTTTGTGTCGACCACGGGAGAATATTCTGGCTGGATTTTTTTTGTTTATCCAACATCACATCGTCGTACACAACTAAGTTGTTAATTGATCCATCAATGTCGTCGGCGGATGGAGCTTCTTCGATGTCAGTTATAAAATCAATAACATCTTCGTGAAAATCACTTTGATTTTCCATTATCGATTTTGCACTTTCGTTAAAATCTTTTAGCACTTGATAACACCGCTGATCGTCCACAGACGGGGCTATCAAATATAATTTATCCCACTTCATCCACTTCATTATCAAATTCAACAACAACTGTGTCTTACCCGACCCAGATGGACCTATGATAATCATTCGGATAGAATTTGGTAGCACTGAGTTATGTTTGATTGGCTCTCGTCGCTTTGTCGCGGAAAAGTCAGTGATCTCCATTTGAAATGTCTTTGACATTAGATATATCATAAAATAAATATGGATTTATATTGTGTGAAATGCCGAGCACGTACCCCAACTACGGATACAACAACAATTACAACAAAAAATAATCGACAGGCGCTTACAGGCAGGTGTGAACGATGCGGTATAAAAAATTTAGATTTATTAAAAAAAAGCGGAGGTGATATCGCAGCCAAGTTAACAGCGCTGCCAGGAGCTCCGTGGGCTAAATACCCAGGAGAAAAACTTCTTCCAGGATATAATTACTGTGGTCCAGGAACCCGACTTGATATCAGACTTGATGCTCAGGATCAACCAAAACCCGGTGAGTATCCGATAAACGCTATTGATAGCGCGTGCCATGCTCATGATGTAGCTTACCGAAGCAAAGATTTGCAACAGCGCCATCTCGCGGATGTGAAATTAATTCACGCGTTAAATGCCATCCCTGATAAATCTTTCAAGAAAAAGTTAGCATCCTGGTTGATAAAATCCGCAATGAAATCTAAACTTGTATTAGGCGCTGGGTAATTAATAACAATGCAAGCATTTCCAATGGAGTCGATTTATTATTCCCCAAGCGGATACTGGAGAGGTAACGCGGCAATTAGTAAACTCGCTGAAGCAGCAAAAGTTACGGCGGTTACTGCCAAAAATTGGTTATCCCGACAGGCAATATGGCAAATTTATCTACCGCGCCCTAAACAAATCAACTTCGAGCATTTCGATGTTAGTGTGCCAAATGAGGTTCATCAGGCTGACATACTATTTCTGCCTCACGATGTTGTTCGTCGGAAAACATATAAATACGCGTTAACCATAGTTGATGTTGCCAGTAGATACAAAGAAGCAACGCCGTTGACAACAAAGACAGCATCTGAAGTAGCCGATGCGTTTCAAAGAATTTATCGGCGAGGACCTCTGCGATGGCCACATCTGCTACAAGTTGATCCTGGCAAAGAATTTCAAGGTGCAGTATCATCGTTGATGAAGCAACATAACGTTACCATACGACGAGGACACACTGAAATTCACCGTGATCAGGCAATTGTTGAGCGATTCAATAGAACACTTGCTGAGTGGTTATTTGGATATCAATACGCGAAGGAATTTATTCAAGATGCGAGATCGCGCGAATGGGTTGCAAGATTACCAAGTGTGATAGCTGCGCTAAATAATGAAATAACTCGAACAACCAACATGAAACCTTCCATCGCGATCACAAAAAAATATATACAAATACAACGAAATAATATTTCAACACAGCCAGTGTTGGGTAATGTTACAGTTAGATATTTATACGAACCAGGCGAACTTGAAGGTGGTAAACGAAGAGCGACTGATCCCATTTGGAGTGTTACCACACATAAGATATCCACCGTGACAAGATCCACTGGCAGACCAGCAATCTACAGGTTGGATTCAACTGCTCCTCAACGCGGATTCACACGTGAGCAACTTCAGGTAATTCCCGAGGACACACAATTGCCGCGAAAATCACTGAAGTGACTTAACTAGCACTGGCGCCCCGACGTCGATTACACTCAAGACAGGTCAACATGACATTATCACGTGTATGACCGCGATTGTTATCTTTTCTGTCTACGGTAAATTGTCTTGAATTTTTATTCGAATACTGCCATAGCATTATGCAATTACAGCTCGCACAGTGATTATTCTGTTGTTGTTTCAACGCAACAACGAAGTCAACATCAAGATCAAAATCGCGATTATTTTTTTTGTCACTCTGTTTGTAACCGGTGAGTTTTTTTCTTATTACATCACCATCACCATCGGTGATGCTGTTGTTTTCATCGCTATCAGCGTTTGAATGAAAATCCGAAGGATTTTTCAAGACAATTCTTCGCAGTTGATTGAGATATTCTTCTGACTCTGGACACTGCTAGGTAAACTAAGTTTGACCATTCGATTCGATCATCAATGATCCAGACAGTTGTATCTGAAATAGTCAGTCCTTGAGAACAATGAATTGTCATAGCGTATCCTAGCGTCCACGGAGATTTATTCATCGCTAGTGCATCCTCGACAGCATCGATGTCAACTAACACAATATCATTCAATACTAAATTCTGTTTCTCTGTCTTTCCTGGAATATCAACATCTATATTTTGTAACCGCGTATCAGTTGGTCTATAACATAACGGCGTTGGCAGCATTGGAAACTTTTTTTTTGTAACCGAAATAGCTGTTGTTGAAGTGTGTCTCTGACTATCTTTCTACTTGCTACTATCAAATCGTCTGGTTTCCACACTCGTAAAAAGTCACTCATCGAAGTTTCAGGAATCATCTCGCGCATGATTTCACATTGAATTTTATTCGGTTGTAGCCTGATTAGTGTTTTAAATTCTTTCAGCGTTGCATCAAGTGCTCGGTAATCATCAGACACTTCTTCGTGATAATCAACAAAATTCCTCAGCCAATCATGCGGAGATGCGCCGACAAACGGAGGTGGTTGACCGTGATCGCCGCACATAATCACTGCAGTATTTTTCGTTAACAGCCAATCAAGAAATGTTTTTAACGTTTCCAGCGGTACCGTACATATCTCATCCCAAATTATTATATCATTGATATATTTTGTTCCCATTCGATCTGGCGTCCACGTACCGCCGCTGTATTTGGAAAAGCTGTGATAAGTGCAAGAATTGACTCCTCGTTGTTTCATCTCCCTGGCAAGTCTGTGTGTAGGTGTTAGCACAATCATATCTGAATTTCGAAATAATTCAATCGCTCGAGTTGTTTTACCAGACCCTCCCGGCCCGTTCAAATAAACAGTTTTGTGTCTGGTGATTGGATCATCCACAGACGGTGCAGAAGATATTTCTGGCATCGTTGATTTATAATAATTATCCTCTGTTGCAACATCAGCGGATTCACAATACTCGTGTAACATCTCCGCTTTTATTCTCCACGAACTCCATGATTCATCATAAAAGTCTTCGACTTTCCTTGTAAAACGAGACAGTGATTCTGAATATTTCTTGTCGATGTAAAATGAATCCGTGGCAACTCTGACTGCCATACCAGTATGATATGGGTCTGGAAATCGATTTACCATCGATAACAAATTTATAGAAACATAAGCCAGCATTGAAGATCTCAAATGTGTGTATTGAGGCGATTCTCCGTCGATATAACTTACAATTGTGCCCAACTTTTTCCCGTCGGACAAGAACACATCCTCCCTGTTACAAAATATGTCTCTGGCAACCGCGTCGGCGATTATAAAATCCAATTCAGCTTCATCAATAATCAACCGCGAGTGATGCATTTTATGATCAAATGCTGCACCCTGAGTAAATTTACCGATTATTCTTCGTCCAAGATCTTTCGCTGTGCTTTCACTGTTTTTGAGTTTGATCTTGAGAATTTTAGGAGCCTCACTGACAATGACATCCATCGGGGTATTTGGGCACTCTCGTGCATACTCGCCGATAACTTCTTCGAGGGTAAAACGCTCCGGTGTTGGCAACCAAACTGAGGTCTGCGGTCGATAACATATGATTGCTTCGCTGACAGTCAACGATACCAGTATGCCGCTGTCAAGCATGTATCGCAATAACACTATTGGTACCCAGCGCTTTTCGACGAAGTATCTGCCAAACCAAACATAACAAATCGGATGAAGTCCCGTGGCGAATTCAAACGAAGTCACACGAGCAAATCCTGTCAGGTCAGCGTCGGGTAAAACGCCGTTTACGGCGACTCGTGTCATCGAGTTCGTGGGGTGTCCAAACCGAGCAAAGTATTCGCGACACTCGCCGTTTCCGAGAAAGCTTCCTGGGTAGCAGGCAATCATATCTACGGAAATCATATTCCGGTAGTCATATCGGGTATTCCATAACCCGCTATGACCATACTCGACACAACTTAACTGTATATCCGAAAGAAACTTACTTCGGGTTGGTCTCCACGAATTTCTTTCTCTGGCGGCGTGAGCGGCAACACTTGGAACTGTAAAACAATTAACCAATAACTGCTCATCGCTAGCATCTCTCATATACGTTTTTGCGAGTTTTTTCATTTGTTGGTGCAACGATTCTGTTCTGTATAATTCTCCGTTGGGTCTCACAAATTGATCATACTCGGAATCTTCGGAGCTCCTAAATAACCACACCGACACAGGGTCGGTTTTACTCAGCGCGTAAATAACCTCGTATATGTTTCCAGAATAAAACTTGACAACACGGTCTCGTGGAAATATTGTAACCGCATCAGTCCACGCGTGCGAATTATGATCAATAATTTCAATCGGTGTTCCTGACTTTTTATAATGCTTCGTACTGTATAATATCTCTCCGGTTAGTGTTTTTACTGTTATTGAGCATTTTAATTTACTTGATAGCGCAGCAACATCATTTATTGTTGCCCCGGTATTCTTAACCGATTCACCCCATGATGTTATTTTTTCACGTCGCAGATCGGTTAAACCGTTTCCTCGTTTTGCGTTTTTAAAATGTTCCATTACTCGCTCGGCTACACAATTCAGCGTAGAAACGCTTGCGTTTCCAATGCGAGCATTTCCAGAAACGCTTGCGTTTCCAAATCGCATCGGAGCGAGTTTATCAATTTTTGGTTTTTTTACAGGATATATTCCATAAATGACTGCGGTTACAGGATACGCTCGAGCGTAATATGGTTTATCAATCCCGGTCAACATTCCTGGTTTACAATTGCTACTTAACAGAATTGTCTTTCCGTTAGCAAGAACAGGATCGAGTTTGTCACAGATAATCCACGTATCGTCATCGACGTTGACAATAAATTTTATTCTGAAAAAATATTTCTTGTCACGTTGATGAAAATCAATATAATCAATAATTGTTTTTGCTCGGGCATCAGTCATTGTAGCATCGATGATGTTCGCATCGTTGACATCGTCAACGACATTGACATCGTCAGCGTCGCGGATAATTTTAAATGACGACCATGCATGAGATGCGCCGTCGTCGCGAAATTCTTTTTTACCCTCGTTGATAATATTAAACAGATCAGTTAGATGCCGTCGTCGTGGATCCGGGTTTAACCTGTCAAGATCGAATCTCCCGCCGCCAACTGCGGTTAATTTCGAAAACTCTTCCATGTTATATTTAAGACAAATATTTAAATAAGAAAATATTATATATACAATGAACAACTGCAGATGGTTAAAAGTTGGATCCGTAACAGTCTGTGGTAAGCCCTGTAGGAAGGAATTCTGCGGTGAACATATACAGAGCATCAAACGAGGAAGCACAGGACCTATTCGTTGCCTGCGATGTGGCATTGGTGTCAGGGGTAAAACACAATTATGTGCGGGGTGCGGGGGGAAACGATACCGTGAACTCAAGCGATATTACAATAAAAAAAGTAACGGAGACGCGCTAAAATCCGAAAGTGATTATATATCTAGGTTTTCAGACAAATTATAAATTAGACAAATATATTATTATATAAATGAATCAAGAATTTGTCTCACATCCCACAATCAGGAATTACGAAGCATCTCGCGAGGGAATAGTTAGAAATAACAGGTTGAAAAAACCAGTTGCTGCTGTTAGTAATTCTGGTTATCTCCATTTTAGGGTTGCTGGCGGTAAAAACTATTATATTCACAGGTTTGTGTTTGAGGTATTTAACGGAGAGATCAAAAAAGGTCTTGTAATTGATCACAAAGATAATAATAAACTTAATAACTCTCTTCAGAATTTGCAAGCCATTACACCAAGTGAGAATTCTGCACGAGGTGACGCTGGTAAATTTGCAAAAATTCCCAGAGCTGTAAGATCTCTCAATAAAAATACTAATAAAGAAAATATATTTCGCTCAATGTACTCAGCTGCGAAGTATTTTGGTATTAACTCCCATTTGGTTCAACGTGTCGCAGAGAATATTATCAAATCAACTTTTTCAAGTAAGTTTGATAGCTGGATTATATTTTATTATGTAGATAACTCTGCGTTGACTGTGTGAAAATCCTTCGGATTTTTTAAGTCAATGATACAATTATTTCCCCGTTGACTTGTCAAGGTGACGCTGTCAAGGTGACTTTGTCAACAGCGCGCTATAACACTTTACAGGTGCGAGCAGACGATTTTCTGCACAAGGAAGTAAATAACTACCTGTATAAATTTCACAGGTAGATCAGTATATGATATTTTTTAAACCCTGTATTATCAGATTGGAAAGTGGCACAATGATAACGCGTTTGACTTTCGTCCCGGCGCTATCAAATGTCATGTTCGAATCCTCGTACGGACATACTGTCGACGGGCCCGATTTATAGGGTTTTTATAATAATTGGGGGCTCCAGCAGGGGCCTTGTGTGCATTATCCTCCTCCACGTCGAATCGTGGAGGTACGTTTTACCCCTGGGATTCGATTTAGGGGGGGATATATGCACATGGAGCTCCCAAAAATAAACAGCAGTCATTGGATGTATAAGCTCTACGGTCAAAAAACAAAATGGCTAAAAGAACCGATCACGAGGATGCCGAGAAGCTATGGAAAACCTCTGTAAGACTGAGATAAAAAAAAAATCTGAAAAATAAAAGAATCACCTAAAACACAAAGTGTTTCAAAACACAAAGTGTTTCAAAACACAAAGTGACAAAATCAAGTCTGAAAGGACCTCGTGGAGACCCATAAGCCAGTATAAGACTAACCGCTCATCAATGACTGCTGTTTATTTTTTTTAATTTTAAATATTTAAAAATATATATAAATATGAATCAAGAAAATATCAATAATGTGATTGATGCTATTCAAAAATTAGAAAAACAAGGATTTAAAATATTACTAAATGTTGAAACTATTCTGTCTGACTTTGAATCATTATACGAAGATAAGTGCGCAGGGCGTTATATTCTTCCTGCTCAATATCGATTCATAAAGATGATCCAAAATAATTTGTATAAATCGCTGGCCAGCGTAGCGGGCGGAGACACAAATAAATGAATTTGTTCCACTGTCTCGTGCAATCGAAAAGATCAGGCTGGCACTGGCAGCCGAGTATGAAACAAGGAAGATAATTAACAATCGGGTTAGAAAATTAAAGCATTGTATGTCCCTTGACTTCGTCAAGGATGAAGTCAAGGATGAAGTCAAGGATGAAATCAAGGATGAAAGCAATGATAGCTTTGTCACGGATGACGAAGTCATTCACGATGACGAAGTCATTCACGAAGTCAACGGGAAGTAAATACCTCACCTTGACTTCGTCAAATACTTGGAAGTGAAATCGGGTACCTTGATAAAATCAAGGAAGTGAAATCGAAAGTAAAAAAAAGTAATATTTTTTTTTTACTGTGTAAATTATGCAACTGTCCGATTTCACTGATTGCTACTAGCAAATACCCTGTCAGGATCAGTGAAATGGTCAGTGAAAAATCTTCGATTTTCAAAAAAATATATATAATAAAATTATGCAATTGTCCGATTTTGTTAATTTTTACTAGCAAATACCCCATCAAATCCGTGACTTTGGTCTATTTTGTTAATTTTTACTAGCAAATACCCCATCAAATCCGTGACTTTGGTCTGTTTTGTTAATTTTTACTAGCAAATACCCCATCAAATCAGTGACTTTGGTCAGTGGTAAAAAAAATGTGTATAAAGTAAAATATTTTCAAAGGATGGAAATATCAAAGATATTTTTAAAAATCCTAAGGGATGGAAATGTCAAAGACATTTTTAAAAATCCCCTAAGATTTTCACTGCAGTATCTTATCGAGATGATCCCGTGAAATGCACGAGTGAGCAACATTGAGGATTTGGTCTGCGTCACAAGTAATCATCGTGATATTGTTCTCGCGGAATTGCTTCAGCTGAAAATCTGTCAGTAAAAAATCATCATTGCCGTACTTATCGATGATTATTTTAACATAACCCGGTAAATGATTTCCGGTAAATATTTTTCGGATGAATTCTTCAAGCGCGCGCTTCTCAACGATGGAACATTTCACGTGTTGATACATACTTTTATTTTCGCGTTCATTTAATATAATTTATTACGACAGTGCTGTCGCTGATGGTGATGTCTCTAGCGTTTCCCACAGTGCTATCATCGTCGGAAACACTTTGTGTTTCACTGTCACTGTCAATAAAATCACTGTCAGAGACATCTTCATCTTCATCACTGACAACAAAATCACTGTCAGAATCACTTAGTGATTCACAAACACCTTGTGTTTCCACGCTGGCGTCGGAAACACTTTGTGTTTCACTGTCAGAGAGATTTTCATCATCATCATCATCATACTTCTGGTAATTCGAAGATTTTTTGGACATTATTATGATATGATATTATTAATTGAAAGTCTTAAGATGGAAATCGTTTCTGAAATTCTTCGAATTTCCATTGAAAATCCTAGAAAATCGAAGATTTTTCAGGATGAAAGTCTTAAGACTTTACCAGCAGATTAATACTAACCGTCTCGCCACGCAGGTCCAACAGTCTATGTTGTTGGTCAGTGACTTTAAAATTTATCCTTGTCAGCGTCGGATTATGACACCGCAGAAATACTGGATTGATTGGCTCTTGCACAATCAAAAATCCAGGAGGTTCTCTAGGAGTAAATGAATACAATATAAACCCTTGCTGGGCTTGATTCGATGTTGTGTCTATGTTGTAACTGCCATCGATGACATCACATACAAGATTGACCGCGACGACATCAGTGATATTTACGATGCCGGGAGAAATATGCCGGCCATCGCTCGCTGTGGAATTATTGTGTGCTAAGATAACGGGTTCTGGTAGTATTTTTTTCCATTGTGCAAGTATGTCATCGAAGTATTCATCGACGATATCAGTGACGTATTTTCGTAGGATGACCGGGAAACATATCCTGGTAATTTAAAATTCGGTAGTTTAGCTTCGGTCAGCGAGTACTTATTCAGAAATTTTTGTTTATCGGGGGATATGCTGCCGATTACCGCCTGAACCACGTGCTTGTTAATATACTCCATATCTGAGGCAAGTTGATTTAATATCTCAATTTATTTAATAATTTCTCCGCGTGAACCTGTCATCGCGGTGTGCACCGCGGATATATGTTCTTGGAGGTGTTTCCGTAGATACCCTCGGTGCGTTCCATGCGCGTCATTAATACCTTTCAGGTACTCAACGATGTCGTTCAGATACATAGTAACTCCAACACGCACCCACCCTGCGTCGTCACGAGTAAAATTAAATATGATATCGACACCGCGCTCGACAGGAAAAATCTTACCCTGTAAATTATCCCTGCTGATCTCATCAAGACGTTGTTTGTATTGCGGTGTAATTGTGTGATATGACTGCGAGTCAGTCATGTAATCAGACTTTTCGGGTGCAGGTGGTATCGGTGGTATTGGTGGTGGATTTTTAGGCCATCCTAATACTGTTCTGATTGAACTGTTATAAATGTCTACGTGGTAACCCGACGTTGAGATTTCGATGACCGTTGACAGCGTTGGCTCGTGCGCTGTTATGCTGATCTTTGATTCTTTTCCGGTGACACGTTTTATTTGACGCTGTATTTCTTTGTTGATTTCTTCTATCTGATAACTCCCAGTGGGTAACGCAATGACGTTTCAATCTGGGGTTCCATCAGCTCTATTCTGATACGAAAAAACAAATGAGTTATTCGGCGATTGTCCGTGAAATGATGTCGACCTGATATTGGGCCAACTGTGATATACTCGTAATTGTGCCAACGCGATTTCACTTACTGGAATTGCAGTTGGAAAATTAACATTAAATTCTGGTTGCGTCGAAGATATTGTTATCATTCTGGTCCTTACCGGAGCTGTATTCGCGGCTATGTCGAGCAGCGCTCGATGTTGAAGTATCTCCGTCATTATTTATCTTCATCGTTTTCAAATCAAGATTCGCTGCGCGCTCGTAATCGTTGTATATACCGGACATCAACGTGAATTCGGAATCTGATATTGTTGTGTCGTCAAGGCTGGATGATATCAACGAGGACAATTTCGAGTAGGCGCTGTTGGCCGCGTTGGCTACCCGGTTATACTCGTGTAATTTTGTTATCGCGCACGAGGATATTTTTTTCGCGATGATGTTGGCAACTCCTGCAATCGTCGTTGATGCTGAAATTGTGATTGTGATCGCGATTGCGGTCGTTACCGGAGTTAACGCAGACAATAGCACACCCGTGGATGCAACTACCGCGGATACCGAATACACTATCATGTCCAGCGCGGTCACACGCCGTTTGTATTTTTTAATTTTTGTTGCGCATCTGTCAATGGTGTTTTTCAACGTTGATTGCCATTCGCGTACCTGATCATACCGGTATTGCTGGGCATCTAATGTTGTCATCGATGCTGATTTCATTTTTATTATTATTCCCTGTGACTAAATCACAGGGTAACCAATTGAGGCGTTTCTGCGTCGAATTCCAATTACCACCAGTAGGATGTTGCGGTTAATTTCTTGTCTGCGGCTTCAAGTATAAATATTTCTTCGGTTCCGCTGTTTAGTATTATAGTTACAACCCCGGAATACTTATCGGTGGAATGCCTCCAGGGATATGTTGTGAAGATTTCAAATTTAGCGGCTGAAAACACAGACAACCTGTACACGCCAGTTGCTGTTGCTGTGTATTTGATAGTATTATTTTGTCGGGACCATGTTGCGAATCCCGATGATACCGTGAATACGATGTTGGTGATATGCCCGTGGGTAACTCCAGTGGGGACTTTAATCAGACTGGTTTTGTTAACGATATCAGGAATACCCGATACGATATCTTGCTGTGTTTGTTTGATCGTGTCAATGTTGGTCTTGATTTCAGAAAGTTTTATGTCGATGACTGGAGGAGCCCCAAAGAACTTATCCACGGTCTCACCAGTTTTTTGAAAGTTTCTTCGAAATCTTGTAAACGCGCCCACGTGAACATCATACTCAGCCCGCAACGTAGTTAGTTTACCGTCAATGGTGTCTACGTATTGTTTGTTTGCGGCATCTTCGGGACCTTCCGGATTTTTTAGAACGGTTATTTTGTTGCCGTTCATGCTGAGTTCACCTGTCATTGTATCACCGGTCTTCGCTACACGCTCTGTTGAGACTTTTCGTGCATCATCTCGCAGCATCGCAATTGATATCGACGAATCTCTGATTCTGCCGCTGTCAGTGAATACCACTATGTTGTCCGTGACAGCTCCAATAACCCTGCGAATTATGTCATTCCACTTAATGTTACTGGTTCTTAGCTTGCCGTGCCTGTCCTGAAAAATAATAACCTCATCTGGATCTATCCCGGACATATTTAAAAGATCATCAATTTCATATTTGGTAGCATACGCCGATAAATCAATATCTTTTTTTGTCTTCCTTGGTTCTGCTTGATCTTCCGTAAATATCAACCATTATCTGTTATGGGGTTGTTTAAATTTGTGGTGTATTCATGCACGACTTTGTGAGGAGGACTCGCTGATTTTGAGATCGCATCAAGAACATTTAATACTTCACGGCCGCATATCGGAGGATCGGTTAGTGTTTGTGTTGGTAACGTTGAGTACCAAATCTTTGACTTTGTCCTTGATTTCATCCCTGACTTGTCAGGGGAGATGTTTTTTACTTATCGAAGAAACTCATCTGGCGGTGCTAGCCCGTACGAGTCAAAATAGATAATTCCACGTGGATCGATCGCGTAAGCAACCCAGTGAGTTCCAGGACTTTCGCTGTTGTCGAGATTAATAATTCCTGTTTCTAGATTATTCGGTCGTGCTGGTAATTGATGTCGCATAAATACACCTCTGAAATTCTTTATACGTAACTGCGCAACAGCATCAAGCAAATCAAAATTACTCGCTGGAAGCTTCAACATCGATGTAAAATCCTTTGGATTTTCGAAAACACTTAAAACTTTTTTGGGTACCATGACGCCGGAGTTCCTGGAAGTCTTAGACCGGATCCCTTTTTTTTGTATCCTTTCCCGGTGGCTTTCTTTAGTGCCATTCCAGCTGCGGTTCCAACAGCTCCTAACGCTGCAGCTTTTGCTACTGCGGGAGCAGCAGCAGCTATCAGTGCTGATATCGCGGCGAGAAGAGGAAATATACCGCCGGTTTTAACCATATCTTTGACCGCGGCGGGAGAGAGATCAAGTCGAACTCCAGTCTTACCCTGCTTCGCGCTGTTGAAATGTTTTGGCTGAGTTTTAGTCAATGACAGTTTGTTGGGACCGCCCGCTAGCTGATCGTGTTTTGGTGTTATTGATGTCCCACATGTGTTCGCGTTCTTCGATTGTAATTTCTTCACCTGACCAGGAGTCAGTGACACATTAACATGACTGTATGACATTTTATTAAATACG
This sequence comes from Sinohyriopsis cumingii, assembly GCA_028554795.2. Classification (NCBI taxonomy): domain Eukaryota; kingdom Metazoa; phylum Mollusca; class Bivalvia; order Unionida; family Unionidae; genus Sinohyriopsis; species Sinohyriopsis cumingii. The sequence continues at coordinate 71,401,081 of CM068832.1, read as the reverse complement.
ATGTTGATCTAATTGCGCTATTAAAACAATGTTACAAGTGGAAACTTAAAGGTTTGGAAAATCTAAATGGTGGGTTCCAAAACCGGTAGGTTTTCTACTGGTGCATCAATAACTCTCATTCGGCCGCCAACACCTTCAAGTAACATTGCTTTATCGGAAAGTATGACCGCGATTGCTCTAACACCTCCAGGAACTACTGGTGGACCAGCCACCGCAGCTGGTACTCGAGCCAGGCGAGCCCGAACAACTATATCAACGACAGATTTTCTGAATAAATCTAAATGTTCCAACGAAAAGTAATAGATCGGATACAACGTTGTAAAATCACGCTGGGATATCTGCAGCCCAGTGTCGACGTTTTGATCACGCCCATCATAAGACATAAATTGATAATATGCCCGTGCAACATCATTTTGTTCAAAATTTAGATGAATATCCTCAACAGGTTCTTGATGTCCGTTTATTCTTAATGAAACTTCAGAAACCCCAATGGGTCAAATGTTATTATAGTTTCTTCTTGATTATTTATTCTACGATTTGCTTGAAACGCGATAAATATATGTCGCGCTGCTGATATTGCCTGTTGTGATCCCAATTGCCACGTGAATAGTCCAGGAGCGTTGATAGAAGTACTATCTGTTGTCAATGCTAACCATGATAACAACGATTTTCCACCTTGATCCATAAAAGAAAGTAATTTTTATTCTTCAGCGATTGATGGAGACATTGTTGGCATCCACAGAGATAGTTTTCTTAACACTACTTGACCAGGATCAACTCCAGCAGCTCTCCATATTGCATCATTATCAGAGTTTTTTCTGACAACCGTTACTGTGTGTTTGGCACCAAATATAACCTTTCGGACATTTCTGCAAAATCCAAAAGTATGAGATAACAGAATTGCACAGGAAAACTCTTCATCTTCGCCCAGCATTGCTCGACGCGTGGCAAAACCCAAGTTGAAATCTTCATTCATTGATGCAACTGCATCCCCAGCCGCATTCATCCTTACATTTCTGTGTTCTGGATGATTAGATGTGTCTTTTGCAAACATCATTGTTGGACCAGCTGATCTTGTGTAATCATCAGAATATCTTGCAAGACCAAGTATTGTCGTGGCAACATCAACATTGTCCAAACACGACTCAACATCTTTTCCATCAATCGAGTATGTGGCTTTGCTAAATAACGCCATCACACCATTATTAACAAAGCCAACACGATCGCCTACTCCGTATCCGGTATCATCCGCTTTTAAGATTCTACCTGTGACCTCAATAAAGGCCTCACAAGGCAGAAAATATCTACTTGTGTCATGAATTTGAAATTCAATTCTCCCCCGCGCGTTAGGTGTTTTTGCATCATAAGAATAAAATTGATAATCACGCAAGGATTCATCCTTGGCGACTGGTTTAGCCATCTTAAATGCTTCGTTGATTATACGCTGAAACATCTTATTGTAATAAAACCAGACCCGGATTTTTCTTCAGACTCATCATTGAATTCCTCATAAACGGTTTCCTCGCTGGTGGGTGATTGTCGTCGCATTTGTTGCATATCTGATAATGTATTTCTAAATTTTATATAACCAGGATTGTCTGGATCAACGGGTAAATCATGTTTAGCAAAATATACCGCTTCTGCCCATTTCTCAAGGGTGTCAATTTTGTGTTTACGTTTTCTTAAATATTTTTCTCTGTTATCAAATTCATCTAAAACAAAAGGGGGAAGATACTCTTTCGCATTTTTTCTTTCTTTAATGATACCGGCTTTCGTAAACAAATCCCCAGGATTTTCCTGCTGCTGCAACGGAGGAGGAAGTCGATATAATTCTTCATCTGATTCCTTTTCTGTTGTCGTTGTGCCGACTTGTGGTTCAGCTATTTTTCCCTGAGTTGGTTTTTTATGTCGCTTTGTCTGTCGCATTTGGACATCAAATCGATCTGATCCTGCCATGTACTCTCGATAAAGTGGATCACTAGTATCTATCCGTTCGACCCCCCGTTTTATTTTATAAATTCCATCGAGAAATTGTTGTTTAGTTACCTTTTGATTAGGATCTTTCATAAACTTTTCTCTGGTGTGA